>CM032333.1:38541341-39065175 GCA_019022515.1 Quercus aquifolioides
AACTCCTCTTAAAAGCATCCACATTGGTGGAGCCATATTTTTTACCTTTAGCAACTCAAAAAGCTACTTTATCTATTTTAACATCTTATTTTATAACACTACTAACATCAATGGTTCTATATTTTTTTAGCATTTCATTTAAATATTCTTTTTTTTATTCTTCATCTGTTCTTCATCTCTTTCTCTCACAACAATCACAAGCCACACAAACTAGCGAAACCCATAAACACATCAACGATCATAAGCCACACAAACCATAGGCCGATCAAGATACAACCCACCACGGCCACCACACCCACAACCCCAAGAGCCGATCACTGGGTTGCTAGAACTTGCAAAGCCAGAGCTAACATCTAACCAATTCTAGCAAACTGATTTCAACAACCCAAAATTCCAGCAAATTGATTTCAGCAATCCAGCAAATCGACCCGCAATTCCAGCAAACACCAAACCAATTTCAACAACCCAAAATTCCAGCAAATTGATTTTAGCAATTCCAGCAACCCAAACCACAATTCCAGCAAACCACATCCACTAATTCTAGCAAGCCACAACCACCAAACCACCCACCCACACCACGAATCCAGCAACCCACCCAGGAACCAAGAAACCCACCACGAACCCAACGACCCACCCACAAGCCCACACTGACTCACCACCATGAACCTACCCATGAGAGAGAGAGAGAGAGAGAGAGAGAGAGAGAGAGAGAGAGAGAAAAAGAGAAGGAGAGAAGACCGGAGAGAGAGAGAGAACCTTTTTTTTTAATGAGAGAAGAGAATATACAAATATTTTTTTTATGCCTTCTTGCTATAGTATACAACTACTTTTGGTTGTTTACTATAGCAAGATGGCAAAAAAATTTACCTTTGGCTCCACCAATGTTGGGCACTAATTGAAGTTTGTAGTGCTAAAAATAGCAATTTAGCTTTTTAGCACTACCAATACTAATGCCTACCATTTTTTAGTTTTCAAATAGCATTGTTTAATGGCAATTTTGTAAATATTTATAAAAGTGTGGGACCCACTTGATAAGACCTAACATAATACAACTCTCTCTTTTTTCCTCCCTTCTCTTTCTTGTCCTTTCTCTCTTCACTTTCAAATTTCTTCATCTCTCTGTTCACCTCCATTAATTGTACATGTCAAAAAGTTACCACTATTTTAGGAAAATACATACACGTACCAAACACAATTATATTTTTTTCACATTTTAAAATATGTTGTTTGAAACATGGTATCAAACACATTTTTTGCATTATGATTACTTTAAACACATATTTTCACAATACTTTTTAAACCATAGTTTTTACATCATTTTAAATAACAATACTTGAAAGCTACTACCATACAGGACCTCAATTACACCCAAAAAAAAAAAGCAAATGATCTCTACAATACAAAATTTTGTACTACAGTTAAAACAAAGTGAAATATTTTCTGCTCTCTAAATTAGTAATCACTCCACAGGACCACGGCATTGACAAATAGCTCTCTTCGTATTCCAATTGTGGCACTAGGACGCAATATTAGACAAAACAAAATTTCTATTTATCTTTGTCAATCGCATATGTTAAAAAGTAAAGGAAAAAAAAGAAGAAAAAAGTGGCAATTCAAGCCACCGACTAGGGTATCGGTCAAAATCCACCAAGAAATCTACTTATTGGTGAATGTCACAGTGGCAGTCCTTATCTTATAACTCATCAAGAAATTGTGCAAATCCAAGTCAAGTCGTAAAGGATTTGGTTAGGTCTGGGATCAACACCGACTTGACTCTTTCATGCATTTTCATATGTCAACCATTTATGTGAAGTAATTCTGCAAAAGCAATCAATGTAGCCGTAAGAATAGGATTACTTTTGTTATGCCCGGAACCCAAGTAAGAGCTAGGCACATGATAACAGACACACACTTATAAAGTTTACATTCTACAGTGTGAAAGGTCTTCTTAACAACTAAAAAATTATCCTCAAAAAAAATTTTATCAATAAATTTAAAAATATTTTCAATGATGCAATTCTCAAAAGATCTTTAAATAATAATCTTCCAACATCAAAATAAAAAAAAATAAAACTAAATCCTTTAAGGCTAAAAAATCTACACAAATGGTGATTTTAAACATAAAAGCTCAAATCTTATTTCGTGGATTTCGTAAACTTCATTCAGGCGCACATCTCAATGGAAGCCCAAACATATGCTACTCTTCCTGATCAAAATCTGAAAGGGGAAAGAGGGGAGTGAGTTGACAACTCAATAAGTAACCAAAGTCCTAATAAGTTCTATCAAGTAAATAAATCTGTAAAATAATAAGTTGTATATATATGATCAAATATTTTAAATCTTACATATATATCATAGATGAATTAGAAAGTAATTTGTTTTCCATATAGATCAAAGCTATAATTTACAATAGATTGCAAAAACACATAAACAGTTTCAAGGACTTAAAACAATTCAAATATTCAACATAATTCATATTCTTAACAATTTTTATGACTATGGTCACACTATATTCCTACGACTGGGCATCAGATTCAGATGAAACTAGCTTCGTTCTAATGTATATCCCCCATTATCTATGTCCAAAAACACGATAGGCTTGTGATGCCCAAAATAGAACTAGTTTCAATGCCAACGAATAACCCCAATTGGCTGGGTATTAGAGTACCAATAAATAACCCTCATTGATTAGGTATCAGAGTCAAAACATTATCATATTATCTAAAATCATATATATCAAATTATAATTCAACCCAAAATATATTTCATTCAAATACATATAAAAAATCATATATGTGGTAATCAAATATATTTGTGTCAATACTAGTCATAGTTGGAAAGCGTGGTGTAAGTTCCTTACATCGACCATTTGAAGGCCAGTTTCGGCATTGGCCCACACAATCCCAGGTCAATTCTACTCATAGTTGGAAAGTGTGGTGTCAATTACTTACATCGACCAATAATATGTTCGGTCTCGTTGCTAAACCGTCAAGGTCATCGTGGTTTCTAGGGACTCTTGTAGGCCCAGTGGCTTCTTCAATTATGTGCCTTCTGGACTCACTTTCGTTTTCACAAATAAAAATTGGATCAAACCCTTTGACGGGGTCCAATTTGGTATAATAAATTGTCAAATTTTAATAATTTATGTTTGATGGATACAAACAAAAACTTTGAGAGATAAAAAGAAATAATAAGACAAGAAAAGAAGTGTAATTTTGGTTGTTCCAACTCTCGAGGGGGAATCACGTTTGATGCAATAAGAGTTGTGGTAAAATTGTAAATTAGCGTGTGGTCATAGAACTACTAAAAAACAGAAGAAAACAAGCGATGAAGTTTATAATTGCCAAAAAAACAAAACCCAAATATATACTTGCAATTTTTTATATTTATTATTTAGTTTTAATAAAACTTTTTGTTTACTCTACAATATATATATATGTATATATATATAAATATATAAATATTGAACATCTTTTTTTAGAATCCCAATAATTTGGGTTCAACTAAAATAGAGTAATTTTATGTCTGCAATAATTTTACAACAAATCTCTATTTTTTATTCGTTGGTAACAACTTGTCATTTAGAATTTTTTTGTGAAAAATTGTGGGAGTAGCATTTCTCACGAAAATAATCTTGGCCCTCCAAACATAATTCATAACCTTTTAAACCAAAAAAAAAAAAAAAAAACCAAATTATGTCATACTTGTAATCTCCTCATAGTTGTTGTAATCCTTTTAGTTAGTTAGTTAGTTAGTTAAGATAATGATGAGTTAGTTGGGATTTGAGTATGTCATATGGGCTCTACAAAATCGGTTTCAATCACCAGTCCTTGATGCATTAATGGAGAATACCACCTAAGAATCTAAGATGCAAGAGCCTAAATTTCATGCCGTTGGAGGCTCTCACTGGAGGCTCCAATTCTTGATGCACCAATGGAGGCTCTCACTCAAGAGTCAATGATTCAAGAATCGGTAATCCAAGTGTCGGTGCCAAGAATCAAAGATGCAAGCACCGACAATTCTAATGGTTCTAGAATCAAATGAGGTTTTGAGGATCTAAGAACATTCCAAGGTCCAAGTGTTGGTGCCAAGAATCAAAGATTGAAGAATCATTAAAGGCTCAATAATTTGAGAGTTTGAAGACCTATGAAAAAGAAACCTTCATGTACATGAGACTGCTTGTCAAAGAGAAGTGCATAAATAGGGTGATTAAAATGTCACTAAGGTATTGGTCCATTGGAAGATCTCCTTTGATGAAGATGCCAACCACAATGATACCAATTGGACAAGGTGTTTTAAAGGGGAAGAAAATGATAGGAACCCCAAAGTATGTCTTGTAATCTCCTCATAGTTGTTGTAATTTCTTTAGTTGGTTAGTTAATTGAGATTAGGATGAGTTAGTTAGGATTTGAGTACACGTAGCTCATTTAACACATGACTTAATTCATAAAGTACATGCTGAATTAACTAGCCAATTATCTTGAGCCACGTGGACCAAGAAAATTAGACTTAGTCTTCTATAAATACATAATTGTAATTCAACATTAAATATCATTGAAGAATAAATCAATTGCTAAATGCATCTCTCTCTCTCTCTCTCTCTCTCTCTCTCTCTCTCGATTGTTGGAGGTTTAGGTCCCCTTGAAGTGGCCTACTACAACTACTATTGCAATTCACCATTCTTACTTTTCCACAATTCATATTCGTATTTTAGCAAGTTCTTAGTGCAACCGCATCAATCCGTGCAAAATTCTTGTCTATTTTGCAAAGAAAAAACATACTTTTTCTATTTTATACACCTAGTTTTACAAAATACCTACATCAGTTTATCTATTCTATTATCTATTTTATTTAAATAATAGTATTTCTTTAATTTTTTATTATATCAAACAAACCACTACCCATATGGCCTCACCCACCTTTTTCTTTCTTTGATGTGGGTATTTTTTGGGTTAAAATGTGCAAAATTGAGCACTTTTTGTATTTTGCAAATTTTTGCAACCACTGATGTGATTGCTCTTATCATGAAGATTGAAAGTTTCCTAAGATTGATCTTCTATTTTTTATTTTTTAAGAATTACTAAATCAAGTTATATTTTCTATTTTTTGTTTCTAAAATTCAAAAGTTTCATGTTATCTTACATGAATAGAGTAGATCAAAACAAACCTTTTCACTACTTGTTTTATAGAGATGAAACAAGTAACTCCTATTACTATTTGTTTTATTTTTTGTTCTATTTTTTTTTCTTTCTGCCACAACTAAAACCCTAGAGATAAGGTCATAACTCCCATTATAACTCCCATTACTATGTAGGCACGTGAGCCATCTTCAAGTACGTGTGTTCCTTTGTTTTTCTTTATTTATTTTATTTTATTTTTACACTATAATTTATGACTTGTCGGCTTTATTGACTTTCTATTTACCCCTACCAAAACCAATAAACAAAAAAGGGTTGTGGTTACGGTGCCAACTAACAACAACTTTTTTACTTTTTTAATTTTTTTTAATTTTTTTACTTATAGTTTTTTGTCCTTTTTGTAACTTTCGTAACTTTATACTATTTTTTACACATTTTTACAACTTTTTGTAGCTTTTTGAATGAAAAGTATATCTAGGGGTGTCAATGTTCGACCCAACCCGTGAACACGATACGAACCCGACATGTGTTTTTTCAGGTTAGGGTTGGGCCTTAATGGGTTTGGGTCATAAACGGGTCGACCCGAAAGTGACACGATAAGAAACGTGTCATAAGTGGGTCAATCTGCGTAACTCGCAATAGACACGTTTGACACGTCAATTTATTTGTGTAAACCCAAAATGACCCAATTAACACAACCCATTTAACTCGTATAACAAATAAATATTTATTTTATTTTAAATTTGTCAAATACCTTTTATATCCAACATATATTTTAAATTTAAAAAGAAAAGTGAGTAAATATTACAAAAATTTACAAGGAATATAATTGGAAATTGAAACTTTACAGACCCTAGAACTTCCAATACTTTTTTTTTTTGGGGGGGCATAGAACTTGCACAAATGAACTTGGATGAGCTTGTGGAAGATGTTATAAATTTGGACATCAACAAAGAATCTATGGATGATAATTGTGGTCATAGTTAGGATTAGTCTATTGTTTGCTCAAATTCTTTCAATATTGATACTTACCATTTGGCGAGTTCCAAGGATATTATATTTTTGTTGAACTATGTTATTTTATTTTTGTTAAACTTTGTTATTTTAAATTTGGGTTGAAGTGTATGCACTTCTTTTGGAGTGTAAATAACTTATTTCTAGATAAATGTTATATTTTTGTTGAACTATATTATTTTGAATGTGGGTTGAAGACTTGAAGTGTATGCATTGCTTTTTGGGATGTAAAAAAAATTATTTCTAGATGGGTGCTATATTTAATATTATGCAGGTTGAAATGGGTTGTGTTACATTCGTGTCAATCCAGCACGACTCGTTTATCAACCCGCCTTATTAACAGGTCGGGTTAGGGTTGAAGGATCATGACACGATTATTAAATGGGTTGGGTTAGGGTTGAGTCATTTAGTCGAATTCCCCTACCTCGACACGACACGAACTTGACACGCTAACCCGAATTGACACCCCTAAGTACATCCTTAACCAACACCACACCCTAGTTAACATTTGCCAACAAAAAATTATAATAAAAAGAAGATGAAGGCTGCCTTGTTTCTTGTTTTAGCCTTCATCTATACCGACACACTCACATCATCAATACAATGCTGCTACTGCATCGACTTTCCAATTCACCATAAGTACAACTTTTTAAGGCAAAAACATTGTAGAGCCGGACCTAAAGACCATGCCTAACCTTCTACAAATTCATCTTTACTTACAAACTGGACCCACCATGACCATGCCTAAATTTTCTGCAGAACAATCTACACTTAGGGTATGTTTGGTTGGATGGATTTTAGGGAGGACGAAAAAAAAAAAAAAAAAAAAAAAAAAAAAAAAAAGCGTGAAAAATTGGAGAGAAAATGAGTGGTAAAGGTGTTTGGTTGAAAGGGGGAAGGGGAGAAAAAAGTGGTGGGCTCACAAGTTTTCTCTCCTCCTCCTTCAAAATACAATCTCTCTAAATTGGAGAGAAAATTGAAGTGAAAAGTGGGAAAAATATTTGGACAAAACTGCCCCCCCCCCCCCACCTCTTTTAACGTTTCTTGCTCTCTCTCTCTCTCTCTCTCTCTCTCTCTCTTTTTTGACTTTTCCATTCTTTGGTAACGCTGGCTTTTTGTTTTTGTTTTTTTTGTTTTTTGTTTTTTCTTTCTTTGGTTTTGTCAGGACATGATGGGTTCTTTTTCTTTTCCTTCTTCTTTTTTTATTTTTTAATTTTAATTTTTATTATTTTTTAAAGATATCACTTTTGTATGATTTCTTATACTATTTTTTGTAACGTCCACTTTTATCTATACACAATTTTTTTTTAAAGTATAACGTATTACTTTTTGTTTCATTTAAGAGAGACATGATGGTAAATTTATACAAACCTTATTTTCAACCAAACCAAAAAGTATTTCATCTCTCCACTTTTCTACCCTTTCAACCAAACACAAATGAGGAAAATTAAGAACTTTTCTCACTTTTCTATCCTATTTCGATAATAGGAAAAGAATCACTATTATCGAAATAGTATAGATACCAAAAATATAATTGAATCCCTTCTTCGGTCACATCATAAAATTCATTGAGTATTTAAATAGTTTCACTTCTGGCCAAAATATCCACATAAAAAAAAAAAATACTCAAATTCCAAATAAGGTTTAGATTTGACAAGAAAAAAATTCTAAGATTCTTATTTCAATTGTACGGTCAAACATTCTCTACTTTAGCATTTTGGCTAATCTCCTTTCTCAAAATATATGTCATTATACGCTGACTTAAATTAGACTATATATATTGCTAGGATTTCAACCTTATTTTCTAAAAACCCTTGGTAATATTAATTATAAAATTGACCCATAAACAAATTTACTTAAATACCCCTACTTTTATTTATTTATTTTTTTTTAATTCGGGTATTACCACTTTTGTCCTATAAAAGATTGAAAAAGTGATACACGGAACACCACAAACACAGAAAAAATCTAGTTCAACTGTGACTCTCTGAACACACACAAACCTGCTATACTATGGCATCAAATCCGTCAAGCTCAATACCTTTCCTCTTATCAGTAATTCTGATTCTAGTGGTCGGTACTAATGCTGGTGGAATCGCAATCTACTGGGGTCAGAATGGAAATGAGGGGACCTTGGCAGAAACTTGTGCCACAGGTAATTATGCCTTTGTCAACATAGCTTTCCTTCCAACCTTTGGCAACGGTCAAAACCCCCAAATCAACCTTGCTGGCCATTGTGATCCAACAACTAATGGGTGCACCAGGTTTAGCTCTGAGATACAATCATGTCAGTCAAGCGGAATTAAGGTGATGTTATCCATTGGAGGAGGTGCAGGGGGCTATTCTCTTTCTTCAACTGACGATGCTAGACAAGTAGCGACCTATCTTTGGAATAACTTCTTAGGAGGACAATCCTCATCTCGCCCTCTTGGAGCAGCTGTTTTAGATGGAATTGACTTTGATATTGAAGGAGGAACAACCCAACATTGGGATGAGCTTGCAACGTTTCTCTCTCAATACAGCAAACAAGGAAAGAAAGTGTACTTAACCGCAGCTCCTCAGTGCCCATTTCCTGATGCTTATATGGGAGCTGCCCTTAATACAGGCCTATTTGATTATGTATGGGTACAGTTCTATAATAACCCTCCATGCCAGTACAGCTCAGGTAATCTAGTAAATTATTGGAACCAATGGACTACCTCTATTACTGCCACCAATTTTTTCTTAGGACTTCCTGCTTCACCTAATGCTGCTGGGAGTGGCTTCATTCCAGCTGCTGATTTAACTTCTAAAGTCCTTCCGGCCATTAAAGGTAGTGCCAAGTATGGAGGTGTGATGCTGTGGTCGAAATACTATGATGACCAAACAGGATACAGTTCTTCCATCAAGAGCAGCGTTTAGGAGATAAGAGTCTATAGGACTCTCTAATTGATGCATGTAATAATTTCAAAGTAGACGAGTTCCTACATCTTCGATAGCTATTATCTGTGCTTATATACATGTATGTATGTGACACGAATAAAATATGCATCTATTTAAAACATGTCCCTTTTCTTTTCCCATGAATGAATGTAATCTGTGCCTTTTTTTTTTTTTTTTTTTCTTTTTTTTAAGATCATATTATATATTGTCAAATATTGTCATGCCTCGAGTTCAAACAATATGAATTGGGCATGTGACAATAGCCACAAACCTATAGATACTGTACCGGTATCATCTGTACCGCACGGGAAAATATACCATACAGGCCATTAAACCGGTACTCCTCCAAAATGTATCAAAAAATTATTAGGTTATATGGACCTATTTCAACTGTACTGGCCGGTACTAACATTTCAGCTGGTACAATAAAAAAAATTAAATATTAAAAAAATTATTAAAAAAACTTTATTTAATCTAATGTATTGGTTAATGTACTTAAACTAATATTTAGGTTTATAAAATATGTGGACTTCAAATTTTATGTTGATAAACATAAAAAATTAATAAATTTATACTTACATAAATAATACAAATATATATATATATAGAAATATATAAAGAGCAATAATCCCGAAACGGTACACCGGTATCAACCGATACTGAAATTTCGTTCTTCTAGCCAAACTGGTACAATATTTAGTACGAAATTGACTCCCTTGTGATTGATACCAATCAGCTGCTTATTATTGATATAAATACTAGTATTTACAACTACTCCAAAAGTTACTAAATTACAAGAATTTCTATGATAAAAATAGATTTGAACAATTAATGACGGCTTGTATTGTCTTTTAGTTGTTACTTAAATTGTTGGAAAACATGGTTTTTCATCTCATATAAAACAAGTGGTAAAAAAGTTTTTTTGATCTACTCTATTCATGTAAGATAACATGAAACTTTTGAATTTTAGAAACAAAAAATAGAAAATATAGCTTGATTTAGTAATTCTTAAAAAATAAAAAATAGAAAATCAATCTTAGGAAACTTTCAATCTTCATGATAAGAACTTGCTAGAATATGAATATGAATTGTGAAAAAGTAAGAATGGTGAATTGGAATAGTAGTTGTTGTAAGCCACTCCAAGGGGACCTAAACCTCCATAGAGAGAGAGAGAAATGCATTAAGCAATTGATTTATTCTTCAATGATATCTAATGTTGAATTACAATTATGTATTTATAGAAGACTAACTCTAATTTTCTTAGCCTACGTGGGTCAAGATAATGGACTAGTTAATTCAACATATACTTTATGAATTAAGTCATGTGTTAAATGAACTACATGTACTCACTGGTTTTTTAGTAGAGTTGTGGTGTGCCTTTGTGTTAGAATCCATTTCCCTCTCCCTTGTGTGTGTGTGTGTGTGTTTGTTTCTCAAAAAAAAAAAAAAATCCGAACTAACTCATCATAATCTCAATTAACTAACCAACTAAAGAGATTACAACAACTGTAAGGAGATTACAAGACATACTTCGAGGTTCCTATCATTTCCCTCCCCTTTAAAACACCTTGTCCACATGGTATTGTCGTGGTTGGCATCTTCATCAAAGGAGATCTTCCAATGGACCAATACCTTAATGACATTTTAATCACCATATTTATGCACTTCTTTTTGACAAGCAATCTCATGTACATGAAGGTTTTTTTTCGCAGATCTTTAAACTCTCAAAGTATTGAGCCTTTAATGGTTCTTCAATCTTCAAGGGTTCTTTGGACATTGGAATGTTCTTGAATCCTCAAAACCTCATTTGATTCTAGAATCATTAGAATTGTTGGTGCTTGCATTTTTGATTCTTGGATCATCAACACTTGGATTGCCGATTCCTGAATCGTAGACTCTTGAGTGAGAGCCTTCATTGGTGCATCAAGAATTGGTTCTTGGTCCAACGGCATGAAATTCAAGCTCTTGCATCTTAGATTCTTGGGTGGTATTCTCCATTAATGCATCAAGGATTGGTGATCGAAACTGATTTTGTAGTGTGCATATGAAATACTCAAATCCTAACTAATTCACCATTATCTCAACTAACTAACTAACTAAAGGGATTACAACAACTATGAGGAGATTACAAGTATGCCATAATTTGGGTTTTTTTTTTTTTTTAAAAGGTTATGGATTATGTTTGGAGGGCTAAGATTATTTTTTTGAGAAATGCTACTCCCATAGTTTTTCACAACAAATTCTAAATGACAAGTTGTTACCAATGAATAAAAAAGAGAGATTTGTTGTGAAATTGTTGCGGTCATAATATTACTCTATTTTAGTTGAACCCAAATTATTGGGATTCTAGAAAGAGATGTTCAATATATATATATATATATATATATATATATATGAGATGGGTTCAAATTACACCTTTTTTAAACCGTTGGATTTAAGTAGATCCAATAGTTAAAAAAAGACCATCATTATTACAAATATTCTTATTAGGATTTCATTAATTACCCTCATTTATTACATTCTAAACCTATCTCTAAACCCAAAAACGTTTGACTCTCCCTCTCTCTCTCTCTCTACATTTTTCTCTCTCTTCATTTCTCTCTCTCTCTCTTTGCCTCCTCCACCAGTGTTCCACCTCTATAGGTTGCCAGCCAAAAAAAAAAAAAAAACCAAGCCGAATAAAAAACCAAGCCCAATATAATATCAAATTTGATAATCTATGCATCGGAAAGGAATAAGAAAAAGAAATCAGAGGATACCAAATTGATCAAATATATGGGATGGTGAGGGTGCCCAATTGTTGACTTTCTTAGATTTTAATAATTCTAATTCATTCAAAGTTTCAATCTCAAATAAATAAATAAAATTTACTTTAAAAAAATCATATTTACAAAAAAAAAAAAAAAAAAAAAAGGTTAAATGATGGATCATTGACATTTTTGTTCATAATACGGAAAGAGCGAAAATGTTACTAAAGTGGTAGTGTATTTTAGATGTAGACTATGGTAAAAGATCGTTAAATGCTTACATTTCTTTTTCTTTTTGGGATAAATCATGCTCACCTTTGAACTTCAGGAAAGGATTCATGGATTGTTGTTGAAATTTTAGAGGGATCACAGATTTTTGATCTGTTTGGGAATTATGTTTCTATAAGCTCTTATTCTTCATGTACTTAGGAACCATTGTCAAGGCTCATTCTTTCATTTCGAGCATACGTGTATACTTGTCTACTGGTCTTGTCAAATGTTCACTTTTTATTTTCTAATAATATAATCAAAGTAAGTTTTTTTTAGAGAGGGACTTATACTTTTTTGTGTTTTTTTAGGTTAAGAGAGAGGATAACTAATAATATTAAAGTGGTAGTGTTTTTTTAGGATAATTAATGAGATACTAATCAGAATATTAACATTAATTAGTGTCTTTTTTTTACCGTTGGATCTACTTAAATTCAATGGTCTAAAAAATGTGTAACTCTAAAGAGTTACACCAGGTGTAACTTGAATCTATCTTTATATATATATATATATATTTGTAGAGTAAACAAAAAGTGTTATTAAAAATAAATAATAAATATAAAAAATTGCAAGTATATATTTGGGATTTGTTTTTTGGCAATCATAGGTGGCTTGTAACTTGGAGATTTTTTTTTTTCAGTCAAATACAAACTTCATCGCTCGTTTTCTTTTGTTCTTGAGTAGTTCTATGACCACGCGCTAATTTACAATTTTACCACAACTCTTATTGCATCAAAGTGATTCCACCCCCCCCCCCCCCCCCCCCCCCCCCCCCCCCGGCGAGAGTCGGAACAACCAAAATTACACTTCTTTTCTTGTCTTATTATTTCTTTGTTTCTCTCAAAGTATTTGTTTGTATCCATCAAACATAAATTATTAAAATTTGACAATTTATTAGACCAAATTGGACCCGTCAAAGGGTTTGATCCAAGTTTTCTAAAAAAAAAAAAAAAGGGTTTGATCCAATTTTTATGTGTGAAAACGAGAGTGAGTCAAGAAGGCACCTTATTGAAGAAGCTACTGGGGCTACAAGAGTCCCTAGAAACCACGATGACCTTGACCCTTTAGCAACGAGACCGAACATATTATTGGTCGATGTAAAGAACTTACACCAAACTTTCCAACTATGACTAGAATTGACCTGGGATTGTGTGGCCCAAATCCGAAACTGGCCTTCCATTGGTCGTACGATGCGATGTAAGGAACTTACACCACACTTTCCAACTATGACTAGCATTGCTTAGCAAAAAAAAAAAAAAAACTATGACTAGCATTGATACAATTTGTAACTAATTCACCTAATCCTTCATATTATACTACCACCAGTGAAAGTTTCCAACTATGACTAGTATTAACACTTTTTACTTTCTATCATTTCAGTAAAAAAAAAAAAAACACTTTTTACTGCTTCACCTAACCCCTCATATTATACTACCACCGGTGAAAGTTTCCAACTATCAGTCTCACTTGTTTAATACTACGCTCGTTACAAAAAAAATAAATAAAAAATAAATAAATAAAAACTTGTTTACTACTACACTGAACCCTTCTTATTATATTACCACCAATTCCGTGTGTCACACGATTTTAGTTATGAATTTTCTTTATATATAAATATACATATATATTTTGAAAAACAATAATTAAATAAGTTATTGTTATATAATTTTAGAACTCAAATCTAATTAAATAAATTATTATTACTATTATTATTATATCTTGTAATAAATTGCTTATAAAATGCATAATTTTGTATATTTGTCCTTATATATAATATTTCTAAATTAAATTATCAGTAAAAAAATTTCTCATTTTTTTATAATTCCTTATTTATTAATGAAGAGTGTGATATGAACTGAAGTAATAAAATCATTTCTAATACTTGCATGAATAAGATTATCCAAAAAGAATTAATTCCAAAATTAAGATTAAAAAATCAATTATATTTACACACCTAAAAGAAATTTCATATTTAAGTCTTATTTGTAAAACCAACATATGTAGTATCCACATGTAACATTCTAACTTACTAATAATATATATATATATATATATATATATATATATAACACCCTAACTTAAACAGCTTGAGTAATGTCTCTAATCGTATTGTGCTTTAGCCTTTAAGAATACATATATTAATATTACACATGAGAAAATAATGACTTTAATAATTAAAACATTTGAAAACAAATTATTAAGCCATAATCCCAATTCAGTAAAATAATCTAAATTTTAGAATTTAAATAAAAAAAGTTAAGTAAAGATAAACTTACACAAGAATGTAGACCGATGGATATAATTTAGCCAAATATTATATGCTAGCTCACATGTAAGAACCCTTTTAGATCCTTCTTTTTCTCTTGTATCCTATTTCATGTTGGCAGCAAATTTTTCTTTTAAAGAAGATAAACTACCTGCACCAAACGAAAACCACAACAAATTAAATCCACAAGAAAATATTGTTGTCAACAACAAAAAATCATGTAATGAGAAGATAAATGATATAGATATTTCACTTGCTATATAATCTACTCAAAGAAAAAACATTCCATACCATTACATCATAGCCCTCATATTGAATTTTAGTTAAATTTTATGATCTGAAATGATATAGGAGAAATTCTAAATTGAATTTAATTATACTTTCAAAGAAATACAGTCATAAAAAAGCTCACAAGAACCTTAAATTATAGGCGAAAATACACTTTTCGTCCCTACATTTTGGGTCAATTTCTATTTTGGTCCCAAAATTGATTTCTTTGCAAATTTCATCCCCAAAATTTGAAAATCGTTTTTAAAATCGTCCTTCCCGTCAACCAACAGACGGAACCCTCCTATGTGGCAGACGGATATCCACGTGTCAAGCCCACCTATTAAAATAATAATATGTAAACCTACGTGGCAAGCCCACTCACCCTAAACTGCACATGCCCCTCACGTGAGCTTCCACATCAGCTTCCCGCGCTCCCAGCCCTCCCACGTGACCCCACCTGACCCCAGCTCTCCAACTACCTCAGTCATCCCACATTAAAATCCCAAATTTCACTGAAAACCCTAAATCCTCGTCGTCTTCCTCGGCCCCATCCCTGAAATCTCTGAATCTAACCCAGTACGACACGAACAAACACCCCTAAAACAACGAAATCCATAGAAAAATCAATTTCTCTACAGCAGTTTCAAGATTGTAGCACTGAGAACTGAAGAAAACGAGGGAGACTGTGACAAGGTTGGAGCTTCAATCCAAAATCTGCAGCAGTTTCAAGATTGTAGCAGTGGGTTTAAGCTCGAAAAGGTAGCTCTATCCACTTTATCTCTCTCTCTGTGCATGTATCTTTGTCACTCTGTCTCTCTCTGTATCTTTTGCACATTATATATGTCTCTCTCTAACTTTTTTCACACACTCAATATGCGTAGGGACCACTATTTAATTGGTTGTTTATGACTTTATCACTATTTGCATTAAGATGTAGCCTTTAGTGGTCTTTAGTGGTTTAATTAAATAATGTTGACTGTTTGGTTTGGTTTTCTGAGTAGTTGATTATTTAAATAATGTTGACTATATATCTCATGCATGCAGAATGGACGAGCTCTTTACTTTGTATGTGCATCATGGTGGGTATTTTGATGTAAATCCTCAGAAGTATGTGGGGGGTGAGGTGGGGGTAGTAGATGATTGTGATCCTGACAAGTGGTCTAAGGTAGAAATTGAGTCCATCTGTAGAGAGTTTGGGTATACACATGTGAGTAGGCTATGGTATAGAAGCCCTGAGGATAATGAGGAGGATGGGGTGATCCAACTAATTAAGGATGATCATGATGCAATGGCAATGACTAAGTTGGTGAGGGGTCATGGACAGATTCATGTCTATGTAGAGCACCCAGTTTATGAACCTATACTTATTAATGATGGTAATAGTGTGCCTGTAGATATTGTTGTAGGGCCTGATCAAGATGACCCTTTTGTTGTTAGTGATTCTGAGAGTTGCAGCTCTAGTGAGCTTGAACGTTCTTGTGATGGTTATTATAATGGACAGGGTAATGGTGATAATTTTGAGGATGATGACTCTGATGATGGTAATGATCACTGGGGTACATTTTTTGCTAATTGGGATGGTTGTGATGCTCACTGGGATGGTGGCAGTGGTAGTGGTAGGGCTGGTGGCAGTGCTAGTGGTAGGGCTGGTGGCAGTGCTAGTGGTAGGGATGGTGGTAGGGATGATGATAGGGATGGTGATGAGTTTGGCAGTGGTGGTGCAAGGGATGCAGGTGATAGGAATGATGATAATGATGATGAAGTGGAAATACTTGAGTGCAGGAGACCAGGGAAGGAACCAATTGTAGAGGAACCACAACAGGATGGGGCTGTCACCACTGATAGTAATGACAGTTCTGAGGACAGTGATGTAGAAGGGGCAAGATCAATGAACCCCAACCAGAGAAATGTGGGTGAAGATAGTGCAAGCAGTGACAGTAAGGACCTGATGCATATGCGTGAACAGATAGGGGATGGGGTAATGAACTCTGACTACACTACTGAGGAGCTGTTGAGCCTAAGTGAGTCATCATCTGATGGTGGCTTTCAGGGTGATGGAATTTATGACAGTGAAAGTGATGCTACTGTCAATGAAACAGTTGTGGACAATGTCAGAAGAAGGAGGAATACATTTCCTGTGTTTAGACTTGTGTCCAATCCTGATGACTTGGTATTTGAGAAGCACATGTTATTTACCTCGGCTAAGCAGTTCAAGGAGGCCATTACTGAGTATGCAGTGAAAGGTGGATGGGGGGTGACGTTTGTGAAGAATGACAAAGTTAGGGTTAGAGCCAAATGCCAACCTCCTTGTAAATTTACAGCTTACCTTGCAAAGCTGCCAAGGGAGATGAGCTGGCAGCTGAAGACTCTGAACATGGAGCACACATGCACTAGGAGCTACAAAAACCCTAGGTGTTCTGCCAACTTCATTGCAAAGAAGTTGATGAAGAAGGTGAGGAGACAACCTGATATTAAACTAAGGCACATTCAAGAGGTTGTGCATGAGAAGTATGTTGTAAATATTAGTGCAGGAAAAGCCAGCAGGGCTAGGGAAAAGGCCCAAGAGTTTGTTGATGGGTCCTATGTAGAGCAGTACAATCAATTGTGGGATTACTGTGCAGAACTGAGGAGGTCCAGCCCTGGCAGTACAGTTGTAATGAAGACACACACATTCAATGAAGGTGATTTAGCAGCTGAGATGAACTTACAGGCTGGTCTACCTTATTTTGAGAGACTTTACATATGCTGGTCTGGGTGTAAGCAGGGGTTTAGGGTAGGTTGTAGGCCAATAATTGGGTTGGATGCTTGTCACCTAAAGACCAAGATAGGGGGCCAACTGATGGTTGCAATTGCCAGAGACCCCAATGAAGAATATTTCCCTCTAGCAGTTGCAGTGGTGGAAGCAGAAACCAAGGACTCATGGATTTGTTTATTAATTTGCTACTAGCAGACATTAGTGATGAGAAGAGGTGGACATTCATATCAGACCAGCAAAAGGTATCATTATACTACATACTCATTTTTTAACTTAACTACATTGAACAAGTAGTGAAATATGTATATATGCTAAACATTGTTGATTCTCTTGGCAGGGGTTGGTGCAGGCATTTGCAGACAAATGGCCACAGTATGAGCACAGAATTTGTTGTAGACACTTGTACAACAATCTGAGGAAGCAGCATCCTGGCATAATTATTAGGACTTTATTTTGGAAAGCAGCTAAAGCCACATATGCACATGAATTTGAAAGGATAATGAATGAGATGAAGGACATTGATGAGGGTGCATATAATTGGTTGAAAGGACATACCACAACAGTATGGGCTAGACACATGTTCAGAACTGATGCATTGAGTGACACTGTCATCAACAACATGTGTGAGAGTTTCAATAGCAGGATACTGAAATTCAGGGGGAAACCCATCATTAGCATGGTATGTATATTTTTGGATTTTGGTAGGTGGAATTTGCATAGTTTGGTTAGCTGTATACCTTGTTGCATGCACTGACTTGTGGGTTTTTCTTGTTTGTAGCTTGAGGACATAAGGTTATACTTAATGAGCAGAGTCCAGCAAAACAGAAACAGTATTAGGAGGGTGGAATCTGAGCTCTGCCCTAAAATCTGTAAAAGGCTACATAGGGAGAAGGTGGGCAGTGGTAGGTGGTTAGCATGTTGGGCTTCTGACACCAAATTCGAGGTGAAGAATGGACTGCAGAGCTTCATCGTTGACTTGGCTAAGGGGGTGTGCAGCTGTAGGAAATGGGATATCACTGGTATCCCATGCTGCCATGCAGTTTCATGCATATTCTTCAATAGAGAGCAAGCTGAGAAATACACTAATGCCTGCTACCACACCAGCACATACAAAGCATGTTATGAGCACACCATTGATCCACTCAATGGCGCCAATATGTGGATCTTAACTGGTCTCCCCCCTGTGCAGCCTCCCATAAAGAGAAGGCCACCAGGCAGGCCCAAGAAGAAGAGAATCTTAGAACCCAATGAACCAAGGAGGGGTCACAACAAGGGCTTGGGTATTGCCAAGAGGTGCAAGTCCTGTGGGAATATAGGCCACAACAAAAGAAGCTGTAAGGGTGAGGTTGGAGGTAATTCTTCACTGCCTGGTGCCCAAAACAAAAGGAAACATAGACCAATGCAGGTAAGACTAGTGTTTTTTAATTCTGCATGTTTTGAAATTAAAAATACCTGTTTCTAACTTAGTTGTATTTGCTACTGCTTGAAGACAAATGGCAATGGCCAAAGAGCAACCCAAGAGCAACCACATGCTACAAGTATGCCATCAAGCCAGCAACCCAGGACCAACCAGCAAGGCAATAGGCCATCAAAGTTACAACCTAGAAGCAGCCGGAAACCATCAACCAGCCACCTTGCAAGCAGCAACCCTGCAAGCACCAACCCTGCAAGCAGCAACCCTGCAAGCAACAACCCTGCAAGCAGCAATCTAAGCAGCACCAATCCAAGGAAGAGAAGGAGGGGGACTGTGACAAATGAAACTCTAACTGCCTCAAGAAATGCATCAAGGTACAAGGAGGCACTGAGGAGTGCTGGCAGCCAGGCATCTGTGCATGGTCCAAGGGGATAGACTGGTGGACATGGCAGACATTGCCTATTTTTTTGTAATTGGCAGACATTGCCTACTTTCTTGTAATTGGCACAGACATTGCCTATTTTTTGTAATTGGCAGACATTGCCCATATGTGGGTTTACTTTGGTTTAAATTCACTGCTTGAAACATGGCAGACATGGCCTATTTTTTGGTTTACTCAGGTTTAAAGTCACTGCTTGAATTATGGCAGACATGTGTAATTGGCCTATGTTGGTATTGCATATTTATGAATGACTTATTAATGCAAATCTGTGAATTGCAAAATTGAGTGATGCAGATTTGTGTATTGCATATTTATGGATTGTGAATTGCAGTATTTGTGTATTGCAGAATTGTGAGCTGCAGTATATGTTAATTGTGAATTGCAGACTTTGCAGAATTGTGAATTGGTACATGCAGAATTGTGTATTGTAGAATTTGCAGGTTTGTGAATTGCAGTATATGCAGAATTGTGGGGAGGGGCAGTATTTGCATGTTTGGTAAACCTGTTGTGTATGTGCAGTATTGCAAAATTGGTAAACTGGTGTAAACTAGGTAAACTTGGGAAACTAATTGCAGCACATAATTGCAATATACAAACATAATTGGTAAACTTGTGTATATCAATTTTGTAAGTTTGGTAAATTTACAATGGTTAGCTTACCAATATTACAAATTTGGTCAATTGTAATCTAATTGCAATCAAGTAAGATAATTAACACATCATCATCTACACCACATTACAGACCAAATTAACAGAATGAACTATGTCATTCCATATTTCATTCATCCTGAAATCAAAGGGATACATAGGATAACAACAACATCATCTACACCACATTATAGACCAAATTAACAAAATGAACTCTGTCCTTCCATATTTCATTCTTACGGAAATCAATGGATACAGAGGAAAACAACATCATCATCTACAACACATTTTCCTAACCCTGTCCTAACCCTGTCCTAACCCTGCCTACACCCACATTGTCCAAAACATGCTACCCCACCCATCTAACCCGCCAAAGATAGAATCACACAAAGACATATCCCACACAGCAGCAGTGCCAATATCAAACACACTGTTAGCCACTTCTCTCTCTTCTTGCATGTTGAAACCTCGGCTTGGAGTCTGAGAATTCTCTGCCTCATCTCTGGGATAAGCACCTTCCCACGCTCACAAATCTCATCATCAACCCATTGGAAGAACTTGCACTTCTTACCAATCTGAAATTAAACCCAAATTCAAAACAAAATGAACAAACAACAAACCCAAGTGAACAAAATGAACAAAAAACACTAGCACTTCACTTACCCAGTAATTGGGACACCCATAGAACCTTCTCCCTGGATTGTTATCTGTCCAGGAAACCACTAGCACGGGCTTCTGAGGGGAGGGGCAGTAGCACATGCTCCGTGGTGCTCTCCTCCTCAAGCTTCCTTCCGATGATGCAGAGGCACATGCAGAGCTAGCTTCCATTCTTCTTCCTCCTAGTCTGTTCGTGTCGTACTGGGTTAGATTCAGAGATTTCAGGGATGGGGCCGAGGAAGACGACGAGGATTTAGGGTTTTCAGTGAAATTTGGGATTTTAATGTGGGATGACTGAGGTAGTTGGAGAGCTGGGGTCAGGTGGGGTCACGTGGGAGGGCTGGGAGCGCGGGAAGCTGATGTGGAAGCTCACGTGAGGGGCATGTGCAGTTTAGGGTGAGTGGGCTTGCCACGTAGGTTTCAATATTATTATTTTAATAGGTGGGCTTGACACGTGGATATCCGTCTGCCACATAGGAGGGTTCCGTCTGTTGGTTGACGGGAAGGACGATTTTAAAAACGATTTTCAAATTTTGGGGATGAAATTTGCAAAGAAATCAATTTTGGGACCAAAATAGAAATCGACCCAAAATGTAGGGACGAAAAGTGTATTTTCGCCTAATTTATATGATCTAAAATGATATGAGAGGAATTCCGCATACTAAGAAATTAACACATAGTACAAATAAAATTTTAAAACATGTAAATAGATAAAAATTGATAGTTTTAACAATCAATAAGTAAAAGCAACTTGGAATTAGATTGCATTACAGCACATAAAAGACATGAAATTTGAACCAGATTTTTCATAGTGATAGTCAATTGAAAAAAAAAAATTACAAACTAAATATATAGAATAACCAAAACCTAAATACACACACAAAATAGTCCAAAATTTTAGAATTTAAAAAATAAAAAATTTTCTAAGCGGAACCAAGAAATTAAATGGGTATCTATTATTTTGCTTATTTATAGTAGACTTCCTTTGACATAATAATCATAAATGCAAATTTAGAAATAGATAACAATAAGTAAAATGAATTTATTTAATCAAAACTATCATATACAATTACATATGTGTAAGTTGCAACTTAAAAAAAAAAAAAACGTGGGGTGCAAAAGGGGTTCTATGGAAACAGGGATAGAATCTGGATTTCAATTTAGGGGGGCCAAAGCATGAACCAAAATATTTTTGATGCAAAAGGGGTTCCATGGAAATTGGGACAGAATCTAGATTTCAATTTAGGGAGGCCAAAGCATGAACCAAAATTTTTTTGATGACATGGTGTTTTATTAAATTAAAAATCATGGTAGACAAAATATTGCATTTTATTACGTGAATTTTAAATCACAAAGGAAATAACATGAAAAACAAAAATTGAAAGCTATGAAATAATATTCTAGCCTTCTATTAAAAGAGAAAAAGAAAGATGGCTTAATATTCCATTTATTGGGTACTTTGAAAGAATATGTTGATTTTATCATGTTGACTAATATGATAATCCCATACTTTTGGACGCAACTTCGATCATGCTCTAATGAACAAATATCAACTTTATTAATTTCAATTTTTCAAAACTTTGTTTGAGGATTTAAAAAAACTGGGATATTAATATTAGGAATGCTACATTATCAACATTGGCTCTAGAAGTATTTGAATGACTTTCCTAGAATTTATAAATTAAAATTAATTAAAAGTCATAGAAATTATCTCATGATACGTGCATTATTCATTCTCTAACTAAAAAAAATTAGAGTAATGATATGTCCATAATAATTTTACAATATATTCTAATTGGTAAATTGTTACTAAATTCAATCTGAATTCATCATTAGCATCATTTTTTTATTTATCACTAACAATTGTCACCAATAATTTGTTGTAAAATTATTGTTAAAATTCGTAGTAAAAAAAATTAGTTAGTATTTAGCCTAATGACACCCAAAGTTCAAACAATTTGCTTACATACATTAAGTTAGTTCTTCTTTTTGTTTTTCTAAATGATAGCTACCTCAATAAAATATTGGGCAGTGGACGTGGATGCTGTAAAACCCGTAAAGGATTTTTTTTTTTTTTTTTTTTTTTTTTTTTTTTTTTTTTTTTTTTTTTTTTTTTTTGGTTATGATATTGATGATTTGGGGATGAATGATTTTGTTGTATTGTGTTTGGACTTTGGAAATTTTAATAATAGATTTTTAATTGGATTAATATTCAAAATTTTGAAACTAAGATATTAAAGTTTTAGCTAGATTAAATTATGGGTCATGTTAAAGGTGCTCTTGGGGCAATTGTTAATAAACTATATTAGGAAAATTTTAATATGAGTACTACTTTTATAGGAAATATAAAAAGCTAACAAAAAAAATTAATTGGTTTTATCATCTTTTCATAAAAGTTTTCTAAAAATAGTTCTGAAAACAATGCCTTTAGGATATTCATTAACATTTCCCTTAAATTATAGTTAAATTTTATCCCTTGATTCAAGGAAATATATCCTAAAAATTAATAAAATAATTTTTTCAATTATTAATAAAATGTAAGATGCAACTTGAGGGAAAAATTTATGATAAATCTATGAGAAATGATATGCATCCATATAGTATGTATATCCTTCCAATGAAAGTGAGCTCTCTCTCTCTCTCTCTCTCTCTCTCTCTCTCAGATTAACTATACTTCTACTTCACAACTACACATTTTTATGCTTTGAATTTTCTTTTTGTTATTGGCTCTAGTATTTTTCATCCTTCTTAAAAAATATATGTATAATGACAATTAAGTTTATATATATATTAAAGTTGATATGAACAAAATCTATGTTGCATAATTTGTTAAAACATTTATTGTTACTCAATTTAATGAGAGTTATAAAAACAAATAAGTTGTTATCTCTATCTAAATTTTTTTTTTTATCCACAATATTGTTTTAATTTGGTGAAACTACTTGGTGTAATCATAGCTTAGAAAGAATTGTTGCAATTTGGTGAAGCTATTTGGTGCAACCACAATTTCTAAGCCCAACTAAAAAAAAAAAATTGATGGAAACAAAATGTTAGTTGCATATTTTGTTAAAAAACTCATTGTTACTTTCTCCAAAGAAATTGATAACAACAGATAAGCACTTCCAATTAAAGAATTAAGCACAAGGCCTACTCACCAAATAAGCACTTCCACATCCCATTTTCAACATTCTCATTTCAAATCTTCATTTTTTTTTCTTTTCTTTTTTTTTCATTTTTGTTTTAGTTTCGCTCCATGTTTACTTATTTATTTATTTTGGATTGAAGTAAGATCTGAAATCTAAATCTTTGCAACACTATCAGTGAGGCACACCAAAAGGAAGTAATATGTTGAATAAGTATGTTTGTTCATGAAATCTTCAAAAGGATTAAGGTGT
The DNA here is from genome assembly GCA_019022515.1 of Quercus aquifolioides. Lineage (NCBI taxonomy): Eukaryota > Viridiplantae > Streptophyta > Magnoliopsida > Fagales > Fagaceae > Quercus > Quercus aquifolioides. The sequence continues at coordinate 38,565,277 of CM032333.1, forward strand.
TTAAAAAAAAGAAAAGAAACTAGCAAACTATTTTTATTAAAACAAAGCAAGGAACACATCAAGCGGTCATACATTAGAGGACTCCGAAGCCCAAAGGCTTGAACAAATTTCCCAAATCTTCTAACTGCCAATATAGACTCCATGTCAAATAGAGACAATCACTAGAAACAGAGCGGGGGACTCCAAAGTAAAAATGAAGTTGGGGCAATCCTACTATACAAAACAAAGTAATCAGCAAACCCCTATCTGTACCCCTCTGATAGTGTCGCAAATGCCTAGGCTCTGACACCAGTTGTAAGAGAGATAAACACTCTAAGGAGCTTTCTTGAGTAATTAATATAGAAAAATGATATGTCCACAACATTGTCATAATATTTTTACAACAAATCTTAAGTGACAAGTTGTTACTAGTTGTTATTGTTAGAATAAAAAAGTAATCTTAGTGTTAGATTCAAATTTGAACCAATAACAATTAACCAACTATGATTTATTGTGAAAATATTATAAAAATATTGTGAACGTAACACCTCTCATTAATATAACATATAGAAACAAACTTTAACCCAAAAGGCCTAAGCCTTATGGATATGTGCTCTGATAAGTCCGATGGCATCGTTCATCCAGAGACAGCTAAGGACGAGGAACGAGCTATAAATGCCACCATTATTAACAGAACCGTTACAGTTTGGACGAAGCAAAGCGATAGCTCAGAAGCTTCTATATCCGCTCATTAAGTGGCAGGAGATTCTATTTCCCCCATTAAATTCCAAGAACGTTACCCAGGAAGAGAATTAAACCACCATTAATGGTGGTTCCAACGGCTAGGAGAAGGAAGAGCTATAAATAGCACGCTCCACCAAAGGTAAAGGGTACGAACACAGAGTTATTCTTAGTAGCATAAAAAACTATCCAACTCTCTCTCTTATTCTAACTTTATCATCGGAGGCTCGCTAGCAAGCACCACACCGATGACCCATTTTTGTTACCCTCTCTTGTGTTCTTGCAGGTGGCATTGGGACTGTCTGGACGACTTCAACAACTGATGATTTTGGCATCATCTGTGGGGAGACTACTTTCTTTTTCCTAATACTAAGGACAGAAACGTTGCTCTACCCTTATTGTCATCCAAATGGAGTCTAATGCACAACCAGATTCAGCTGCTCTAGCATTGTAATTCCAAGCTCATGGCCAATGTGGAAGAGCTAACAAAACAAAACCAGGAGATGAGGCAGCGATTGCAATAGGAAGAAAACCGCTCACCAAGAAGAATAAAAAACAATAGGAATGAAGATGAAGTGCAAGATCTAGAAAGGAGCCAAGGGAGAGATGGCTCGAGGAAGACGGAGCGGTCCAACAAGGCAAGCAACAACCTCCTGAGGAGTATGAGGAAAGAGATGGACGAGATTAAGAATACGATGAAAGGAAAAACAACAAAGAACTGGGACGGGATGGTGAGAAGGACGGATTCTCCGTTCACACAAAGGGTATTCAATCACCCACTCCCACCTAAATTCTGGCTTTCATAGCTAGAGTCGTATGACGGGTTGAAAGACTCACTAGATCACATCACAACCTTTAAGATGACCTTGAGCCTACAGCAAATCCCGAATGAAATAGTGTGTCGGTCTTTCCCAACCACCCTCAAAGGAGCAACCCGAGTATGGTTTAGTAAGTTGGCATAATCTTCCGTTGACGATTTTGATTAGCTCAACAGCCTGTTTGTGCGTCATTTTTAGAAGGGTAGCGTCAGAAAAGATCAGCAGATCATTTACTGACAATTAGATAGGGAGAAGGGAAGTCCTTAAGATCCTACGTGAAGTGATTCAACAGGGAAGTACTAGAAGTAGACAAAGCAGAGGATCAAGTGCAGCTAACCACATTCAAAGCAGAATTGATGTCCAAAGATTTCGTAGTGGCACTTGCTAAAAGTCCCCAGCGTCAATGACAAATTTGGTTATGAAGGCTCAGAAATACATGAATGCGGAGGACACTTTGGCAGCAATAAAGGTAGGTGGACCTCAAACATCAAAGACGGGCCCTCGAGATGACCAGAAAGGGCAAAAGAGAGAAAAGAGAAACCATCCACCTAGCAATAAAAAAGGCAAGTGGAGGGACGACAAGGCTCGAAAAATGGTAAATTTCACACCCTTGGTAATACCCATTGACCAGATCTTAATGAAGATTAAGGACAACCATCAGCTGAAATGGCCGAAGCCTTTGAGTGGCTCACTAAGTGCCCGGAACAAAAAAAAGTATTGCCGCTTCCACCGAGACCACGGGCATTACACTAACAAGTGTCGAGACCTCAAGGAGCAGATAGAGGAGCTAATTTAGAAAGGGAAACTGTAGAAGTTCATCAAGAAAAACACATATGGACGGCCAAAGAAAGAAGATAGAACCAAGTTAGAAGAAAAGCCGAAGAACGATGATAAACCATGAGAAGGGCCAAAGAAGACAATAGGTGAGATAAAAATGATCAATGGTGGTCCAACGATGAAGGGCTTTTTCAAATCCCTCAAGAAGTCACAGCAAAGACAGGTCAACAGCGTCCATATGATACCACCAACGAAACACTAGAGGAGAGAAGCTACAGGCATGGTCTTCTCAGAGGAAGATACTAGAGGAGTGAAGCAGCCATATGACGACCCCCTGGTCATCATGTTAATGATAGAAGGGTTCAACACCAGAAGAATTTTAGCAGACAATGGGAGCTTTGCCAACATCATTTACCTCTCTGCTTTCCAGCAGTTGAAAGTAGACCCGAGCAGGCTTCGTCCATTCGAATCCCCCCTCGTTAGCTTCAGCGAGGATAAGGTGTACCCAAAAGGAATAGTGACCCTGACAGTAACAACAGACACATTCCCAAGCAAATAACGAGGCAACTTAATTTTCTGGTGGTAGATTGCCCATCGTCCTACAATGTCATCATTGGATGACCCACACTTAATCGTTGGAAAGATGCAACCTTGACATACTGTTTAAAGGTAAAATTCCCTACAGAAAATGGAGTGGGAATAATCAAGGGAGACTAAGTTCTAGCCCGTGAGTGTTATCAGGCGGTATTGGCGTCGAAAGAAAACCACACGTGGATCATCAAAGAAAAGAGTCCTGAGACAATGGAAACTCTAGAGACAGTGGAACTGGTAGAAGGGGAACCTACAAAGGTGACGAATATTAGAGCAAACCTTGGTCCAGATATGAAAAGAGGGATAGTTGAGTTCCTAAAAAGAAACCTGGACGTATTCGCATGGAGCCATGAGGACATGCCTAGCATCTCAGAGAATGTCATTCAACATCTACTAAACGTGGATCCAGGGAAAAAGCCTATCCAATAAAGAAGAAGAGTCATTGCACCCTAGAGGAACAAGGCCATCATGGACGAAGTTAACAAACTCCTGGCCGCCAAGTTCATCCATGAAGTGTACTACCCATAGTGGTTGGCTAACATTGTCATGGTGAAGAAAGCAAACAGGAAATGGAGGATATGTGTGGATTTCACGAATCTAAATCAAGCCTGCCCAAAAGACAGTTTCCCTTTGCCATGAATTGACTAGCTCATTGATTCCACAGTAGGACATAAGTTGTTAACGTTCATGGATGCGTTCTCAGGGTACAACCAGATCCAGATGTCAGAAAAAGATCAAGAGAAGACAACTTTCATCACCAGTCAAGGACTTTATTGTTACAGGGTCATGCCATTTAGGTTGAAGAACGCAAGAGCTACCTACCAAAGGTTAGTAAACCAAATGTTTAGTGAGCAAATCGGGAGAAACATGGAGGTGTACGTAGATGATATGCTCGTCAAGAGCGAAGAAGTAGAAAGCCATTCGGACGACCTTGTGGAAACCTTTGAAACTTTGAGACAATACTAGATGAAGTTAAACCCAGTGAAGTGTGCATTCGGAGTTTCCTCAGGGAAGTTCCTTGACTTTATGGTGTCACAACGAGGCATAGAAGCTAACTCGGAGAAAGTGAAAGCTATACTAGAGCTAACCTCACTGAGGAACGTTAAGGAGGTATAAAGGTTGACGTGAAGAGTAGCGATGTTGAACCACTTCGTCTTAAGGGTGACGGACAAATGCCTCCCGTTCTTCAAAACCCTCAAACAGGCCTTCACATGGACCGACAAATACGAAACGGTGTTCCAGGAGCTAAAACGCTATTTGAGTAACCCGCCATTATTGAGTTCGTCAAAAGAAGGCAAAGACCTATTCCTATACTTAGCTATCTCTGCCACGGCAGTAAGCGTAGCCCACATTCAAGAAGAATCAAGGATCCAATGCACTGTATACTATGTAAGCCAGACCTTTCAAGGAGCAGAGGAAAAATACCCATGCATCGAGAAGATCACTTTTGCTTTGATCGTTGTTTCTTGGAAGCTGCATCCATACTTCCAAGCAAACCCGATCCTCGTCATGACGGACCAACCAATTAAGAAGGCAATGAACAAACCAGATGTTGTAGGATGAATGGTGCAATGGGCAGTTGAGCTGAGCCAATTCGACATTGAATATAGACCACGAACAGCAATAAATGCCCAAGTACGAGCGAACTTCATCGCCGAGTTCACCATGCCTGAAGATAGCCCGACGAACGTACTAGAATCATGGACAGTGCAAACTAATGGATCGTCAGCCAAAGGTAGAGGCAAAGTCGAAGTCATCATAACCTCACCTGAAGGAGACACGTTGAAGTATGAGGTCCAGGTCCAGTTCCCAGCCACCAGCAACGAGGCTGAATATGAAGTGATACTAATGGGGCTCAGATTAACCAAGTCCATGGAAGCCAAAAAGGTACTCTTAAAAAGTTACTCTAGGTTAGTAATCGGGTAGATCAAAGGGGATTATTAAGCAAAAAAGTAGAGGATGCAAAAGTACTTGAAGTTGACGAACTAGCTTGCTAGAAACTTGGAACAAGTAGAATTTGTGCAAGTTCCACAGAGTTTGAACATGGAAGCAAATGTAGTGGCAAGACAAGCATTGTCAGAAGCTGTAGATGACCCATTGAGAATCAGGATGGAAGTATAGAAATTCCCCAATATAGAAGAGTTTCATACAAGGGAGCATGAGCTGGACAACACCCCTCATATCTTACCCCTCATAAGTGCCAGGAGATTCCATTTCCCCCACATTAAATGCTAATAAAATTACCTAGGAAGAGAGTTAAACCACCATTAATGGTGGTTCCAATGACTAGGAGAAGGAAGACCTATAAATACCACGCTCCACCAAAGGTAAAGGGTACAAACACAAAGCTATTCTTAGCAGCATAAAAAACTATGCAACTCTCTCTCTTATTCTGACTTTATCATTGGAGGCTCACCGGCAAGCACCACACCGGTGACCCATTTTTGTTAACCTCTCTTGTGTTCTTGCAAGTGGCATTGGGACTGTCTAGACGACTTCAAAAACTGACAATTTTGGCATCATCATGCTCAATAATGTTATATTAACTACTCATTCTTCTCATCATTATTCAATGTGGAACTTCACTCACGTGCACACCCAACATTACCAAGATGTTGAGTACAATGTCGTTCAAGAGATGGTTCTTACTTTTTCAGAGGATCAATGGTTGTCGACTTGGTTCTCTCATTTGGGACATTTTCAAAAGAGGATAGATAGAAAGTGAGTGAGGAACAGTACTTGGGTACTTAGATTAAAAAACGGAATCAATGAAGTTTGTGTATGAACATATTTTGGGGTATTATTTGATTTTTTAAAGAGTGGTATTATTTTACTAGTAAACTATTGGTTAGGGGTGAGTTACCAAAATTTGAAGTAAAGAGAAGACATTGGTTGAGCTTATTTTTTTTTTAGAAATAGTTTCGACATGTGACGTCTGCTCTTGATAATTATCAAAAGACTTTACCAGTTTAGCTAATTGGAACTTGAATGTTCAATTAGTGTGTAAAACACTAATGAATGTTTAGACCCCCAATTTCAAATATAATAACACAAGCTTATACTCAAATAATAGATGTGCAGAATGATAAGTATAAGCTAAAACCCAATCAAATAAACAACTTTACACCATAATCAATCACAACACAGTAGCAATTAAAAGGTAAGAGTAAGGGTTAGAGAGATGCAAACACAAAGATAATATTGGCATGTGTTATCGAAGAGGAAATTGAAGAAATCGGCGAAAAACCTCTCCGCCGCCCTCCAAGCGATGAAATGATCCACTAAAAAATAAAGTTAGGATACACAAATAGCAATAGACCCTCAAAGCCTAATCTACCCAATGCACCTAAGCCCTCCAAGGTTCTTACTCCAACAAGGTTAAGCTTAATCGTGTCTTCTTTAACTTTCCGGATCTCACAATAAACCCATTGCATCAACCAAGTGAATTGGTCATCTTCGAACTGCTTCCCAAGTACCAAAATACCTCCTCACTGATATGGGTATGGTGAGATAAGGATTTGGCTAATGAACCTCTCAAGGGTATGTCAATGGAAAGGGTGAGAGTAGAGGAATTTGGAGAATTAAATGACTAAGATTGTGGATGAGTCAATCTTGGTTTTCTTTTGGGTTCTCTCTCAAAATTCTCTCTGGAAACTCTCTACATTTCGTAGGTATAAGGGTATTTATAGTAGGGAGCGTGAGGAATATGAAAAGTCATTTTTCTGCAAAACAGGGCATTCTGGCGACTCGCTCTTGAATGGGATGAGTTGTGAGATAACTGCCAGGCCAGACTATACTTTTTGTCCTGTAGTGCTCTAGCTGTCATGACCCTTCAGCTTCCTGCATGCTTCACACGTGTGACATTTTAATGAGTCACCAGTTGCTAGTCACTTGCAAGATCCAATTGCTAGAAACACTCTGAATGCTTACACACTTGAATTCTTCACACTCTTCTCACACACAACCCTTACATAATTCCCACCTAAATCCAAGGTATCTAATTGTTGAATTACAAGCAAATTTGGCACGGAATAAAGCCAACACATGATTGAATAAATTCAACCTTACAATCTCCCTCTTTTGGCTATTCCTTAAAAAACCCTAAAACAGACTCTGAACTTAAAATGTGAGTTGGGAATAGTTGCCGAAACTCACTCACATCTAACTCTAGATTCTGTGAAGCTCTTAAACCATACAGACAAGTTTTCTTGAAAACAATAACACAAGATGATCATTGTAAGCAGAAATCTTGAAATGCATATGGAGCAAGCACAATGCGATCAAGCAATAATGAATATAATAATAAAGCATGGCTTGACCAAATGTGAACAATCACTATAAATAGTGAGTAAAATGATCATTCACACAAGAAATAAACATCCGGACATGCAAGCTAATAAGCTTAATGCAAAGTATCATTTGCATGTCCAACACTCAACCGATGCAAAACACTAAGGTATTTGCATCAAGGATACAAGATCCAACAAGGGCATAAAAGTACTAAAGATAATGGAAACTTAATCTAAAAGTACTAAAAAGCTAGAAAGGAAAGGTACATAATAAAGCATAGTTTAAATAGCTAAAACAAAATATTAAGCATAGGCTTTTCTTGCTCCTACTCTTCATCTCCATTGCTCCCTCTTTGATCTAGCTCTTCCTCCCCTTTTCATGAACCATCTCCCCCTTTTTGTCATGGAATAGCTAGTTTTCATCTTCCCCTAGCTTCCTTTGGATTTGGTCCAATTGAGTTTGGAGAGATGTGAACTTTGTGACAAAACAGGTGTGTTGGGAGTGCATGATAGATGCAAGTCCGGACAACTTAGTGATGATATCTTGGACGGATGCCATAATGTTATCTAACTTCTCATCATTGGGATGTGAGCTAGAGCTTGAACCACCATGAGGAGCACGACTCTCTTGCTTGACTCCCTTTCGGCTATGACCGATGATAGCATTGAGAATACGAATTTTGATCGGACTTTTCTTAGGATAAGGGCACCCATCTTCCAAAGGATGAACTCCTTTGAGCTTTAGAATTTTTGAAATGAGGCAACAAAAAGGAAGGCAATTCCTTGAGGCAGTTCTCTCTGCAGTCTTGCTCAAAATATGGAAGATATGGGAGTAAATATCGATTTCTTCATCAATGATCAAGTTATGAAGGAATATTGCCCGACCAAGATTCATGAACTCAATGCTTGAGAGAGGATAGAGATTGTGGAACATGATTGTTGTGAGCAGCCTCAATTCGGGAGATAGTGAGGAAACACTGACTGATTTCCCATTGGGAGAGAAGTCCAAGTTTTTTCTGAAAGTTTCTCGAAGCAAGTCTTCCTTTAGATCCAAGTCATCATACACCAGTGGTTTTTGGAACACTGGCCGATTGATATTCTAGATGATGGAAAGATAGGAGGGTGTAACCGTGATGTGCTTTCCTTTAACCCAACACTTCAGCTCATCCCCATCATAAATGGCATTTGCATAAAATTCCTTCACCATTTCTTCGTAAGTTTCGTCAAAGTTAGATAGAAGGAAGTTCTAGTCCTTGGTAGCAAACCATTTTGGAATGTTTGTACCAAGAAGAGAAGCTTGCTCAACCACCCTTTCAACCAATATGGGGGCATCCTTGAAGTAGTTCTCATAAGCTTGAGATGCTGCATATGATCTGAATTTGTTGGCATCATAAAATCCTGTCAATGATCGAGTCTTCTTTGACTTAGGGGTGAGGCTATCTAGATTAATCACTGGTTCTTTTCCCTTGTTTTTACTTCCTTTCACAGTTGATTTCTTGAAGGGAGACATCATCAAGCTATATCATGTAATATCAAAGAGCAAGATGAAATACAAAGGGCAACAAACTTGATTAGCAACAAGTTAGTCCTAAATCAGAAATTTTGAATTAAAACCCTAAAAACTGAATTCAAAGAGTAATTCAAAAACAAATTGACATGAGAAGACATATAATATCAAAACATGATAGAATCATGGCATTAAGCACTCAAACATGTCAAAGTGTGTGTGTGTGTGTGTGTGTCATATGCAAAAGTGTGCATCTAGGGAAAAGTGTAAAAACACATAATCATTTGATGTTTCAAAATCAAAGAAACATTATCATCACTACAATATTTGTATTCAATGGAATCCAAAGAGACACACAAAAACATCTAAAAGGCATTTTATCATGAACAAGATATGCACAACACAACACAAAACATAGTATAATGCATAAAAATGAAAATCAAACATGTAAACATGTAGAATAAGCATTATACCAACAAAACCAATAAAACCCATATATCAAACTCATCAAAACATCAACAAAACCATATTTAACAACCATATTTTCATATTTCATCATATACACAAAATCCAAGAAAACTAGGGCTAGAAACTTGAAATACATCAAAAATAAGTGAAAACCCATACCTTTTCTTGAAGATTGATGAAGGATTGATGAAGAAAATGGAGGTTTTGTGAGAGAAAATGGAGGTTTTGGGAGAGAGAGAGGCGGACAAGACAAAGTGTGTGCACGTGATGCGAGAGAAAAATGAAAAGTTTTTGAAAACTATCTTGAATTTAACCCTATTTGTGCAAAACATGCGATTTTTGTGACTAGACTGACCCGCGAGCAAGTCGCCAAAATGAGTCGCCAAAAACCCTTGAACAAAATTTTGAAAATTTTGTTTAAGTGTTTTTCGCAATTGGAAAGTCCACTCGTGAACAAGTCGCGAAGGGAGTCGTGAATCCATCTGTGTAAGCTCGCGGCCAAGTTGCCAAACTAAATCGTGAAAATGCCAAAAACCTAGAAATTTTGAAAAATTTTCCAAGTGTTTTTCGCTACAAGGGGACATACTCGCCAGGGAGTCGCGAGAGCATCTGAGTAAGCTCACAACTAGGGTCTCACGACTGGCTTGACCCGCAAGTGAGTCACCAATATAGAGTTGCACAAAGTTTTGGAATTTTTGAAATTTTTCAAAACAAAATACTTTCCAAAAACAACTAAAAATACTCAAAAATATTTTTGTGTTTAATCAACATATGATTGAGTATGTGCAACACATTTAATCAAGTACAATCACACAAATGAATAAGGTATTCATTAATCATAGACAAGTGTGATGTGTGTGAGTACCAAAAGTGAGATAGTTCTTAGTCTAATGTGAAGCTTCAATGATCAATTAAACCAAGACATACACAATTAGCATTAGGAAGAGTGACCAATCTCAATTATAGAAGTATGCATATATAACCTCCCACAAAACTTGATTACATAACTTTGAAGCTTTTCATTTGGCTTCTTACAATTCATAACATTTGATTATTTAAGAACAAGAACATCTCATTTTGAGATCGATGCCCGAAATTTTTGATATTTCATTTTGATGAAAAAGCCTTTGACTTTTGGGCGTCATACATTTTCATTACAAGTCGCTTTCCCTTTTTCTTAGTCAAATATTAGTATGTGCGACGGCTTTTGCAGCTCATTATCTCTTTTCGAGATTGACATTGGTTGAGCTATATTAAGCAAAAACAAAAAAGAGTGGGAAGATATATAGGCACAAGTCTATGCATGTCTCAAGATCAACAAAACCATTGGTTAATAATCATTCATGACAAGTTTGAAGATCTATTTACAACAATCATATAGATGTCAAGATTTTTTCCACAATGATAAGAGTGCATAATGAACAAGTGAAGCTCGTAAATGCACAAAGCCATTTGTATGAAGGTACAAGGCCAAACATGCGTGTGACAAAACACAATAATGCCGATCAAACTTTTTCGATTTTCTACTTTTTATGTGTTTTTTGATTTTTGACACAAAAGCAAGAAAACATTGGTCAAAAGAAACAAGCATTCAAAGCTTTAAAAACAACAAACAAAAACAGTAAAAACATGCTAGAATGAAAACATAAGCAAACAATCAAACAAAGTCACAATATATCGAAAGAATTGATGCATGGACATGTTCTAATGCTTATGCATGTGTATCCTTCTTCACCCACACAACACGTGCGTTTGGGGTGATATCCTTAGAGGATTGGGTACTTGAGTTGCGATTCTCAAACCTTAGGGTGAATTTTGCCAAACAAGAAGTGATGGTGTCTATCATCTTCATCACATTACCAATATCAAAATAGACTACTCACCCATTTGATTGCTCGCGGTTCCCCTTGCCATTTCCTTGTCCTCTTAGCCTTTGAGAACCTCCATTCTTCAATGCATGAAGCTTATGGCAACTAGGTCTAGTGTGTCCTCAAATTCCACAGTGGTAGCAAAAATGTTGTGTTTGAGGACCTCTTTGTGACTTCGGTAGAGACTTCCCTTTTGCCTTAGGGGTTTGGCCACAAATGGATTTGGAGGTTTTGTCAAAACCTTTTGAGCAATCACATTTGGCTTCTTCTCAACCTTCACATTCTCAACAATTGGAGTTGCTACCATTTGTTCCTTAGATTTAACAAACTTCATCTCCTTAGACACATTGGTGCTTGAGTTACTTTCTTTGGTGTATCCTAAACAGCTTCTGTCGGAAAAGGGCTTTTGATATGGAAGAACCTCATCAAGTTTCTTTAAAGCTACCTGCTCTACTTTTGCATTAGCTTGAATGACCTCAAGCTCAAGAAACTTGATCCGTGAGTAGGCACTTGTTAGCTCTTCATTCATTGCCTCAATTTCACATTTAGTTTCTTTGTACCTCATGAGTATGCTCTTGTAATCTTGCTCAGCTCTTTTCATTTTTCTTATGGCTGCTTTAGCCACTCTAGCATACTCTTTGGACTTCTCAAGAAGAGAATTATAGGTTTCTTGCAATCCCTTTGCTTCTTCATCTTCATCATCGGATTCCTCCCCAATCCCTATAGACTTCACTTCGGTGTGCTCACCGAGCTCCCCCACTAAAGCGTGTAAATCTTCCGAAGAATCCATAAGTGCAATGGCCATGAATGCGGAGTAGTTTCCTTCTCCGTCACAACTTTCTTCCGAATCCGAATTAGAGTTATATGAGTCACTAAGGGTAGTGGCAAAGACTTTACCCTTTGCCTTTGAGTAAGTGGGGCATTCCCTCTTCACATGCCCATGCCCTTTGCACTCATAACACGTGACTGCTTGAGATGGAGCAGCATCTTTAGAATCCTTCATCTTGAAGTCCTTTTTAAAATTTGATAATTTTCCCTACTCAAAAGACTTTCCGTCATTCTTGAATTTTAAGAACTTATGAAAGTTCTTAGCAAGGTACGCCACTTCCTTTTCAACCTCATCCTCATCTAAGGAGTCTTGAGCTTCCACTCTCTCATTGATTGTCCTTAGAGCAAGAGATTTGTTCTTCCTTTGTGATAGTAGAGATAGCTCATAGGTTTGAAGAGAACCGATGAGTTCTTGAATTTTAATCTCATCAAGGTCTTTGCTCTCTTCTATGGTGGTGACCTAAGCACGGAAACTCTCCGACAATGATTATAGGATCTTCCTATCTTGGAGTCCTCCGTCTTTTCCCCCAAGTTGAATTTGCCAATCACCACTTCATTTAGCTTCCCATAGAAAGAGTCGAACGACTCATCTTCGCTCATCTTTAGTTCCTCGAAGCGAGTGGTGAGCATTTGTAACTTGTTGTCCTTCACCTTTTGTTACCTTCATATATGGTCTCCAAGATTTGCTATGCCTCCTTGGCAATTGTAACATGTGAGATCCTGTGAAATTCATCAGGTGAGACATCACAAAAAATAGCATTTAAAACTTTACTATTAGCTTTAGCTGCTGCAAGGACTGCTTTATCCCAAGTAGATTTTGTAGCCTTTGGCCTAGTCCATCCAATCTCAACCGCATCCCATACATTATCATTAGTAGAGCACAAGAATGCACGCATCCGCACTTTCCAAAAGGCATAATTGCTCCCATCAAAGAAAGGAGGTGCATTTAGGGATTGAGACCTTTCCATTGTAGGGTCAAGGATCACACTTAAGATATAGAAATCCGACAAAGTGTACCCTCTCTAATACCAATTGAATGTTCAATTAGTGTGTAAAACACTAATGAATGTTTAAACCCTCAATTTCAAATATAATCAGCACAAGCTTATATTCAAATAATAGATGTGCAGAATGATAAGTACAAGCTAAAACCAAATCAAATAAACAACTCTACACCATAATTAATCACAACACAACAGCAATTAAAAGGTAATAGTAAGCGTTAGAGAGATGCAAACACAAAGTTAACACCGACACGTGTTATCGAAGAGGAAATCGAAGAACTCGGCGATAAACATCTCCGCCGCCCTCCAAGCGGTGAAATGATCCACTAAAGAATAAAATTGGGATGCACGAATAGCAATTGTTAGGTTCTAAAGACTTAGGATTTTATGTATTTAGAACTAAATGTGTAATGTTGGCAAACCATGATCAAAATAATATGTTTAGTCTTGTTTAGGCTTGCTCAAAGTTGTTTAACTATTGTAAAGTTGGAATCGAGAGGCTGCAGAAGTCTTTGTGACTTTCGGCCTGGCTCGATCGATCAAAGGATAGACTCGATCGATCGAATCTCGGGCAGAACGTTTTTTCTGCAGAATTTCCAACTCAGCCCAAGCCCATTAAGGATTAGGGTTTCAGATCTACTTCTCCCACTATATAAAGGAAACCCTAGCCACGTTTTTAGAGTAGTTTTGGTTGCTCATATTGCTGTTTGTGTGAATCTCTTGTGAGATCATTGAGGAGCTTTCCTTCACATAAACTTAGGGTTTTCAAGGTAGAGATTACTTCAACATCTTGATGATCAATTCAGTTGCTGCCATTGGAGCTTAAAGAAACACAAACGGGGAGCTTGTATCTTGTGGAGAATCCAAGAAAGAAGGAGTCCGTGGATTCGGAGCTTGCACGTGGTCGTGTCAGTAAGTTCTACTGGTGGGTAGCATTAGGAAGTCAAGCGGGGAGCTTGTAAGTCCTTTTGTATGAACTTCGATTCTTTCATAGTAGATTCAGGTTTACCTTGAGGATAGCTAGGTTAAATCCTCCCCAGGTTTTTACCGTGTGGTTTCCTGGGTCATCATATCTTGTGTTCTTTATTTTTCCGCTACTATATTTATTCTTGATATGATTGTTTGATTGTTTTAACCTAAAATTGCATAATTTGACTAAGTTAATCACTTGGCTAATTAAACTAGGTTAATCCAATTGTTGTTTTAAGGGGTCTAAAAACTAACAAGTGGTATCAGAGCGGGTAGCTCTCTTGTTGTAAATCTTTTGATCTCTGAGCTGATCCTTGACCCCTGTTGTCATGGAACACAGACACTCTCTTGTTGTTCCTCCTCACTTTGATGGGAATAACTATGCTAATTGGAAAGTAAGGATGAAAGCATTCCTGAAATCCATTGATGAGAGAGTTTGGAATTCCGTTGAGTACAGATGGGGGAAGCCCACTACTCCTGTGAGTGAGTGGCAGACTTCTCAAAAAGAAGTAGCTGCATTTAATAGAAAAGTTATGAATGCCATCTTTAATGCTGTTTCTATGAAGGAATTTAAGAGAATCTCAAATGTTGAGGTTGCTCACACTGCTTGGAAAATCCTTCGAACTGTGCATGAAGGCACAAAGGCTATCAAAATAAATAAGTTGCAGCAATTAACTTCTAGGTTTGAGAGCATTAGGATGTCTGATGATGAATCATTTGATGAATTTTATGCCAAACTTAATGACATTGTTAATTCTGCATATAATTTGGGTGAAATCTATGATCAACCTAAAATTGTTAGGAGGATTCTTAGATCTTTAACTGAGGACTTTAGACTTAAAGTGATTGCCATTACTAAGAGCAAGGATGTGGACTCCATCCCTATTGATGAACTTGTAGGATCTCTTCAATCCTATGAGTTAGACCTACCCAAAACTAACAAATCCAAGTTAATGGCTCTTAAGTCTGTTGATGATGTTGAGATTGGTGGATTTGATGATGAGCTCTCTGCTACAGAGATTGCTTACCTTGCTAAGAACTTTAGAAACTTTCTTAGGAATACTAACAGAAGAGCAAGGAATACAGACACTGCTAAACCTAGAAATTTTAGGAAGAATGATCCCATTAAGGTTAGCAACACCGAAAAACCTAGAGAAAGAGTAGGTCAATCTTCAAATAATTCTTTGGGTTCTCAATGTTTTGGTTGTCAAGGGTATGGTCATGTTAAATCTGAATGTCCAACATTCTTGAGGTCTAAGGGCAAGGCTATGGTTGTAACCCTTAGTGATAATAAGGTTTCTGATGATGGGTCTGGATGTGACGAGGATGGAAACTTCATTGCTTTCACTGCTACTGCTATAGTCAATGAAAGCGTGTCTATTGAAGAGAACCCTTTTGATGGGGAACTCTCTGAGAATGCAGACCTTCAAGAGGCCTATAATAAACTTTGCAAAATTGCTGCAAAGGATGCTATGAATGTTGAACTTGGCCTGAAGAAAATTGAATCTCTTGAGCTTGATAAGAAAATTTTGCTTATTAAATTGTTTGATGCTAATGATCTTTTGAACAATGTGAAAACTGAGAATATGCTATTGATTGATAAAGTCAAAAAATTAGAACTTGATTTATCTGTTGCTAGATCTGCTAGTTCTAAACTTGATCAAATGTTGAGTGTTCAAAAGTATCATTCTAACAAATCTGGTTTAGGTTTTTGTTGAGAGCATCTCAGTGTCTACACCCCATTCCATTATCTTTGTTCCTTCATCTTCTTCTGAACTTTCTATGAGCGAGGATATGAGTGAAACTGTTAAACCCCCTAGGAGTGAGGTTGTTAAACCCATAGAAGTTTCACCACCTAGGAAGATTAGGGTTGATCTGAAAGAGTCTAGACCTAAGGAGTCTACCTTATCTAGGGACAAGTTTCATGGTAAACCTGCTTGGGTTTGTCTTTTTTGTGGAAAGTCTGGACATATTCGTCGTAACTGTTACAAGCTTCAAGTTGCTAAAAGAGCGAATAAACCAAAAGTGTCTGTGCCTCAAGATCCTATGGCACTTATTGGTAAATTGGTAAAGGTGTTAAACCTTTATTCCAATCCTGGAGTTGAGAATCACTTGAACGTGAATAAGAACTCCAATGATAATGGTGCATCTAAAAGGTTTTGGATGCAAAAGACTTGATCTAATTGAGTCTTTATGGCGGTCCTTGTGCTTCATTGCTCTATTCTTTTGTGACCATTGTTCTTTGGTTTTTGGTGTTTTTGTTTCTAGGATTTGCATTGCATAACATTCATGCATTTCATTCTAGGATTTATTTGTTTTCTCTTTAAAATAAAAATAAAAATAAAAAAAGGGAGAAAGCAAAAATATGTTTGACATTATTTTTCTTGGTTTTTGAAAACAAGGCTGGTCAATTTATTTACACATAACATGTCTTGTGTACCTTGTTTAGCTTTGATGAGCTTACTTTATTGCATTTTACTAGTTGAAGCTTTGTAGTACATGTTGTGTGGGAAAGATGTTTATGGTCATTAATCACTTTGTCTTGATCTTGAAGTCATATGTAATTTGACTGTCGGACTTGATCCTTTTGAGAAATGCATAAATAACCATCTCACCACTGCTCACTAGCCAATCATGAACACCTTAGTGCATATCGTAAGATTTTGTGCTCGCATAAGTGTAGCACTCGCACAAAAAGAACATAAGGTGAAGCCTCAGATTAATTGTGCTTAAAATTTGTGTGTACTATTAGGCTTGATGCCAAATCATTTAATTAAAATTGGTGTGTACTATTAGGCTTGATGCCAAAATCACATAATTAAAATTTGGTGTGTACATTATGAGGCAAAATTCAAGAAACTTACATGATTGCAAGCTTTTGTTCTAGGAGATGTGAGAGTTATATGATGTAACTCTTTAGGTGATAGTCTCTTTTAAATTCTGTGTGATGAATTTTGTAGACTTTGTGATTGATTTCTATTCACATATCACCTCACATGTATCTTAAGCTTTTGCTAATTGCACACACTACACAAGTTACTCTTTGCTAAACACTGTACATGTTATTGTGTCTGTTTTTGGTCTGACCAACCAAGTTTGAAAATACCTTGTGTATTATGCAAAACATTTTTTTTGCTTGAGAATTTAAAGAGAAAATGGCTGAAATCTTCTTTGGAGAAACTAGGATTAAAATTTGTTTCTTTTTGAAAAAGCATTCCATTTCATCTCATACTCATGCATTTTGTTTCATCAATTTTAAATGCTTTGAGGAGTTATCTTCAAGAATTGGTTTGGGTTTTTCAAAACTGTTTTTTTTTTTTCTCAAAAAGTTTGTGAGCCTCTGCCTGTTTTAATCGATCCATTCTGTTTTTCGATCGATCGAAAATGTGCTTCAATTTATTTAAAAGTCTCGGATTGATTCAATCGATCGAATGTGATTTTCGATCAATCGAATGTCGCGAATCAAGTTTTTAAAACACTGTTCTTTGACTGATTCAAAACACTTTTTCAAAAAGTTTTTCAAACTTCCTTTCTCTCTCTGACTCGGCAAGGCTAAAGGTTCAATTTTTTGTCGTTTTCCTCCGAAATTTTTGCAAGGTTTCTCTTTCCTCAAGCAGGTAAGACTATTTTTCCCTTCCTTTTGAGTTTATTTTCAAGTTTTCATGCATTTTTCATGCATTATACACTCAAATTTTCGGACTATGCATAATTTGGGATTTTTGTTGATTCAATCCCTATTTTGTGAAATTGATCAATGGGTTTTTGTGGGGACATGATATAAACATAATATTGATGGTTCAATTTGATCAATTTTGGGTTTTGTGAAAAATTAAAAATTCTAGGGCTTGTATTGAATCCGAATTGGGGATTTTGTTCAATTAGAGTGAAATTGATGAAATTGGCTTGTTGTTTTGATGTAATTAAGCATTATAATTTGTGAGTTGTGTTATGTGATGCTCAATTCATCATTTTGTTTAAAAAATTTCAACAAGTGGTTTTTCAATTTTGGGGTTTTTGTTAGAAACCCTATGCTCAAGTCAATTTTGTTAATCTGAACTTTAATTGAACTTAATTTTTACTGCACTAGAACATGCATCATGACATTTTAATTGTTCATGCATCATATAGATTTTTATTCTATTTTTTTGTGCTAATTTGCAGTCTGCCCTTGGATTTTTGTTTTGTTTTTGTTCTTTTGGTTCTTCTGTGTGTCTCTGTCCTTTCCTTAGCATCATGCCTAGGAAGACTAGAGCTCGTAGGTCTGTTCCCTCACCTTCTCCTCCTCCACCTTCCTTTGACCGTGAGAGGTTTCCGAGTGAGAAAAAACAAGAGATCTTTGAGAAGCTGAACCTTAAGAGGAAAATTTGGGCTGAGCGTTCTGTTGTGTTAGATGAGTTAGATCCTGCCATTAGGGCAAATTTTGAGCGTCGGGGCTGGTTACCTTTGTTGGATATTTCTGATCCTCCTCCTCCAGCTACCTTGATTAGAGAGTTCTTTTCGAACATCTCCATCCACATCTATGATTCCAACACTTTAGTAAAGAGAGAGTTGGATACGAGGTGTAGAGTACATCATTACTCCTACTGTAGTGGCTGATGCTCTAGGGGTACCTTTGGTCCAACACCCTGTTTACCCTTATGATGAGTCTCCTGTGTTGAGTGATGTCATGTCTTACATCACTGGGTCTTCTATCCAGTGGGGTTCTGATTCTCGGATCACTTCTGCTGAACTTCCTGAGACGATCTATCTTTTCTTTAGGATAGCGTGTCATTCTTTGTGGCCCATTTCTTATCTTCACACCATTCCTCTCGAGCGGTGTGTATTTCTGTATGCTCTTGTCATTGATGCTCCTATCAGTTTTCCTCATTTGTTTCTTCGTTCTTTAAACGAAGTTTATAGGAGTTCATCTACATCTCACGCTCTTGTCCATCCTATCTTTATTCATTGGATTTTGCTTCATCTTGGTTTAGATGATTTCCCCTCTTTTGAGCCCGTTCATGTTATTGGACCCATAGGTGTGTCTTTTCTTAGATAGAGGGCTGCTCATCTTCGAGCTGGCTCTAAAGACCCTAGGTCTGAGCCTTCTGGTTCCACACCCCCTCCTTCTTCTTCTACAGGTCCTGCTGGTGAGGATGTTCCTGATCCTGTTGGCGATGCTGCTGCTGCTGTTCCTCCACCTCCTTCGGATGACTTCGATGTACGTCGTACCTTGGAGACTGTCATGACCGTTCAGGCGGCTCATGGTCAGATTTTAGTGGACTTGCTTAATGAGATACGTGCTCTAAGAGCTGATTTGGCGCATCTTCGCTCACCCTCACCACCTCCTTTTGATGACTTGTGATTGTCCTTTGGCATTCCGTCACAAAAAGGGGGAGTAGAGTTTTTGATACTTGTAGAGGAGTTTTTGTAGTTAGGGGGAGTTTTTCTGTTGTTTGAAAGGAGCTAGTTGTGATATTAGATTGTATCTAGGTGCTTCACCATGTATACCTTCTTTTGATAGCATTTTAGGGCTTTTCTTGTTGGGAGATACATTGTTTTTTGATATATGGTTCTTGATTCTATGTTCACTACTTATTGATTTATATTTATGAGTTCTTCATTAATATATATCTTTATAATGTGTTTTGTGAACTTTCAAGAATGTTTTTATTTTTTGGTATATCTAACTTAGGGGGAGAGTTAGTTTACATATCTGTTGATTTATTGTTTTTCTGTCACACATGTGTTTATGCGTTTGTTGAGTGTTTCAGGAATATACAGGTTGATTCAACTGAGCTACTGTCTACACTTGCAACTGATGGATAGTAGTTAGGATTGAATTTTATTTTATGAGCATTACTTTTTGTAAAGGGCTTTTTATTTGTACACTTTGAGCTTTTAGTTTGTGTTTTGTCATGGATTGTCAAAGGGGGAGTTTGTTAGGTTCTAAAGACTTAGGATTTTATGTATTTAGAACTCTAATGTGTAATATTGGCAAACCATGATCAAAACAATACGTTTAGTCATGTTTAGGCTTGCTCAAAGTTGTTTAACTATTGTAAAGTTGGAATCGAGAGGCTGCAAAAGTCTTTGTGACTTTCGGCCTGGCTCGATCGATCGAAGGATAGACTCGATCGATCGAATCTCGGGCAGAACGTTTTTTCTACAAAATTTCCAACTCAGCCCAAGCCTATTAAGGATTAGGGTTTCAGATCTACTTCTCCCACTATATAAAGGAAACCCTAGCCACGTTTTTAGAGTAGTTTTGGTTGCTCATATTGTTGTTTGTGTGAATCTCTTGTGAGATCTTTGAGAAGCTTTCCTTCACATAAACTTAGGGTTTTCAAGGTAGAGATTACTTCAACATCTTGATGATCAATTCAGTTGCTGCCATTGGAGCTTAAAGAAACACAAGCGGGGAGCTTGTATCTTGTGGACAATCCAAGAAAGAAGGAGTCTATGGATTCGGAACATGCACATGGTCGTGTCAGTAAGTTCTACTGGTGGGTAGCATTAGGAAGTCAAGCGGGGAGCTTGTAAGTCCTTTTGTATGAACTTCGATTCTTTCAAAGTGGATTCAGGTTTACCTTGAGGATAGCTAGGTTAAATCCTCCCCAGGTTTTTACCGTGTGGTTTCCTAGGTCATCATATCATTGTGTTATTTATATTTCCGCTGCTTTATATCTTGATATGATTGTTTGATTGTTTTAATCTAGAATTGCATAATTTGACTAAGTTAATCACTTGGCTAATAACTAGGTTAATCCAATTGTTGTTTTAAGGGGTCTAAAAACCTATCAGCAATAAACCCTCCAAGCCTAATCTACCCAATGCTCCTAAACCCTCCAAGCTTCTTGCTTTAACAAGGTTAAGTCTAACCGTGTCTTCTTTAACTTTTCGGATCCCACAATAAGCCCATTGCATCAACCAAGTGAATTGGTCATCTCCGAACTGCTTCCCAAGTACCAAAATACCTCCTCACTGATAAGGGTATGGTGAGATAAGGATTTGGCTAATGAACCTCTCAAGGGTATCTCAATGGAGAGGGTAGGAGTAAAGGAATTTGGAGAATCAAATGACTAAGATTGTGGATGAGTCAATCTTGGTTTTCTTTAGGGTTTCTCTCTCAAAATTCTCTCTAGAAGCTCTCTACATTTCTTGGGTATAAGGGTATTTATAGTATGGTGCGCGAGGAATGTAAAAAGTCATTTTTTCTGCAAAATAGTGCATTCTAGCGACTCACTCGAATGTGGGATGAGTCACGAGTTTGAGTCGTGAGATAACTACTAGGCTAGATTGTACTTTTTGTCCTGTAGTGCTCCGGCTGTGGTAACCCTTCAGCTTCTTGCATGCTTCACACGTGTGGCATTTTGGCGAGTCGCCAATCGCCAGTCACTAGCGAGATCCAGTTGCAAGAATCACTCTGAATGTTTACACACTTGAATTCTTCACACTCTCTCACAAACAACTCTTACATAATTCCCACCTAAATACAGGGTATCTAATTGTTGAAATACAAATAAATTTGGCATGGAATAAAGCCAACACATGATTGAATAAATTCAACTTTACAGAACTCATTGGTTGAACTTATTGTGAATGCTCTACTTAACATCTTGGAGATTTTGATAATTCCTTAGTACTGTTTAATTCAAATGAGAAACTCAATATTTTTTTCACAAATATTTAAGAATTTACTTATAAAATAATATTACAAGAATGTTAAGTGTTACGCTTAAAACTTCAGTTGGTTTTCAAATTTTACTAAAAGGACTTGGCATGGATCTAGTACCTCCAGTGTATTTGACCGGTTGAAATGGCAAACTGTGGCCAAACGTGTCATCATCTCAACAAATCCAATGCATTGGAGTACTAAACCTAATCTATTCGCTTACTAAATAACCATCGGTGGTTGTGTATATTTTCCCATTAATTATAATATTAATTGATTTTTTTTTTCAAAATTAATATTAAAAAATGATATTTGATTCAAAATAAGATTTTATAGTTATTAAAAACATGATGTTGACATTTTAAATTAAACTTCTGGCCATGCTCCATTGTAAAAATGTCTCCACATTGACATTTGTTCTTTGATGGTTGAGTTTGTTTTGATAAGTTAGAAACCGAGTGACGTTAGGGATACAATATTTTTTACAATTAATGTCATGAATTATTGTAATTGGAGTAACATTACTATAACATGGATTTGCCATTGAAGATAAAGGCATTAATAATACTACTAGTTGGGATTAACTACTAGTAGTAGTTTTCCTTAAAAATAAAAAATAAAAAACCTAGAAGTATTTATTGACTTATTTTTGGCACAATCAATAACTTTTATTTCTAACTAGTTGTAGACCCGTGTGTTGTGCATGATAATTTTTTAGATAAAATAATATTTTAGTCCCTAGACTTTATAAAGAGTTTAAAAAAAAAAAATAGTTTTATCATATTTTTCATAATCTTGTCTATAACGTTTTTTTACCATTATCATATATTTATTGGTTGATGATTTGCATAACATAGACATTTTTAAATAAGAGGTAGAACTATTCATTAAATTTTTTTTAAGTCATGGTGTATGAAGATTATGATTATATATATATATATATATATATATAATTTCACTAGTTAGAGTTTGATTAGTTTTAAGTTTAAATTTTGTATTATTATATTTAATTGTTTATTTAATGGTTGATTTTATTGTACTATAAAGTTTTCAATGTCCTCTGTATAGCCATCTCTATTTTATTTCTTACTCCTCTTGACCACCTTTTTATATTTCTAAATAATGGTTATTAATTGACATTTGATTTCATTTCCTTTTTTCTTCCTTCATTTATTCTTTATTACTTTGTATGTTCCCTTACTATTTGTAAATTTTATGGTTATCAATAAGAAATAGATATCATGGATGGCTTAAATAGTTATAGATGTAATTACGTTAGTGGTATGTCAAAGGGGGGGGGGGGGGGGGGGGAGGGGGTTTCCTTCTAAATTTTCAAGGAAATATGAAAGGCATTTCTCTAGTTTGGTCTCAATCAATTAAGATATCCTTAATATATTAACGAAAGTAATAATGAGCCTTAAATTTTTTTAATGTATGAAGTGGTTAGATTAGTGGTATGTCAAATGTTTTATAAAAAAATAATTTTAAGGAAATGTAAAAGGTCTTTTTTTGAAAAAAGAAATTGTGACTTTTTGAACTATAGAAATATGATTGTTTTAATTACCTTGTGTATAGATTTCATTATTAAGTTATAAACATCTAAATTAAAGTAGATGAATATATAAATACAAAATTATATGTAAAGTTACAACCGCACAAGATAAATATGCATAAATATATATATATATATATATATATTTGATTATTCATGAATTATTATTTCATTGTTTACTTACAAATATCTAAATTAAAGTTTTTTTTTTTTTAAATATATCTAAATTAAAATAGATGAATATGTAAATGTAAAATTATACGAAAAGTTAAAACTATCCAAGATAAACGTTCAACCACTTATAGATGTGCATTTTTTGAAGACTAAAAGTATAAACAATTGCTTTTGTTGGAATTATATAACTAAGCAAATATTGTTGCGAGTGGTTCCATCATTTGCAAATGTTGGGAAATTTCGACCCTGGTTGATAGAATTAAAAAGTTTTAAACCAAAGTTGTTAATTAGATTTATTATGAATAAAACTCGTTAAAACAAACAAACATCAATATCATGCAGCGGAATAAAATAAATAAGACAAAATTTGATGACCCAGAAAAACCAATGAAACAAACTAGTTTCACTAAAAAAAATCTAGGGGGAAACCTTCCTGAAAAGCAATCCACTATGGTAAAGAGAAGTTTCAGATCTAGTTCAAAACCTTTTATCTCTAGACTCTACAATCCTCGTAGATGAACTTACAGCAGAAACCTTCTACCGCTTCAGAACCTCTGAATTCTTCAATATATGAACGCCACCCTTTTTGCACGGATCCCAGTACGTGACTAACCAATGATGCACGGCTCCTAGTATGTGACTAACACACCAACTTGAAGAAGATTGTTGGCTGCAAAGTTCTTCACTTCATCAACAATGAAGATCAAGAAGCACTTGGTTACAAAACCCTAAGGCGCAAAGACGCAGTAACTTCTTTCAGAGAGAATAAGGCATCGGTCACTTTTTGCATGTGTTCTCCTTGTATTCTCTTATGTGACGGCCTCTAAAATAAGCCTTATATATGTCTAGGGTTGTGAGAAAAGAAACCCTACACAAATACATAAGCATGGGCCGAAAATCAGATCTGAAAAACTGATTTTCGTAATTCTCGATAGATACCTCGATAGATAGTATCTGTCGAGCCTCATTAAACCTCGATAGATAGCTATCTATCGAGCAACTATCGAGCTATCTGTCCGTAGCTATTGAGCTATTTGTCCAGCTTTAATGAACAGCTTCTCTTCACTTGTTTCTTAGTCCAATCTTCATGATTTTAATACTAGACTTGAACTCTTGTTCCTTTAAGTACTAAACTCATCCTAGATCTACCCAAATACAAGTAAAGTGCGTTTTGTTAAAGGATTAGCCAATTACATAAAATAGTGACATATGGTCCTAACATGTGAAACACATATGTCCTAACAGCAAATTATCAAGTTTGGTGGCCTTACAAAACATATATTTCATTTTGCAAAAAACTTTACATGAACTAATCTTTTGTGACAACTTTTTTTTTCTTTTTGCCGAAACAAGTTAAGAATATTAAGACTTAAGTTAACACATAATATAAAATTATTAAGTTTGCGTGATTTAAATTTGTGGCAAAAAAATATTAATATATCTATGATAAAAGTTTTTTTCTAAATGATATATTATTTCATATTCTTTTAGACTTGATTCAAAAAGTTCATTCTCAATAGCCTTTTAAGTCTACAACTTGCTCAATATATGGGCCTAGACACATTCAAAGGGTGCTATCTAAATTATAAATTATATGACCTTTTATCACACAAATATATTGATTTGTGCTACATAATTTAATAGTATGGAGGATGTGACTAGATTTAAATGTTGAATGAAATAAGATGAGAGGAAAAAATAGTAAAAATAAAATATATAACAATAAACATCAAATTATCCAAGTCATTCTATGTAATATAATAACATTATATTATTATATACTATATGTATAATGCATTAGGATAATATTTAATCAAAGGGAGTATAAAAGATAACAACTTAAAACACAAAACTACATTGCATCAACCCAAAGCAAAATTCTGATTAACACAAAAATTCATCAACCTAACAAATTGAGAGAGAGAGAGAGAGAGAGAGAGAAGTAACCTTTTTGTGTGAGAAAACTATGCATAGAATGAAAAAGAAAATGTCAAATTTATAGTCAGATGTTGAAAATAAGAAGAGTCAAAATAAAGGAAGATAAAAAGGTAGAGAAAGAATGATATTAAAATAGAAAGTATTGGGGAGATGAAGAGGTAAAAGGGAGGGAGAGTTTTGGAAAGTTAATAATAAAATAATGGTTAAAAGATATTTTAATTTTTAAATAATGGAGTTTTTAAGTCATCTTAAATGAGAAAACGTTTTAAAAAATATATAAGAAAAATTAGAAACAAAAAATAATGACATGGCTGCAAATGTGGCTCAATGTGAGCGTAGTAACATTAAATGCTATGTTTTAGCTTTTAGTAATATATAGATATAGATATAGATATAGATAGATATAGATTGGGAATTTGTTTGAACTATTGATTGGCCTCTGTTGTCACGAAAATGTTGTTAGTTTCATCACTTTCTTGTATCTCAATGAATACCATGTGTTATTTTGAAACACCTCTTAGACTTCAAAAGGAACTTTTATTTTTAACCTAATAATTTTGTCAAGAAAAAAATTATAAGGAAAAAAATTAATTGTCATGTCAATGATTGATTCTCATAATCTGAACACACTAATTGATTCTCATTATCTCTGGTAATAAAAATGTGATTCAGCCACCAAAGCAGGAGGGGGAAAACAATTGCAACTCCAAAATAGTCAAGTGACACTAATTTCTTAAAAAGCCTTAAGAAAATTTTCACTATTTGTCATCTCAATCTCTCTTAGACAATTAAGATAATGCAATTCCCATGGGGGGTGACACAATAATACATCGAGCTCAATTTTCATGGAAACATTTATCTATCGTTTGAATGAGTTTCTTGTCGTTAAAATGACATATACTGCAACCACACGCAAGAACCGTATCATTCCAATCAAAGAATTAAGCACAAGTCGTACTCACCAAATAAGCACTTCCAAATCCCATTTTCAACATTCTCGTTTCAAAGCTTCATTTTTTTTTCCTTTTTTTTTTTTTTTTTGTTTGTTTTTGTTTTAGTTTCTCTCCATGTTTACCTATTTATTTATTTTAGATGAACATCTACAATCTAAATCTTTGCCAACACTATCAGAGAGACACACTAAAAGGAAGTAACATGTTGAGTAAGCATGTTTTTCCATGAAATTTTCACAAGGATTAAGGTTTTTTTTTTTTTTTTTTTTAAAGAAAAAAAATAGCGGACTACTTTTATTGAAACAAAGCAAGGAACACATCAGACAGTCATATGTTATAGGACTCCTAAGCCAAAAGGCTTAAGTCAAATTTCCCAAATCTTCCAACTGCCAACATAGACTCCATGTCAAACAGAGACAATCACTGTGAACAGAGTAGGGGGTGAACACTAGGCAATCTTGCTATACAAAACAGAGTAATCAGCAGACCCTGAAGGTTATCTGCACATAACAGCATTCAAACTTCTTCCCCTCTAGTATTTGATACCCCATTCCACAAGAATTATGTGATGTTATAAATACAACAGCAATCAAAGGAAACAAATTGATAATGGTCTCATTTCTATTCTAGCAAAATAAAATTTTATGAAACCAGTAATGATTTCACGTCTCAACAACATAGGTCATTTGCTCTATCAATTAACACAGGGCTTTCCACAAAAGTAGTAGCTATCGTTGGAAAATACAGAATGCCAAGGTCTTTCTCATTAAAAGTTTTAGGGTCAAGTGAAACAGTCACACAATCATTTGACCTCCATAATCCACGACAAAAATGAAGACAATTGGATTTGGACTTGAGAAGTAGAAGTTCACCATGCCAAGTGCAACTAGTGAAGCTTTCCACATTTTCCAACTGCCCTGAAAAAAGTTGATTTTATGATTCAGGTACACCATACTCCCCCATCACCCAAATGGAGCATAGCAAATACCATATCACAAAGTTGTTTCAGGGTGTACTAATGTAATGAAGGACAGATTCCCCTTGATCACAACTAGATGTTGTTGTTCCTGGTCAATTCCTTCAGGGAGTTCTACCTGTCCAAATTTATCATTAGTGACATCAAATGACAATATTGTGTTCTGATTTAGGAATTTCCCTCCACCTTTACTAATACATGCCAACCAATGCAAAGCCCCACTAACAAATATGGCACACGAATAAGGCTGGATAGTGGAGACCACAACATTGGGTCTCAATGACATTCCAACCCTTCTCCATGAGTCCAAGCTTAATGTGCTATATATATAGGTATATACATGGATAAGTTGCAATAATGATCTTTGAGTTTGAAGAGTATTGTTTCATAAAATAAAATTCAAGTTTTGAAATTTTCTAAGTGAAATTTGAACTAAAGGATTTTTGATCGATCGAAGCTCTTGCTCGATCGATTGAAATAATGAAGAAAATAATCCTGGAGTCTCTGGATGATTCGATTGCTACTCGATTCCTGTTTGATCAATCGAAAAGAGCATTCGATTAATTGAAATGAACTCTTGACCAATCAAAACTCGTAAAACTAAGTTTTCTGCAAACTTTTCTGGTAACTGTTCTGAATGTTTGAAGAGGTTTCAAGTATTGTGAACAGTTTTATGAAACATTTTGACTCTCCATACATGCCTTTTGATGAAATATAAGAAACACAAGAAATTGTAAGTTTGAAAGAAATACAAGAAATCTTATGGTCATTCTCCAAAATTGCTATCTGTAGAACCCAATAACTTGATTGTATCCTAAGAACAGTTTTGATATAATCCTTTAGCAACAATAGTGTAGGGGCAAATATTGTCTAAGGATAACAATTTTGTGTCTCCAAGTTATCTATTTCTGTTTGTCTTTTGTGTTATCCTTGTTCTTCTTTTATTACTTTGGGTATTAATCCCAACATAACGTGTATACCTCAGCTGCAACCTCAGGCTCTATTTCTTTGTATGGACACAAACAATAGATCTTTACAACCTTGCAGCCATGGGACTATGACTGATAAGCAAATCCAATAGCCATCCATATATATTGGCTTAAGCAAGAATGAGGAAACCTATTAAATTTTCTAATGTTGGGGTTCCACAAATATAAAACTTCAGCAAACCTAGGACTACATCCATGTTTAGCAAGACACAATAGGCCATCGCACAAATTGACTATTTTGAAAATGTATGATTGAAAAGAAAGGGGAATTGGACACTCAGAAATCCTATTAAAAGTGTGGTCACAAACAACCGTTCTGACAGGGCTTTTAGTAGAAGAAGAAGAAGAAGTAGTAGGATGCATGACATTTCTAACACCATTAGACAGTGTAAGAGATAACCATGATCACGATTGTTGTTATTGTTATTAAGGTGTGTGGAGATGAAATAGGAGCTGGTGATTAAGGAGTCCCAGGATTTACCAACGCACCTGAATCTTAAGAGTGATTTGACGTATAGCCTTGCCAAGATGATGAGTACAACATCGCCAGGGATATGATCCTTCCTCTAGGATCAAAGGCTCTCTCATTTGGGACATTTTTCCTATGGAAGAGGGAAGTGAAAAGAAGAGAGAGTTGCCTAAAGACATGAATAAGACTTTAGTCGGGTTTAACCATATAGTGTTAAAATTATTATTTTTAATGGGAATGGTATAGCTGGATGCTTTGTTTGAATCGTTACTTGACCTCTGTAGTCTTGTAAATGTCGTCCATTCCATAGATCTCTATATATAAAAAAATTTATACAAAGAATCCAAAAAGCTTACGAGCCAAATACTCAAATCGAAAAACCCAAAACCATTGCCATAGTCCCCTTCCTCTTCAATCATATCTCACTCGAGCCAGCCCTTGTAATTAGATTTCTGATTTGGCATCCTGCCCGAGTAAGAATGGAATATGCTGAAGAGCTAACTGGCAGAGCAGTTGTAGTTGTAGGTTTCTTTGGCTGCACCATGTGTGGTGCTTCTAGTTGGAAAGTTTGTCAAGGCCAAATCCAATGCTCGTGAAATACATGGGTGTAGGACTGATTATGTGACATACTCCCTTTCCCCCATCTCTTAAGAGTATCAAGTCACAAGTTGGGTTAGATCATAGCTCATGGGTACCCATGCCACCTCCTCCCAAAAAGTATATTACAAAAAATATATATTATAAAGAAAGAATTATCTACATAAGTTTATTCTTAAATCTGTCACCATTTATATCAAATAACCAGTCCAACTCTTTAGGCTGTAAATTGATTTTGAGACTAGAAAGAATGCAGGTCTTCTAGTTAGGTGAAGCACATGTTGCTTGAGAACAATGATTGAATTAAACTGTTAGGATTTAAATTAGCTAATATTTGTGACAATGTCATCTGAGTCAAGGATGCATTTCTTGATTAATTTGTGAAGAAAATCAAAGAATTGGCACATGAAGAATCTGGCTTGAGCAAACTAGTCAATAGCTGTTTCTTCAACAACTAGTCAATAGCTGTTTCTTCATCAACCTTAGATTTTACTCCCTTCTTGCCTATGGCCTGCTCAAGAAAAACCTCGGCTCAAGCAAGATCATCAGGATTTGTTTTCTTAATTGAGTAGAGAAAGCATAAAAATATTCCCTGATAATTGGGGCTGAGAATCGAGGTTGAAGTATGCATCAAAAGCTAAGAAGAAAATATCACAAAGCAACTTTTTTGTAAGGCTCCCTTTCTAAATGGGTAGAACAAATTAAGCTAGCTTTGGGTTTTAGTTTTGGAGAGCACTTTTTCTATAGAGGAGAATGCAAACTCAGTTTTTGGGGCAATGCACATTTGAATAGATCTAGATGTATATTCTAGTAAATGATTGAGAAAAGTGCAACAGTTAATAGTTGTATTTGATATAGGATCCAGATATCTGGCATAAGCTGATTGCAGGATGCAGAATGCTACTATTGAAGTGATGTTATAGATTTTATAAGTTAACGAGACAGTGACCATGTAATGAGAGGATGGTATTTTGAATATCAAGATAGGAACTTTTGCATCTACCTTCTATAACCTGAGCTTGTAAAGTAGCAAAAGATTCAGGAATGAATTTCTTTTAAAGAAATTGTTATTCTACAAATTTATAGGAGAAAAGTTGAACAAAATCACCTATGAAAAGTAATGGTTGTATCTGATAGAGACAAAGTTTAAGAATCAGAGATATTGTATTAGGTTCAAGAACCAAGATGGTGAAAGAAAGGCCATGTAGGGAGGAACCATTTGTAAATTGTGAGCAAGTAAAAGGTTGACTAGTTCATGTCCATTGAAGAGGTCAAATATAGTCCCGTAAGTATTCTATTTCATGGATGCTAACTTAAAACAACAGAGATATTTGCCTACATCATTAAAAATACATGTAAGTTTATTTAAACTCCCACAGCTAAAGTCTGTCTCAAAGCTAAGAAATTTGACAAGCTAACAACTGTTCATGCCCCTAAATTCTTCTTTTCCGACCAAAAGAAAGTTCAAGAAACACATTTGATGTACCTCAAAACCTAACAGCTATATATGCCATTAAATTCCTCGTCTTCAACCAAACAAGTTTAGTGAACACATCCAATAGCATTATAAGCCATAGCATGTTTCTTCAGGATAGAGAACAGAACATTACTAACAGAGATACAAAATTTAAGCAGCTAAACTATTTGATCAGCATCCAATAATAGAACATGTGATTGAACCCATCTAAGCACTAAATAATAACATTTCTTATCTTTAAAAATCTCTTAGGGGCCAAAGCTAAAATGATATAGGAAGATAACATATCTTGGGACCACCTCTCTGTCAAATAAATTAGCTTGTTAGTGTCAATATAAAGTTTAAATTTACTACAGAAACAAACAAAAGACCATGTAGCTTGGACTAGGGAAGTAAGAACATGACCTCCGAATAGTAACATGCTCACTTAACAAGCACTTGGGCTACTACTTTTTCAGATTTAGAGCTTCTTTGATTCTCCTCTTTTTTTGGTCATTTCTTCTTTTAAATTGTAATCAGAAGAGAAACAATCAAGCTCTTTTTTGACACTACCCGAGAGATACATAAGCTTATGTTGGCTAAGTATTGTTTTTTGTTGACATTGCCAAACCTGGGTTTGTGCACAATAGCCATCCACATAGAAATATCAAATACTAATTATATAATAAACACAAAATGATAATGTAAACCTGGGATAAAAATCAAGATTTTAGCAATACTATCATGCCTACTAGCAAAGGAAATGGAATAACAAGGTTTCACTTCATCCATATCACTAATGACTTCGCATCTAACAGGCATGCCACCATCCACTTAGTTAGAAACCATATTTGCTCCATCAAGTAGAGCGAGGCTCTCCATGAAAGTAGCTACACATGAAGGATGTTGGATACCAGGATCCTTCTCATGTAAAGTTTCAATGTCAATTAAGTGTCTACTTGGGAATAGCTTACTTAATTGAAATAGAAGACTTTTTATTGAATGTATTCTAGATAAAGCTAAAAGGTAGCTAAAATAGTGCAGTGGGACCTTGTATTGGGCCACTTTTAGGGTCTCATCCTTGTTGGATTCCACACACAATGCTAATCATTTTTGTAGCAATTTGATTTCTCATCATTGGATCGGGGCTTGGATATAGGTCGGAAGGAAATGGGGTTTCTAGAGTTTCCCTTCTTTTGCCATTGCTGTGCATGATGATTTCAAAAGACTATAAGGACAATCTAGGTGTTTCAGTCGATATTCAGGCCTTACCCACGCACACCTCTTCATACAAAGCATACAATAGGGGGAGCTAACTAATGGCATGGGCATGCCGCTTGTCAGCCTTTAAGGATTGCTTCCCAAGAAAGGGTGGTCTCAAAGTCATAGACTTCAAGACCGATGGTCAATTATCTTCTTCTAAAAAAGCAACCAGATTGGTGGTCAATCGTCTTCTCCTAAAAGAGCAATCAAACCATGTCACAGATCCCTAGGGGCAAGAACCCCAAAGTACTTATGTAACCGGGGGGGGGGGGGCACAAGAGCTTCCTAGGGGCCCAACGATGTTGACAAAATTCTTAAGAGCTCGGGGTCACGGGAAATTACGACAATGCTGATAAAGGTGTGACCTCACCAACAAACACCCAGGGTCACAGACAAGATATAGGGCTAGTGCATGCATGTTTGAGAGACTATAACCATCGGGGTGTGATTGCAATGGAGAAGTCTACATCCTAGCAAGCTATATTTGATCGTACAACAACTAGAGATAGCAAATTGTGTCTAATTTCATAACCATCAAACAATTGAGACTAATTGCCAGATGCTTGAGCAAACTGAGATTTTTTGAATGACTAAGATGATTTGATCACCAGATGCTTGTATGAACCAAGATATTTGATTAACTAAGATTGGGTCTGTGTTTGGCTCAAAATTGAAAAGCCAGCTAATTTTACTATTCAGCTAATTTTTGATATTGTTTATGAGCCCCACTACAAGTTTTGGTACTATTCATGGGTCCAATTGTACTATTTCAGCCAAATTTTACCTTTATCTACAGTACTTTCAGTAAAAAGTTTTCAGTTTCAACAAAATAAGCGGATCTTAAATAGACCCTGGATCATTGGATGCCGATGTAAACTAGGATGTTTGAACAACTGAGATGATTTCATCACCGCATGCATATGCAAACAGAGATGTTAGGAACAATTGATATGATTTTATCAGCAGATGCTTGTGCAAACTGGGATGTTTGAAAAACTGAGATCATTTGATCACCGGATGCCTGTGCAAACTAGGATGTTTGAACAACTAAGATGATTGGGGCATTTAATGGCGGTGTCAATGTCATTCTTGTAACGCCTTTGAGTGGTTTGAATGAGAAGATTTGGTGCCTCCTTAACGTCTATGTTACTTATTGTTGATGTGTAACGGCATTCTATTTATTGTGGCTTAAATGTCTTTTCCCTTCGTCTAGTGTGGACTTGCCTAGACGAAGGAAATTTATTGGACTCATTAAGAATAATTTGAAAATGTGTAGAGTTAGGTCTGAAAATCTGGAACAAAGAGTGTGTACGCACTCTGTAGCTAGCGTACGCACTAAAAGTAAATGGCACACAAAAATCCTTTTTTTGCTCAAAACAAAGAGTGTGTACACACTCTGTAGAATTATGTTTCAAAATTCATGCTGAAATGAAATGCATGATGCAGTGAAAATTGGATGTGTACAATATACTGAAAATGCAAACTAGAAAGCAACTTAATTAAAACAAAGAACACTACACACAAACAAATATCAACAAATAATGTGATAAAGAAAGCAGGGGCGGAGGCACACATAAGCTTGGGGGGCCAAGGCCCCCCCAAAGCTTTTGAAACCCCCATATAGCACTATATAAAAACAAACTGGCCCTGCAAAAGTACAAGTTGGCCCCTCCAAAAAAATTTACATACCCAGCCCAATGTTAGCTTTAATGGTTTTTACTTTGAAATATGATTGTTGTTGTATGATCAATCAAAGGACCAAGGCAATTCTCATATGTTTTTTTTTTTTATTGTGAGTCACTCATATGCATCATACCATTTTTCTTTGTAACTCATTCCCTTTGTAATATGACTAGTTTTACAATTACAATATTTTTGTTTTTCAAGTGGACTCACCCAACAAAACTCACATTTACTACTCAAAAACTTACCAAGCTGTCAAGGTGTTGTTTCCTTTTATTTTTTTCTAAGAAAACAAGAGTGCAGTGTTCATGTGTGTTCAAATGTGAAAGTCTACAGTGTAGCCTCTTTTTCTTTCTTGTTTTTTTATAATAAATTTGATAAAAGTCTATTGTATTGCTTAAACTGATTACTATCATTATTTTGCTAATTCTTTAATACACACGAGTAATGACTAATATGCAAATACATAATTTGGCCCCCCCAAGTTAAAAATCCTGGCTACGCCCCTGAAAGAAAGAAACTATACACACATGGCATAATAAGTAAAGTTTAGTCATGCAATCCATGTGTGTACTTACCTGTATTCTGATGTTGTCATGCTCGCCTACAGGAGCCCTATCCCACTCCCACTAGTAGGGGCAAACTTGCCAAGACATAGGACTGATGGGATGCCCTAGTCCCTAAGATTTGTTGAGGAAGATACACAAACCTAGAACAAAACAGCATTGTTGACTTCAACATAGTAAGCATGAAACGCACAGTTTCATTTAAATGGCCAAATGCACTATTTTATTTAAGGCGTAAATGCACTTTTAGTCCCTACATTTTGACGTTTTTCCATTTTAGTCCCTACATTTTATTTTTTCCACTTTTAGTCCCTAAACCAATTAGCGCGTTCCATTTTGGTCATTTCCGTCAGTCAACCGACGGAAATAGCTGAGGTGGCAGCCGGAGCAATTAAAATATTATAAAAAATGCCATATCACCATGACACATCAGCATATAAATTAAAAAAATTAATCTATTAATTTTAACTAAATAAAAAAAATAAAAGCATAATTAAAAACAATAAATCAAACCCAAACCCAGAAAATCATACCTAAGAACATGAATTCAGAATTAAAAACAATAAAATCAAATGCCTATGAACACAAGAACACAAACCCAGAAAATCAAACCCAAGAACAAAACCCAGTTTATTTCAAACAATCAAACTCAAAATCAACCCAGAAACCTCAAAAAAAACCAAGCCAAACTCAGCTCATTGAATCAAAACCAACCAAACTCAGTTCATTGAATCAAACCCAACCAAACCTCAAACCCAGAAAAACCCAGCCAAACTTCATTGAATCAAACTCGGCTCTTTGATTTTTTTTTTTTTTTTTTTTTTTTTTTTTTTTTTTTTTTTTCTGGTTTCATTTTTTGGGTTTGGGTATTTGATTTTCGGGTTTGATTTTCAACCAAGCTTGAAAATTGCCGGCGTCAAAGGTGGATCTCCACGCCCCAAATGCCGATCTTCAAACAACCAAACCCCAAACACCAATCTCGACACCATCCAACCAAACCCAGAAACTGCCACCACCACCGCCACACAACCCACCTCTACCATATGACCCACACATCCCAAAACTTCCACCACACGACCCACACAGCCCATAACCTCCACAACCCGCCGATCTCCACCATGCCGACGCTGATCTGCACGGCCCATAGAAACCCCAAACGCCGATCTCCACTACGTCAAAGGCCGATCTCCACGCCCCAAATGCCGATCTTCAAACAACCAAACCCCAAACACCAATCTCGACACCATCTGCTGATCTGTAATGAGAGAGAGAAGGAAGAGAGGGAAGAGAAATAATAAGAGAGTGGGTGGTGGCTTGCAGTGGACTGGACAGTGGGTCCGGCCATGGGTGGCTCTAGTGATGGTGTTCATGACCATGGGTTTCAGCCTTGAAGAGAAGAGAGAGCAACATGAGAGAGAGAGAGAGAGAGAGAGGGAGAGGAGATGAGAGAATGAAGAGAGAGAAATGGGTTTGATTCAAATCTGATCTGGATTTTTTGTGTGTTTGATTCAAATCTGATGTATTTTTATGTATTTTTTTTTTTGATTTGATTTGGTATTTTTATGTTTTAAATTTTGTTTTTATGTTTTTTAATTTTGTTAAAATTAATAAATTAATTTTTTTAATTTATATGCTAATGTGTCATGGTGATGTGGCATTTTTTATAATATTTTAATTGCTCCGACTGCCACCTCAGCTATTTCCGTCGGTTGACTGACGGAAAGGACCAAAATAGAACGCGTTAATTGGTTTAGGGACTAAAAGTGAAAAAAATAAAATGTAGGGACTAAAATGGAAAAACGTCAAAATGTAGGGACTAAAAGTGTATTTACGCCTTTATTTAACTCAAGCAACGTCAATAGATTTGTTGCTAAACAGTGTCATTCTGGTCCTTTGTAAGTCAGATACACAAGGCGGGAATGGCAGTTACCTTGATTTGGGTTTTGGTTTCCACATTATACGGATTAATTCTATAATTCTAGGGATTTAATTATACGGTTAGAGAGGTTCATTTAGTATAAATACTGTGATATAGTTCATATTATTATTTCAAGCAAAAAGATCAATGAAAGTTCTTCTAGAATTTTCTCTCTCTCTCTCTCTCTCTCTCTCTCTCTCTCTGTTTGATCTTTGCTACATAATCACTTTCATCTTTGAAACTTTCTTCTCATTGAAGAACTATAATGAACAATAGTTTTCTTCATGGTATTAGAGCCATCAATCCTTGCAAGCAACTCAATAATGGCAGCTTTGAGCTTAGCTATGGCCTCTTCTTCAACATCTACCTCAACTTCTTCAACCTCCACTATTAATGTGACGAATCAACCTCTGATTCTCTTGTCTAACATGGCAAATATGATGACAGTCAGGTTGGATAACACTAATTACATAGTGTGGAAGCACCAGATCACAATGATCTTGGAAACTTATTTAATGTTTGAGCTATTAGAGGAGCCTCAATTGATTCCAGAAAAGTATTTGAAGGATCTTTCTGGATTAATCACCATAATCATGAATCCAAATGATGTGAATTGGAGGTCTAAAGAGAAGGCTTTGCTCACCTTCATGAGTTCTACTCTTTCACCTTCCATTTTAGCCTTGACTATAGGCTGCACTACTGCAATGGAGGTGTGGAAAGTTCTAGAGAATAGGTTTTCATCTATCTTTAGATCACATGTCATGAATCTCAAAGGAGAGTTGCATAACATCAAGAAAGGATCATATTCTGTGGATCTTTATCTGCAGAAGATCAAGGTGATTCGAGACAAGTTGTTGGCTGTTGGTGTAATTATGGATGGCGAAGAATTGCTGCACATAGCAATCAAAGGGCTACCTAAAGATTACAATGATTTTAGGTTAGCCATAAGGACTAGAAGTACTCAACTTAGCTTTAATGAACTAGCAACAATGTTGAATGCTAAAGAAGAGTCCTTGAATGAAGGTTTAGATGTTAAAGATCCAATCTTTGCTACTGTAGCTGCATCAAACCCAAGGCCTAACACTAATTTAGGTTACAATCAGTCTTTCAATCAATCCTATAATAGAGGAAGAGGTCGAGGCAATTACAACAATAGAAGAGGCCTAGGAAGAGGCTCCAATTCATCATCAAATCAGTTCAATCCATTCTCACAAAACTAGTCCACTGGTGCAAGATCAGAAAGGCCTACTTGTCAAATTTGTGGTAAGCTTGGTCATTTGGCAATTAACTGCTACCACAGGATGGACTATGCTTATCAGGGGAAGCATCCATCCACTAAGCTTACTGCAATGTCCATAGTATCTGCATTGCTCAGGAACAACCATAGCTTGCTGATAGTACAACCATAGATCATGTTACATCTAGTCTGAATCAACTTGGCTTCCAAAACCCTACCATGGCCGAGATCATCTCACAGTAGGAAATGGGTAGAATTTACCCATCACTCATGTCGGCAATTCCTTAATCCCTTCTTCTTAGTAAGATATTCTTCAAATAAGTCTAATGCTAGTGTTTCATGTACACATTGCTTATATGGCAAAATGCATAAACTTCCTTTCCTTAAGTCTTAATTCATTGCTAATTCCCCTTTTGAATTGGTTCATTCAAATATATGGGGACCTAATCCTATTAATTCTGTCAATGGTTTTAAATACTATGTCCTTTTCATTGATCATTATACTAGATTTACCTAGATTTACTTTCTTGAAAACAAGTCAGATGTGTTTGCAAAAATTTTCAATTCAAATGCATGGTTGAGACTCAATTCACTACCAAAATCAAGACTTTTAGGTCTGATGGAGGTGGTGAATTTCTTTCCAATGCCTTCAAATCTTACTTGTCTCAGAATGGCATTATCCATCAAATTTCATGTCCATATACTTCTCAACAAAATGATTTAGTTGAGAGAAAGCATAGGCATGTCAGTGAAACCACTATCACCTTGCTGTCATAGGCTTCCATTCCCATATCCTATTGTCCTTATGCTACACAAATAGCTATTTCTCTAATCAATCTTCTTCCTACTTTTGTTCTTCAATTCCATTCCCCTTGGTCTATGTTATATTGTTCTAATCCTGATCTATCTGAACTCAAAGTATTTGGTTGTGCATGCTATCCATATCTCAGACCATATAATTCCCACAAATTAGAGCCTAGAACTACAAAGTGTGTCTTCCTTGGTTACTCCACTGTATCTAAAGGTTATTTGTGTCTTGACCTTTCATCAAATCGAATTTATATTTCTAGACATGTCCTTTTTAATGAGTCTAAGTTTCCTTACACTCTTCATACACCCACTAAATCTACTTCCTCCAAATTCACTTCTACTTCCACTGATGCTTCCTGGTTCTCAAACCTGCTATATCTCCATTCTACAAATCAGCCTTCAATCTTAGGTCCTTTTCCTTCTGCTTAGTCCACTAACTCTTTTTCCTTTCCTACCACTCCACACATTCCACTTCCTACCTCACCTGATCCACCCTCTCAACCTATTCCTACTCTAATTATTTCCCATCTTATAGCTTCATCCACTCCTACTTTAGATTCTAATGTGCCTAATCCTATTGTTTTGGATTCTGCAATTCCCAATTCTGTAACTCCCCTTTCTAATGTCACTTTCCCTGTTTCACAACCATCTACTCAAAACCAGCACCCTATGCAGACTAGATCAAAGAGTGGTATTACTAAGCCTAAGCTGGGTTACAAGGCTGTCGTTGATTACACTTATATTGAATCTCCTACATACAAAATTGCTCCTCAATATCCCAAATGGTGTGAAGCAATGGATGCTGAATTCAAAACTTTATAGAAGCAAGACACTTGGACTTAGTTCCTTCACCTCCCAATGTAAATATTGTGGTCTGCAAGTGGGTCTTCAAACTTAAGCTGCACAGTAATGGTTCTATTGCTAGATACAAAGCCATGTTAGTGGCTAAGGGATTTCATCAGCAAGCTAGACTAGATTATACAAACACATTTAGTCCTATTATCAAACCTACCATTCTGAGGATAGTTTTAGCAATTGCAATCAGTTCTTACCGGCCATTGAGGCAGCTAGATGTTTCCAATGCCTTTTTACATGGAGTTCTCAAAGAAGAGGTTTATATGCAGCAACCTCCTAGCTACGTTTATTCCAAGCGTCCTAATTATGTTTGCAAATTGCATAAGTCCTTGTATGGTTAAAAACAAGCTTGAGAGCTTGGTTTGAAAGGTTCACATTTCATTTGCTACCCTTAGGCTTTACTGCTTCGCTAGCTGATAGCTCTCTTTTCATTTTTCAAACCACACAAACTATCATTTACTTGCTTTTGTATGTGGATGACATTATCATCACAGGCAACAATTCTGCTCACATCAGTAGCCTTATTGTTGTCCTCAGTTCTACTTTTAAGCTAAAGGACTTGGGGCCTCTCTCTTACTTTTTGGGTATACAAATTCAACCTACTAAGTATGGTCTCACCTTGACACAAAGTAAATATGCCTCTAATGTCTTATACAGGTTCCACATGGAAAATGCCAAGCCTACTATAACCCCTTGTTGTCGTTTTAAGAGATTGCTGCCTTATGAGGGGACTGTTCTTTCTGATCCTACTAAATATAGATCTATGGTTGGAGCTTTATAGTATTTGACATTCACACACCCTGACTTAGCTTTCAGTGTGCACTAGCTCTGTTAGTTTATGCATCATCCAACCTCGACTCATTTTGAGATTGCTAAGCATGTTCTCAAAGATGTCAAGGGAACTATTCACCATGGTATCATTTACTCCCCTGGTCCCTTAACTCTCTCAGCTTTCACTAATGCTGACTGGGCAAGGGATCCATCTAATCGTTGTTCAACAACTGGGTTCTTGGTTTTCCTTAGTTCTAGTCTTGTGTCCTGGTCTTCCAAGAAGCAATCTATAGTATCATGCTCCTCTACAGAAGCTGAGTACAGGGCCTTAGCCACCACTGTAGCTGAATTGATTTGGCTGTGCATTCTTTTCAAGGGGCCTAAATTGTTTCTATATCATGTTCCAGTGTTATGGTGTCATAATGTCTCATCTATTACCCTTTCGGCCAATCCAGTCTTCCATTCTTGCACTAAACATATTGAAGTTGACTACCATTTTATCTGTGAAAAGGTTCTTCGTAGAGATTTGTGTGTGAAGTCTGTTTCGGGCAAGGATAATTTAGCATATATTTTCACCAAATCTCTACCCTTGCCTTTGTTTCTTCATCAAAGGTGCAAACTCATGGTGGATTCATCCCCTTCTCATTTGGGGGGGGGGGGGGGGGGGGGGATGATGTTAAGGAAGATACACAAACCCAGAACAAAACAACATCATTGACTTCAACACAATAAGCATGAAATGCAAAGTTTCATTTAAATGGCCAAACGCACCGTTTTATTTAACTAAAGTAATGTCAATAGATCCATTGCTAAACTGTGTCATTACGGTCCTTTGTAAGTCAGTTACACAAGGTAGGAATAGCAGTTACCTTGCTTTGGGTTTTGGTTTCCACATTATGCGGATCAATTCCATAATTCTAGGGATTTAATTATACGATTGTAGAGTTTCATATAGTATAAATACTATTATAGTGGGTTTTTCCTCCACCTCCGTGTGGGTATCCCTCCACCTCCGAGTGGCCTCTCTCCCACCTCCGTGTGGGTTTTCCTCCACCCCGTGTGGCGCCTCCCCACCACCAACGTGTGGGACTCCTCTACCCACTCTTATTGTGGGTCTTTTCCTAACTTTCTGCATTTCCCTAAACCTAAACCCAAATTTCAGTATTCACCAACCAATCTATCATTCCCATAACTTCACAAAAGATTTCTTCTTCGGCTAGTTGGATTCAGCGTGGGTTTCTGGTGATTGATTCTGCTGTCATCGGAACCTCACGGAAGTGGGTCACGG
The DNA here is from genome assembly GCA_019022515.1 of Quercus aquifolioides. Lineage (NCBI taxonomy): Eukaryota > Viridiplantae > Streptophyta > Magnoliopsida > Fagales > Fagaceae > Quercus > Quercus aquifolioides. The sequence continues at coordinate 38,606,262 of CM032333.1, forward strand.
TCTGAACTGGACAATTTTCCTTTTTGGTATTTTGTAAGTGCCCTATTTCTTTAAATCTATGTATTAATCCTTGAATATTTGTGGCTGTTGGGGTTATTATTTCCTGCTCTTCTCTATTGGGCTTTAATTGTGTCTGGGTCATTGTCTTACCCCAACCTTCCCATGAGGATTCTAGGATGGAATTGTCGAGGCATCTGCGGTGCCTCCACAGTTCGAGCGCTAAAGGCTCAAATTAAAGGGTCCAAACCAGATTTTATGTTCCTTAGTGAGACAAAAGCTAATGAGACACGTATGGAGAAGGTTAAAAATTCAATCGGATTTGCCGGTAAACTAGTTGTTGATGCAAAGGGTAAAGCGGGTGGTCTTTGTTTGATGTGGAAGTGGGGTGTAAAGGTGGAAGTTGAGGATTTCAATAAAAATTTATTGGTTGTTAAAATAAAAGAAGCTTTGTGCGAATGGTGGTTGGTGGGCTTTCACGGACCGTCGTATCCCACAAAGAAGAGGAAAGCTTGGGAAAATCTCTGTGCTATCCTTGAATCCTTCCAAGGTCCATGGGTTTGCTTGGGAGACTTTAATTACATAGTAAATGCAGAAGAGAAGTATGGGGGAGTTAAAGGTGGAAATTCAGCCCCTAATTACTTAAAGGAGATGATGTTTGACCTTGGAGCAATTGATTTGGAGTACTCAGGAAATAAGTTTACGTGGGCTAAAGGAAGATGGGGAAGTGCTGCAATCAAGGAAAGATTAGATAGGGGATTAGCTAGCATTTCTTGGAGGCTAATTTTCCCGAAAGCTTCTGCTCAACACCTAGGGGCATTAAACTCTGATCATCTGCCTATCCTTTTAGGCACAAACCCAGATGATTGCTTCAGCCCCCGTCCTTTTCGTTTTGAAGCTGCTTGGATTAGGGATGAGAGGTGTCATGAAGTGATTGAACAGGCTTGGAATATAGAAGTGTGGGGATCACAGCTAAGCAGACTTTGCAAGAAACAAGCAGCCACAAGAGAAGCACTTCGTAAGTGGAACAAGGAAGTTTTTGGCAACATACAAAATTGGATAAATTCATTGATGCAAAAATTAAAGGAAATTCAAGGAAATCCAAGCTCAAAAGAGAACAATAGATTGGAGACAGGTCTGCAAAATGAGCTAAATGAATGGCTTTACAGAAGTGAGGTTCTATGGAGGCAAAAATCTAGAGAATTGTGGTTGAAAGAAGGGGATAAGAACTCCAGGTTCTTCCACTTATCAACAATTGTTCGTAGAAGAAGAAACACTATAGAGGCAGTCAAGAATAATGCTGGGGATTGGGTCACAGAACCTAAGGAAGTAAGGAATGTTTTTCTAGAAAATTTTAAGATATTATTCAGTGAAGAAGAGGTTGAAACTCCTCAGCAACTGGATGAACTTGTAAACCCTTGTATCACGGTTGTGGAGAACCAATTGTTATGTAGCATGCCCTCCCCAAAAGACATCAAGAATACTTTGTTTCAAATGAGTGACCTCAAAGCTCCTGGACCCGATGGTTTTCCTGTACTGTTTTACAAAGAATATTGGCCGATAGTGGGGGAAACGGTGATAAACGCAGTGACCTCTTTCTTTGAAGTTGGTAGGCTGCCAAGTGAGGTAAATAGCTCGTTAATTGTCCTTATTCCCAAAAATGATAACCCTTGTTCTTTCAATAGTTATAGACCTATCAGTTTATGTAATGTTGTTTACAAAATTATTTCTAAACTGTTAGTGTCTAAATTGAGGACTGTGCTGCATAAGCTTATATCCCCTTGTCAGTCTGCCTTTATTCATAATAGATGGATCGCTGAGAACCAGGTTATTGTCCAAGAGATGCTACATAGTTTTAAAGCAAGGAAAATGAAGGAGGGTGTAATGGCTATTAAGCTTGATCTTCAAAAAGCCTACGACAGAGTTAATTGGTGTTTCATTAAAACGGTGTTGATCAAGTTTGGGTTTAATGAGGTCTTTATCAATTGGATCATGGAATGTATCACATCAGTGTCTTTTGAGGTGTTGATAAATGGTGGCAAGTCAGAAAATTTTAAGCCGGGAAGAGGGTTGAGGCAAGGAGATCCGTTATCCCCATATATCTTTATATTGGGGCAAGAGATTCTCTCAAGGCTTTTGGAGAAAGAATTTAGAAGCCAAAACATTAGTGGTGTAAAAGCAAGTATCGGAGGGCCAGCCATTACTCATGTGATGTATGCTGATGACATAGTTTTGTTTTCCAAGGCTTGTAGGAGAGAAGCTGCTACATTAAATCATTGCCTTGAAACATACTGTAGTTGGTCGGGACAAAGCTTAAATAGAAGTAAATCTGGTGTATTTTTCTCCAAACGTTGTCAGAAACAAAAGTGTAGAGAAATTAAACAAATACTTCAGATGAAAGGGCTCAAGAAAGACTCTATATATTTAGGTGCCCCTTTGTTTCTATCTAAAGCACCTTCAAAGGACTTTAAATTTTTGCAAGATAGACTTGAAGCAAGGCTGATGGGATGGCAAAGTAAATGTTTATCTTGGGCAGGAAGAAGCACGCTCATAAAATCAGTGGCTCAGGCCATTCCCAATTATGCCATGTCTACTTTCAATATACCTGATATGATTTGTGATAAGATAGATGCAGCAACCAGAAGATTTTGGTGGAGGCCAAAAAAATCTGTAGGGAGATTCGTAGCTTGGAGGGCTTGGGATAAGCTGTGCCAGCCAAAGTGCCAAGGAGGGTTGGGTTTCAAAAAAGCCAAAGATGTGAATCAAGCCCTATTAGCCAAACTTGCTTGGATGATAGTCTCGAAAAGAGATAGCTTATGTATGAATACTTAGGGCAAAGTACAAAGTTAGAAATGATTGGCTTAGGAGAAATCCTCCCAAGAGAGCTTCACTGGTGTGGAGAGCAATAGAAGGGGCTAAAAAGCTTATTGCAAAAGGGGCTTGTTATCTGGTTGGTGATGGTACATCTGTGGATGCTTGGATAGATCCATGGATCCCTTGGGTTCAAGGGTTCAAACCAAAACCAAAAGATGAAAGCATCATCCAAAGCCCTTTGATGGTATCTCAATTAATTGATGCAAGCTGTCGTATTTGGAAGATCAATCTCCTCCTAGAGTTGTTTGACCAAACCTCAGTCCAAGCAATTACCAAGATCCAAATCCCATTGAGCCCAAGACTAGACAAGCTTATTTGGGTTCTAGATCAAAAGGGCGATTTCTCGGTTAAGTCAGCCTATAGAGCATCCTATGATCAATATCCAAACAATGCTACATATAATGTGCCTTGGCAGAAATTGTGGAGGCTGAAAGCTCCAGAAAGAACAAAAATGCTATTATGGCGGATAGGACAAAATACTATTCCCACAAAAGAAAATATTGTGATGAGAATTGGTGAAGGTGATCCTAACTGCGTGCTATGTGGCGAAAGTATAGAAAATTGCTACCATCTATTTTTTAAGTGCAATGTTGCCAGGGCACTTTGGTTTGCTAGCTGTGATGGTTTGAGATCGGATTCCATTCCGATATCCACTAATGAGGATATTGTCAAATTCATAGTTAGTCCTTACAGCTTTTTGGGGGTGGTTCCAGCGAGGAATAAAGAGGATAATGAGCTAGAATCATTAAGAATGTTGATCACTCTAGAAGCAATTTGGTTCATGAGGAATCAGGTTGTGCACAATGCTGGCCACATTGACATTATGGAGGCCTCCCAACTTATAAAGAAGAGAACATTGGAGTATGCTAACACCTTATCTAAGGAAAAGACCATAGCCAAGGACAAGAGCGTAAATGGATGGGAAGCTCCAGAGGATGGATGGATTAAAATCAATGTGGATGCTGCTGTGACTGAAAATGCCACTGCTTTGGCGGTGGTGGCTAGAAATAAAAAAGGAGAGGTGCTTAAAGTTTGGGCCAGAAGGCATGAAGGTTGCTCTCCAATGCAAGTGGAAGCTGAAGCTGTATATTGGGCTGTCCAGCTGGTGCAAAAAGAAAATTGGCAGCATATCATTATCAAAGGAGATGCTAAATCATGTTTTGATCCCCTATCCACACCTGATCTGCAACCGGATTGGTCCATTGCTAATACTATTAGTAATATTCTTGATCTTAGTAACTTCTTTTTGAATTGTAAATTTAGGTGGGTTAGAAGATGCTGCAATGCTACTGCCCATGTGGCTGCTAAGTATGCTATTAGATTTAGTAGTGTTTGGTGTTTCAATATGTATAGTCTTCCTGTAGAAATTGCAGTTGCTTGTAAGGCAGATAGCCTCTATTTTGTTTGTTGAATGATAATGTTTGTTTAGCAACAACAAAAAAAAATACTATTATATAGTTCATATTGTTATTTCACGCAAACAAATCAATAAAAGTTCTTCTAGATTTTTCTCTCATTCTGTTTGTGTGTGTGTTTGGTTTCCTACATAATCACTTTGATCTTTGAAACTTTCTTCACATTGAAGAACCATCACTAAGCATAGTTTTCGTCAAAACTAAGGAGTTAGTGCACTAAGCTGGCTTTGGAGTGGTGACAGAGACTTAGCCTTACGGAGGAGCTCGAAAGGTCTTGGTGCTAGCTTTCTCTGCGCAGTGGTGGGACACAACCTGCATGTTCCATATTGCTGGTAGGAGCTGACTCTAACCCTACATGACACCTACCACCTCATCGAACTTCATTGTAAGGGGGGGGGGGGGGGGGGGTAGGGGGGTAGCTGTAAGGTTCTAGAACCTCCCTGTTAGGTCAATCTCACTCTATTACTTTACTTTGTTGGTGGACTTTGTGGAGGTGGCCACCTATCACAAAGTCATTCAAGTATTTAAAGGAAGCAAGACAGCAAGAGGCCTTGGTAATGGTGGGTTCAGTGGCGGATTAAGCCGTGTTGATTATCATTTTCACTCATTTTCATGACACATCTACAAGCCCGATTCGGCCAAGATCGACTTTTTTTTGGGCTCAATCCATGTGTTTTATTTTATTTTATTCTTTTAAGCATGACCTAAACTCATATGACATATTGGGAAAATTGAAGAAGTGTGTTTTGGAGGGCATGGTTTGGTTCCTTTTGGACTTTTTGCATAAGCCTAACTCATGCATGCTACAAAGCAAGCTAGGGATGCTAATAGCACCTCAAGGTCATGGAGGAGGTTCTGTACTTGAAATTTCAACTCCAAATAAGGTTTTATGCTTGTGCTGTCTGTGGCCCAAGTAATTTGCCCTACATATTTTTTTGCCTAAAAAACACAGCTGACTCTAATTGGCTAGTCTCACCTGTTGTAGCCACCTATTGCAGCCTTCAAGAACCTACCATGACTAGGAAAGGGCAACCAATAAGATTAAGCCACTTTATTTCCTCAATTATGCTTAAAAGCAAGCCAATCTTTTATCCAAACAAAAGCCAAATTATACCAAACATCAATTTAGCACCTTGGAGGTCCATAGCCTCATCTTCTAGTTTAAAACCAGTCATTAAGGACACCTCAAGGCAGGTATAAAACTTTCTTCAGTTCAAAAATAAGCTAACCATGTTTTACCCTTATAATTGAAATTTTTTAGTAAAACCCCATTCAGGTAGCAAAGATTCTCACTATTTTGAAGTTTGTGGATGGAAATACCAGTATAGGGGAACCTACCCTCTTAGTTTTCTCTTTCTACTGTCTGTGGGTCAAAGTTTCAGACCTGATGTTCTAAGTTTATTTTTTGTATTTTTGTTATAAGCATTTTTTATTTCTCTCTTGTTAAAACATCATTGACCTTTGTTCACCATACATTTGAAATTTTGGGCTTAGTTTCACAAATAAACATTTCTAAAGAACCCAAGAGGAATTTAGGATTGTTCCACCATTTTGGCCATTGTTGCAAAACATCCCCGACAAGCGACATGTTCGCTCCACCATCTCTTGACAGAGCTTGTCCCAGTCAAAGGCGATGACTTTGTTAGCTTCTCTTCTCTAGTGTACACAATATATTTTTATAAATATTTAGAATATATATGATGTAATGAGAGTGTGATCTAGTGTTTTAGACTTTATTATTACCTTCAGACAGAACTGATTTGACAATATATTATTGGAAGGTGTAAATATAGGCTTTTACACTACATACTTATTGAACTTAATCTCTTTATGTAAAAGAAACCCATGGCCAATCATTAAACTAATATTATTTAAAACTACATATTTTATCAAACATTCAATAACACCTCACTGTAAATAAATAAAAAATTCACTATCAAAGATTCAAAGTTCAAACACATAGAGAGAGAGAGAGAGAGAGAGCATGTTGAGGGTTGATTTTTAGTTCGTTGTAGCTACAAGCTTGATCATTCACTGGAGTTCTTTGTATTAAAAATATCTTTAATAGGTTCTTATGAACAAGATGTAAGATTTGAGGAGGCCAAAATTATAATATTTTAATGAGTTTTAAGTCAGATTAATTAAATCTGTAGTTTTTTCTCTCTCTCTCTCTCTCTCTCTCTCTCAAAATCCTGGTGGGGTGGGGAGGGGAGGTAAGTAAATTTTAAGATAATTTCAGATTTTATTAGTATCATAATTGGAAATTTTGAAACATCGAGGGGGAGGGGGAGCATTTAAATAAAATGAAATATAAATGAAAAAAATATTATATGAAGACTCACCACAAATAAGATAATGATTTTGTAAAAATATTGTGAGATTTTATTATGTTACTAGACTTTCTCATAATAGTAAAAATACACGTAAATTAATAACCGATATAAATATATGTAAATTTATTATTATTATTATTATTATTATTATTATTATTAAGGGATAAAAATCTTAAAAATCATTGCAAGACCAAATCAATGCATTAGATTTTAGTTTGTCCTCTTTTTTATCACCAAACTATACTTTTAAATCAATGTGCCAGATGATTCAAACATACGTTTTTATACCGATATTACTATGTATTTCAAGTTATATCTAGTGTAAATTTAAATGTACCCTTCAATAATTTTAAATGTTACACTAATTACACCCTTCAATATTTTTTTATTTGATGCAAACTTTGATAGATTTATCCTTGGATTATATTATTTTTGTATATTTTTCATATTTTTCAAATTTCAAAACAATAAAAAATCAATAACTATGTAATCAATCAAATGTTTAAAGTTCAAGTTTTTGTAAATTAAGATTATGCATCAAATATGAGTTTATTAATAAAATAATAAATTACGTCTAATTTGTACAAAATTTCGTACGCATGGAACATAGAGAACATATAATCCAACAATAAGTTTTCAAATTATTAATCTAATAAATAGTTTTAGGTGGTGTAATATTTCTAAAAATTACATCAAATGTAACTTTAATCTCACCCATTTAACATATATTGAATCACAGTATTTTCAAGCTGGCTATTTAGAATCAGTTATACTAAGATTATCCTTAGGGTTTAGAAAACAAAAGAGAAAATTGCAGCAAATGTCAGGATGGCCGAGTGGTCTAAGGCGCCAGACTCAAGTTCTGGTCTTCGTGAGAGGGCGTGGGTTCAAATCCCACTTCTGACACTTTGTTTAATTTTGGTCTTCGTGAGTGGGCGTGAGTTCGAATCCCACTTCTGACACTTAGTTTAATTTTGCCATCTTTTACTCTCATATATGGATTCTTGCTACCATGTGTAACTTTGCTGAATTGATGGTTTTCAGACTTGGTTCTGGCCAAGCTCTAACGTTTGCACCAATTTTTGTCATTGTGCGGTAGCAATCAGCGATTAAGCTTTCAAAAAGTAAACATGTCCAATTTTGGATGGCTTATAAACCCCTATATCTGCGCTGCATATTGTATGTATATATGAATGACAGTGCTGGCCATGTTTAGAGTCAGCAGCATATGGAAGAAACCAAAGACAGATTTCAAATGGATGGAACAGAGATAAATGAAGAGTACGTTGATACATAAAATGCCTAGCAGACTAGAGGAAAATTTATTTACAAATGATATTTAAACCTTCAACATGCATTACACTGCCACATACTCTGCCGTCAAGGTTGCATTTAGGCCGTAGAATATAGAGGTGACTCTGTAAGCTCTAAGAAAGCTAAGCAACTCTGAAGCCTTTTGTCGTAGAATCATGATACACTTTGTTTAATTTTGGAATATTTTATTCTCATATATGGATTCTTGCTACCATGTGTAACCTTGCTGAATTGATAGAATTCATATTTGAAAATTTCACCGTTTGAATTACATAATCTATATGTTTTTCACATTATGCCAATTTTCATGTCAATTGGATATTATTTACCATTTGGTCCATAAATTCATCTTTTATGCATTATTTTAAACTACAAAAACTTGATTTTAAACAACTGATTGATGATATCACTATTAATCTTTGATCACCTTGAAATTTTGCAAATATGGAGAATATACAAAAATAATGTAATTTAATGGTTGATTTGTCAAAATTCACATCCAATTAAAAAAATATTGAGTGGTATAATATTGCTTAAAGTTACACTATGTGTAACTTAAACTCAGCCCCAACTTATACAACTTGATTACATTTGAAAACAAAATTAAGCCAAAATCCCAATTCATTAATTAAAAACAATCCAAATTTTTTAACCTTTTTAAAAAGTGAAACAGCCTTGAGTAAAGATAGATTTACATAGGAATTTGGACCAAGTGTTCTAATTTAACCAAATATTATAATCTTGCCCACAAGTAAAAACCTTTTTAGATCTTTTTCTTGTGTATCCAATTTCATTTGGCAACAAATTTTGCTTTCAAAGAAAATAGACTACATAGAACAAAGCACCAAATGAAAACCACAACAAATTAAATCCACAAGAAAATATTGATATCAACCACAAACAATCATGTGATGACAAAAAAAATGATACAAATATTTTGCTTACTATATAATATACTCAAAGGGAAAACATTCCGCACTATTACATCACAATTGAAACTTTATAAGCTATCATTAGAAAGGTGCTATGTCTACAATAACAACAACAACAAACCTAAAACTAAAAGATGAGACGATGTCTTTGAGATTAAGAGATATAGAAGTTTAGAGAAAACAAATAAGGCCATGGATGATTGTTATAATCCCTTAGGGAGTGGATTTTTATCTTCAGTGGTCGTGAAAATTCACCATTAATTCCTGATAAGCATAATCTGTAAACACTAACATGGAATTTCAACCTATCTATAAAAGTTGTTGATAAAAATCATATACCATATTATAAAAATGCAACATATACACAAAACCTATTTAATTTGATGAAAAATCTTCCAAGATGCTAAGCTAGCGACTTTTTCTTTTTTATTTATTATGCTAAAATTTATTTCATCTTAGAATGTGCTCATGTTCTTAGTTTGTTCCTTACTTCAACGTATCTTTTAGAGTAGGATTAAAGATTTCTCTTAAGAAATTTAAGAAAAAATACATTGGTGTTATGAATGAAAATAGTACAAGAATTATCAATTATTGTTGAGCATGGGATAGCACCCTGTTCATAAGAAACATTGAATACTTAGGGACGTACTTTTTTAAATGCCTTGAATTAATATACAAGGATGTATTATAGAGAGCATATTGGGGGATGATACAAACCTTGATGCATTAGTATGGTTCACTTTAGTCACTCAATTTAATCTGTTGAGGATTTATATTGAACTCCAAATTTTGGGATTAAAGTTTTGTTGTTGTTTGAAATATATATATATATATATATATATAGTTGTAAAAAATAGTTAATATCATATCAGAGTGGTGTTCTTTGTCTTTACTATGAATTTTGCAATATTTCTACTCTCTTATTTTTTGTTTTTTTGTTTTTCTTTTTTTTGGCCCTTTGTTGAACATTGTCTTCTTTTCAATTGTTGTCAAGTTGCAAGATGTCTTCTTATCATATGATTGACGAGATTCTTACAATTTTTGTCAAGTTTGAAATATATATTTTATTTGGTTGTAAAAAATAGTTAATATCATATTAGAGTGGTGTTCTTTGTCTTTACTGCGAATTTTGTAATATTTCTATTCTCTTATTTTTTGTATTTTGCCCTTTTTTGAAACATTATCTTCTCTTCAATTGTTGTCAAGTTGCAAGATCTCTTCTTATCATATAATTGATGAGATTCTTACCATTTTTGTCAAGTTGCAGGATTTCTTCTTATTATATAATTTATTACATAAGAATTTGTTTCGAGCATTTAACCTTGTACCGCAAGCCCATTGGAGCACATGTTCATGTGGTACGGGGTTAAAGTGTTTCTTAATTTGCATATTTTTAACCTCAACTATCGGTGTAGGGTTTTTCTATATGGTAACTACATTGATTAGTGCTATTTCATCTACTTCTATTGTTAAATTATCACATGTAGTTTTTTTTTTTTTTTTGACAAACAAAGGTACCCAGATCTCTTTGACAATTTTGTTTCAGTTTGTTGCTGAAATTATTCTTAAGTTAGTATTTTTGTATGATTTGCAATTTTGTTTCTATTTGTTACTGAGACTATTAAGCACTTAATGTGTCTGCCATGCTTGCATTGGGATAAAGATGCTTGCCAATGTTGTGTGTATTGTCTTCATCTTACAACATTTGGTCACTAATGTTTTTATTAATATTGTATTAGCATGGAATGTGTGTGATAATGCTTCAATGCACGCATACAAGAGATTTTCCTCCACTGTCGCTCACTGATAAATATATTTCCTTAGGTAAGAGGGCCGTGCATCAAGGGTTTACTTCACAGGGATGGACCTCTAGGGCCTACTTTGATGAGGTCCCATGTCATCCAAAAATTATTCCCTTATTTGTAAGGAAAATTTTTGTAAGTTCATAGGTAGTTAGGATCTTTTAAGCTGTTTATTTGTCTATAATTAAAAACATGATGATGGACAAATCAATCCTTGGCATAAGCATAATCGTCAAAACATGAATCGTATTGTATCATGTATCGTGAAATATACAAACACTTAATAAAATTTATAAATAAATTATTGATATGCATATATAAACTCGTATTCCAATTCCGGCACTAGGACGCAATATTAGACAAAGCAAAATTTCTATTTATCTTTATCAATCGCATATGTAAAAAAGTAAAGGAAAAAAAAGAAGAAAAAAGTGGCAATTCAAGCCACCGACTAGGGTATCGGTCAAAATCCACCAAGAAATCTACTTATTGGTGAATGTCACAGTGGCAGTCCTTATCTTATAACTCATCAAGAAATTGTGCAAATCCAAGTCAAGTCGTAAAGGATTTGGTTAGGTCTGGGATCAACACCGACTTGACTCTTTCATGCATTTTCATATGTCAACCATTTATGTGAAGTAATTCTGCAAAAGCAATCAATGTAGCCGTAAGAATAGGATTACTTTTGTTACGCCCAGAACCCAAGTAAGAGCTAGGCACGTGACAACAGCCACACACTTATAAAGTTTGCACCCTACAAGTGTAAAAGGCCTTCTTAACAACTAAAAACTTATCCTCAAAGAAAAATTTCATCAATAAATTTAAAAATATCTTCAATAATGCAATTCTCAAAAGATCTCCAAATAATAATCTTCCAACATCAAAATAAAAATAAAAAAAAAAAACTAAATCCTTTAAGGCTAAAAGTCTACACAAATGGTGATTTTAAACATAAAAGTTCAAATCTTATTCCATGAATTTCCTAAACTTCATTCATGCGCACATTCCAGCGGAAGGGGGGTGAGTTGACAACTCAATAAGTAACCAAAGTCCTAATAAGTTCTATCAAACAAATAGATCTATAAAACAATAAGTTGTATATAGATCAAATATTTTAAATCTCACAAATATATCATAGATGAATTAGAAAGTAATTTGTTTTCCATATAGATCAAAGCTATAATTTACAATAGATTTCAAAAACACATAAACAGTTTCAAGGACTTAAAACAATTCAAATATTCAACATAATTCATATTCTTAACAATCTTTACGACTATGGTCACACCATATCCCTGTGACTGGACATTAGATTCAGATGAAACAAGTTCCGTGCTAATGTATATCCCCCATTAGTTGGATCCAGAAACACAATAGGCTCGTGATGCCCTAAATAGAACTAGTTTCAGTATTAATGAATAACCCCTCATTGGCTGGGTATCAGAGTACCAATGAATAACCCTCATTGGCTGGGTATTAGAGTAAAAACATATTCAAATTGTCTAAAATCATATATATCAAATCATAGTTCAAACAAAAATATATTTCATTCAAATACATATAAAAAATCATATATGTAGTAATCAAATATATTTGTGTCAATACTAGTCATAGTTGGAAAGCGTGGTGTAAGTTCCTTACATGGACTATTTGAAGGCCAGTTTCGGCATTGGGCCACACAATCCCAGGTCAATTCTAGTCATAGTTGGAAAGTGTGGTGTAAGTTCCTTACATCGACCAATAATATATTCGGTCTCGTTGCTAAAGGGTCAAGGTCATCGTGGTTTCTAGAGACTCTTGTAGCCCCAGTGGCTTCTTCAATCATGTGCCTTCTGGACTCACTTTGGTTTTCACACATAAAAATTGGATCAAACCCTTAGACGGAGTCCAATTTGGTCTAATAAATTGTCCAATTTTAATAATTTATGTTTGATGGATACAAACAAATACTTTGAGAGAAACAAAGAAATAATAAGAGAAGAAAAAAAAGTATAATTTAGGTTGCTTTGACTCTCGAGAGAGAATCACTTTGATGCAATAACCCCAATTGGTTGGATATTATGGTACCAATAAATAACTCCCATTAGCTAGGAATCATAGTCAAAACATAGTCAGATTATCTAAAATCATATATATCAAATTATAATTCAAACAAAAATATATTTCATTCAAATACATATAAAAAAATCATATATGTGGTAATCAAATATATTTTGTGTCAATACTAGTCATAGTTGGAAAGCGTGGTGTAAGTTCCTTATATGGACTATTTGAAGGCCAGTTTCGGCATTGTGCCACACAATCCCAGGTCAATTCTAGTCATGGTTGGAAAGTGTTGTGTAAGTTCCTTACATCGACCAATAATATGTTCGGTCTCGTTGCTAAAGAGTCAAGGTCATTGTGGTTTCTAGAGACTCTTGTAGCCCCAGTGGCTTCTTCAATTATGTGCCTTCTGGACTCACTTTCGTTTTCACACATAAAAATTGGATCAAACCCTTTGACGGAGTCAAATTTGGTCTAATAAATTGTCAAATTTTAATAATTTATGTTTGATGGATACAAGCAAATACTTTGAGAGAAACACAGAAATAATAAGACAAGAAAAAAAAGTGTAATTTAGGTTGCTCTGACTCTCGAGAGGGAATCACTTTGATGCAATAAGAGTAGTGTTAAAATTGTAAATTAGCGCGTGCTCATAGAACTACTCAAGAACAAAAGAAAACAAGCGATGAAGTTTATATTTGACTGAAAAAAACCTCCAATATACAAGACACTTATGATTGCCAAAAAACAAAACCCAAATATATACTTGCAATTTTTTATATTTATTATTTATTTTTAATAACACTTTTTTTTACTCTACAAATATATATATATATATATATATATATATATATATATATATATTGAACATCTTTTTTAGAATTCCAATAATTTGGGTTCAACTAAAATAGAGTAATTTTATGATCGCAACAATTTCACAGCAAATTTCTCTTTTTTTATTCATTTGTAATAACTTGTCATTTAAAATTTGTTGTGAAATTATTTTAAAAAATTGTGGGAGTGGCATTTCTCACAAAACTAATCTTGGCCCTCCAAACATAATCCATAACATTTAAAAAAAAAAAAAAAAAAACCAAATTATGTCATACTTGTAATCTCCTCATAGTTGTTGTAATCTCTTTAGTTAGTTAGTTAGTTGAGATAATGATGCGTTAGTTTGAGTATGTCATATACACCCTACAAAATCGGTTTCGATCACCACTCCTTGATGCATTAATGGAGAATACTACCCAAGAATCTGAGATGCAAGAGCCTGAATTTTATGCCGTTGGACCAAGAACTAATTCTTGATGCACCAATGGAGGCTCTTACTCAAGAGTCTACAATTCAGGAATCAGCAATCCAAGTGTCGGTGATCCAAGAATCAAATATGCAAGCACCAACAATTCTAATGGTTCTAGAATCAAATGAGATTTTGAGGATTCAAGAACATTCCAAAGTCCAAAGAACACTTGAGGATTGAAGAACCAATAAAGGCTCAATAATTTGAGAGTTTGAAGATCTACGAAAAAGAAACCTTCATGTACATGAGATTGCTTGTCAAAAAGAAGTGCATAAATATGGTGATTAAAATGTCATTAAGGTATTGGTCCATTGGAAGATCTCCTTTGATGAAGATGCCAACCACAATGATACCAATTGGACAAGGTGTTTTAAAGGGGAAGAAAATGATAGGAACCCCAAAGTATGTCTTGTAATCTCCTCATAGTTGTTGTAATTTCTTTAGTTGGTTAGTTAATTGAGATTAGGATGAGTTAGTTAGGATTTGAGTACATGTAGTTCATTTAACACATGACTTAATTCATAAAGTATATGTTGAATTAACTAGTCCATTATCTTGACCCACGTAGGCTAAGAAAATTAGAGTTAGTCTTCTATAAATACATAATTGTAATTCAACATTAAATATCATTGAAGAATAAATCAATTGCTTAATGCATCTCTCTCTCTCTCTCTCTCTCTCTCTGGATGTTTAGGTCCCCTTGAAGTGGCCTACAACAACTACTATTCCAATTCACCATTCTTACTTTTCCTCAATTCATATTCATATTCTGGCAAGTTCTTAGGGCAACCGCATCAGTCCATGCAAAATTCTTGTCTATTTTGCAAGAAAAAACATACTTTTTTCTATTTTACACACTCACTTTTACAAAACACCTACATCAGTTTATATATTCTATCATCTATTTTATTTAAATAATATTATTTCTTTAATTTTTTATTATATCAAACAAACCACTACCCACATGGCCTCAACCACCTTTTTCTTTCTTTGATGTGGGTATTTTTTGGGTTAAAATGTGCAAAATTGAGCACTTTTTGTATTTTGCAAATTTTTGCAACCAATGATGTGGTTGCTCTTATCATAAAGATTGCAAGTTTCCTAAGATTGATCTTCTATTTTTTATTTTTTAAGAATTACTAAATCAAGTTATATTTTCTATTTTTTGTTTCTAAAATTCAAAAGTTTAATGTTATCTTACATGAACAGAGTAGATCAAAAAAACTTTTTCACTACTTGTTTTATATGAGATGAAACAAGTAACTCCTATTACTATTTGTTCTATTTTTTTTTTCTTTCTGCCACAACTAAAACCCTAGAGATAAGGTCATAACTCCTATTACTATGTAGGCACGTGGGCCATCTTCAACTACACGTGTTCCTTTGTTTCCTTTCTTTATTTATTTATTATTATTTTTTTTTACACTATAATTTATGACTTGTCGGCTTTTTTGACTTCCTATTTACCCCTACCAAAACCAATAAACAAAAAAAGGTTGTGGTTACGGTAGTAGTTAACAATAGCTTTTTTACTCTTTTTTTTAATTTTTTTTATTTATAGTTTTTTGTCCTTTTTGTAACTTTTGTAACTTTATACTATTTTTTACATATTTTTACAACTTTTGGCAACTTTTTAAATGAAAAATACATCTTTAACCAGCACCACATCCATGCTAGTTAACATTTGCCAAAAAAAATTATAATAAAAAGAAGATGAATGCTGCCTTGTTTCTTGTTTTAGCCTTCATCTATGCTGACACACTCACATCATCAATACAATGCTGCTACTGCATCCACTTTCCTACTCGCCAAAAGTACAACTTTTTTTAAGGCAAAAACAGTGTAGAACCGGACCTAAAGACCATGCCTAACCTTCTACAAATTCATCTTTACTTACAAACCGGACCCACCATGACCATACCTAAATTTTCTGCAGAACAATCTACATTTAGGGTATGTTTGGTTTGGTGGATTTTAGGGAGGATGAAAACGAAAAAAAAAAAAAAAGTGAAAAATTGGAGAGAAAATGAGTAGGAAGGGTATTTGGTTGAGAGGGGGAGGGGGAGAAAAAAGTGGTGGGGCTCACAAATTTTCTCTCCTCCTCCTTCAAAATACAATCTCTCTAAATTGGAAAGAAAATTGGAGTGAAAAGTTGGAAAAATATTTAGACAAAACTGCCCCCACCTCTTTTAACGTTTCTGGCTCCTTTTTTTCTTTTCTTTTCTTTTTTCTTTCTTTGGTTTTGTCAGGATGTGATGGGTTCTTCTTCTTTTCCTTCATTTTTTTTTTTTTTTTTTATATTTTATTTTTATTATTTTTTTAAGAAAACACATTTGTATGATTTCTTATTCTATTTTTTGAAATGTCCACTTTTATCTATACACAATTTTTTTTTTTTTTTTAAGTATAATGTATTACTTTTTATTTTATTTAAGAGGGACATGATGGTAAATTTATATAAACCTTATTTTCAACCAAACCAAAAAGTATTTCATCCCTTCAATTTTCTATCCTCTCAACCAAACACAAATGAGGAAAACTAAGAACTTCTCTATCCTCCCACTTTTCCATCCTCCCTCTATTTTCTATCATCTCATTTTTCTATCCTATTTCGATAATAGGAAAAGAATCACTATTATCGAAACAGTATAGACACCAAAAATATAATTTAATCCCTTCTTCGGTCACATCATAAAATTCATTGAGTATTTAAATAGTTTCACTTCTGGCCAAAATACCCACATAAAAAAAAAAAAATACTCTAATTCCAAATAAAGTTTAGATTTGACAAGAAAAAAATTATGAGGCGTCAAATCTTCTCTACTTAAGTATTTTGGAAAATCTCTTCTCTTAAAATATCTATCATTATATGCTGACTTAAATTAGACTATATATATTGCTAAGGTTTCAACCTTATTTTCTAAAAACCCCTTAGTAATATTAATTTTAAAATTGACCCATAAACAAATTTACTTAAATACCCCTCTTTTTAATTTTTTTTTTTTTTTTTGGGTATTACAACTTTTGTCCTATAAAAGATTGAAAATGATACACGGAACACCATAAAGGCACAAACACAGAAAAAATCTAGTTCAACTGTGACTATCTGAACACACACAAACCTACTATACTATGGCATCAAATCCGTCAAGCTCAATACCGTTCCTCTTATCAGTAATTCTGATTCTAGTGGTTGGTACTAATGCTGGTGGAATCGCAATCTACTGGGGTCAGATTGCAAATGAGAGTACCTTGGGAGAAACTTGTGCCACAGGTAAGTATGCCTTTGTCAACATAGCTTTCCTTCCAACCTTTGGCAACGGTCAAAAACCCCAAATCAACCTTGGTGGCCATTGTGATCCAACAACTAATGGGTGCACCTGGTTTAGCTATGAGATACAATCATGTCAGTCAAGAGGAATTAAGGTGATGTTATCCATTGGAGGAGGTGCAGGGAACTATTCTCTTTCTTCAACTGACGATGCTAGACAAGTAGCGACCTATCTTTGGAATAACTTCTTAGGAGGACAATCCTCATCTCGCCCTCTTGGAGCAGCTGTTTTGGATGGAATTGACTTTGATATTGAAGGAGGAACAACCCAACATTGGGATGAGCTTGCAAGGTTTCTCTCTCAATACAGCAAACAAGGAAAGAAAGTGTACTTAACCGCAGCTCCTCAGTGCCCATTTCCTGATGCTTATATGGGAGCTGCCCTTAAGACAGGTCTATTTGATTATGTATGGGTACAGTTCTTTAATAACCCTCCATGCGATTACAGCTCAGGTAATCTAGTAAAGTATTGGAACCAATGGACTACCTCTATTCCTGCCACCAATTTTTTCTTAGGACTTCCTGCTTCACCTAATGCAGCTGGGAGTGGCTTCGTTCCAGCTGCTGATTTAACTTCTAAAGTCCTTCCGGCCATTAAAGGTAGCGCCAAGTATGGAGGTGTGATGCTGTGGTCGAAATACTATGATGACAAAACAGGATACAGTTCTTCCATCAAGAGCAGCGTTTAGGAGATAGAGTCTATATGACTCTAATTGATGCATGTAATAATTTCAAAGTAGACGAGTTCCTACATCTTCGATAACTATTATCTGTGCTTATATACATGTATGTATGTGACACGAATAAAATATGCATCAATTTAAAACATGTCCCTTTTTTTTCCCATGAATGAATGTAGGTGCCTTTTTTTTTTTTTTTTTAGATCATATTATATATTATCAAATATTGTCATGCCCTGAGTTCAAACGATACAAATTGGGCATGTGACAATAGCCACAATCCTGTAGATACTGTACTGATATCATTTGTACCGAGAGAATATACCATACTAGCCATTAAACCAATACACCTCCAAAACGTACCCAAAAAAATCAAGTTATATGGACCTATTTCAGCTGTACTGGCCAGTATTGACATTTAGGCCGGAACAATAAAAAAAAATTATTAAAAAAATGTTTATTTAATCTAATATATTGGTTAATGTACTTAAGCTAATATTTAGGCTTATAAAATATGTGGACTTTAAATTTTATGTTGATAAATATAAAAATTAATAAATTCATACTTACATAAATAATACGTATATATCTATATATATTTATGTATAGAATTATATATAAATAGCGGTAATCCCGAAACGGTACACCAGTATCAATCGATACCGAAATTTCATTCTCCTAGCCAAACTAAAACAACATATAGTATGAAATTGACTCCTTTGTGATTGATACCAATTAGCTGCTTATTATTGATATAGAAACTAGTATTTACAACTACTCCAAAAGTTACTAAAAATAGATTTGAAAAATTAATGATGGCTTGTGTTGTGTTTTAGTTGTTCCTTAAATTATTGGAAAACATGGTTTTTCATCTCATATAAAACAAGTAGTGAAAAAGTTTTTTTTGATCTACTCTATTCATGTAAGATAACATATAACTTTTGAATTTTAGAAAAAAAAAAATAGAAAATATTACTTGATTTAATAATTCTTAAAAAATAAAAAATAGAAGATCAATCTTAGGAAACTTTCAATCTTCATGATAAGAACTTGCTAGAATATGAATATGAATTGTGGAAAAGTAAGAATGGTGAATTGCAATAGTAGTTGTTGTAGGCCACTTCAAGGGGACCTAAACCTCCAGCGAGAGAGATGCATTAAGCAATTGATTTATTCTTCAATGATATCTAATATTGAATTACAATTATGTATTTATAGAAGACTAACTCTAATTTTCTTGGTCCACGTGGTTCAAGATAATTGACTAGTTAATTCAACATGTACTTTATAAATTAAGTCATGTGTTAAATGAGCTACATGTACTTAAATCCTAACTAACACATCATAATCTCAATTAACTAACCAACTAAAGAGATTACAACAACTATGAGGAGATTACAAGACATACTTTGGGGTTTCTATCATTTCTCTCCCCTTAAGACACCTTGTCTACATGGTATTGTTGTGGTTGGCATCTTCATCAAAGGGGATCTTCCAATGGACCAATACCTTAGTGATATTTTAATCACCATATTTATACACTTCTCTTTGACAAGCATTCTCATGTACATGAAGGTTTCTTTTTCGTAGATCTTCAAACTCTTAAATTATTGAGCCTTTAATGGTTCTTCAATCTTCAAGGTCTCATTGATTCTTTGGAAATTGGAATGTTCTTAGATCCTCAAAACCTCATTTGATTCTAGAACCATTAGAATTGTTGGTGCTTGCATCTTTGATTCTTGGACCACCGACACTTGGATTGCTGATTCCTAAATCAAAGACTCTTGAGTGAGAGGCTCCATTGGTGCATCAAGAATTGGTTCTTGGTCCAACGGCATGAAATTCAGGCTCTTGCATCTTAGATTCTTGGGTGGTATTCTCCATTAACGCATCACGGATTGGTGATCGAAACCAATTTTGTAGAGCGCATATGACATACTCAAATCCTAACTAACTCATCATTGTCTCAACTAACTAACTAACTAAAGGGATTACAACAATTATGAGGAGATTCCAAGTATGACATAATTTTTTTTTTTTTTAATGGTTATGGATTATGTTTGGAGGACCAAGATTATTTTTGTGAGAAATGGTACTCCCAAAATTTTTCACAATAATTCCACAACAAATTCTAAATGACAAATTGTTACCAATGAATAAAAAAAAAAAAAAAGATTTATTGTGAAATTGTTGCGGTTATAAAATTACTGTATTTTAGTTAAACCCAAATTATTGGGATTCTAAAAAAAGATGTTCAATATATATATATATATATATTTGTAGAGTAAAAAAAAAGTGTTATTAAAAATAAATAATAAATATAAAAAATTGCAAGTATATATTTGGGGTTTTTTTTTTTTTTTTTTGGCAATCATAAGTGGCTTGTATATTGGAGGTTTTTTTCAGTCAAATATAAACTTCATCGCTGGTTTTCTTTTGTTCTTGAGTGGTTCTATGACCACGCACTAATTTACAATTTTACCACAACTCTTATTGCATCAAAGTGATTCCCTCTCCAGAGTCGGAACAACCAAAATTACACTTCTTTTCTCGTCTTATTATTTCTTTGTTTCTCTCAAAGTATTTGTTTGTATCCATCAAACATAAATTATTAAAATTTGACAATTTATTAGACCAAATTGGACCCGTCAAAGGGTTTGATCCAATTTTTATGTGTGAAAACGAAAGTGAGTCAAGAAGGCACATTATTGAAGAAGCCACTGGAGCTACAAGAGTCCCTAGAAACCACGATGACCTTGACCCTTTAGCAACGAGACCTAACATATTATTGGTCGATGTAAAGAAATTACACCAAACTTTCCCACTATGACTAGAATTGACCTGGGATTGTGTGGTCCAATGCCTTCCATTGGTCTGACGGTGCGATAATCGATGTAAGGAAAAACTTTTTACTAGTGTACTACCACCGGTGAAAGTCAAAGGGTTTGATCCAATTTTTATGTGTGAAAACGAAAGTGAGTCAAGAAGGCACATTATTGAAGAAGCCACTGAGGCTACAAGAGTCCTAGAAACCACGACGACCTTTACCCTTTAGCAACGAGACCGAACATATTATTGGTCGATGTAAAGAACTTACACCAAACTTTCCAACTATGACTAGAATTGACCTGGGATTGTGTGGCCCAATGCCGAAACTGGCCTTCCATTGGTCGGACGGTGCGATAATCGATGTAAGGATAAACTTTTTACTAGCATACTACCACCGGTGAAGGTTTCCAACTATGACTAAGTATTAACACTTCTTGCTTTCTATCATTTCAGTCAAAAAAAGAAAAAAAACACTTTTTACTGCTTCACCTAACCCTTCATATTATACTACCACCGCTAGCAGTTTTGTGAGTTGGCGTGTTCTAGTGTATTGAAAAAAACATAGGCTGTGTCCCACATCGGGTGCGTGTGTTGTGTTATTCCTCTATATCTAGAGCTCCGCGACTCCAACTGCCGCTAGCAGTTTTGTGAGTTGGCGTGTTCTAGTGTATTGAAAAAAAATACTACCACTGCTGAAAATTTCCAACTCAGTCTATCACTTGTTTACTACTACTACTACACTCCTTACAAAAAAATAAAATAAAATAAAAACTTGTTTACTGCTACACTTAACCCTTCTTATTATATTACCACCAGTCCCGTGTATCACACGATTTTAGTTATGAATTTTCTTTATATATAAATATATATATATATATATATATATATATATATATATATATTGAAAAACAATAATTAAATATAAGTTATTGTTACATAATTTTAGAACTCATATCTAATTAAATAAATTATTATTATTATATCTTGTAATAAATTGCTTATAAAATGCATAATTTTGTATATTTGTCCTTATATATAATATTTCTAAATTAAATTATCAATAAAAACTTTTCTCATTTTTTTAATTCCTTATTTATAAATGACGAGTGCGATATGAACTGAAGTAATAAAATCATTTCTAATACTTGCATGAATAAGATTATACAAAAAGAATTAATTCCAAAATTAAGATTAAAAAATCAATTATATTTACACACCTAAAAGAAATTTCATATTTAAGTCTTATTTGTAAAACCAACATATGTAGTATCCACATGTAACATTCCAACTTACTAATAAAATAATGTTTATATATATATATATATATATATAATACCCTAACTTAAATAGCTTGAGTAATGTCTCTAATTGTATAGTGCTTTAGCCTTTCAGAATACATATATTAATATTACACATGGGAAAATAATGACTTTAATAATTAAAACATTTGAAAACAAATTATTAAGCTATAATCCCAATTCAGTAAAACAATCTAAATTTTAGAATTTATATAAAGAAATTTAGTAGAGATAAACTTACATAGGAATTTAGACCAATGGATATAATTTAGCCAAATATTATATGCTAGCTCACATGTAAGAACCCTTTTATATCCTTCTTTTTCTCTTGTATCCTATTTCATGTTGGCAGCAACTTTTTCTTTTAAAGAAGATAGACTACCTGCACCAAACAGAAACCACAACAAATTAAATCCACAAGAAAATATTGCTTTCAACAACAAAAAAAATCATGTAATGAGAAGATAAATGATATAGATATTTCACTTGCTATGTAATCAACTCAAAGAGAAAACATTCCATAACATTACATCATAGCCCTCATATTGAATTTTAGTTAAATATTATGATCTGAAATTATATAGGAAAAATTCTAAATTGAATTTAGTTATACTTTCAAAGAAATACAGTCACAAAAAAGCTCAAAAGAACCTTAATTTATATTCCCCGTCCCACTTTTTTTGTTCTCTATTCCACTTTGAGATGTCCCAAAATATTGTCATGTTTCTAAAAATAAAAGTCATTAATTTACTAATTTCCTATTATACCTCTATTAATTTACTAATTCAACTTTTTGATAAATTTTTTTAAGGGTAGTTTTGGAAACTTATACATTTTTAAAAGATAGATAAGATAATAAATGATATTCCCTTAAAAAGTTTGACTTTTCAAACAGGACAAAAAAAGTGAGACGGAGGGAGTATGATCTAAAAGGATATGGGAGGAATTGAGTCCAAAT
Organism: Quercus aquifolioides; assembly: GCA_019022515.1. NCBI lineage: Eukaryota > Viridiplantae > Streptophyta > Magnoliopsida > Fagales > Fagaceae > Quercus > Quercus aquifolioides. The sequence goes on from CM032333.1 coordinate 38,629,371, forward strand.
CTTCTGTCTCATTTTTCCTATACCACTCTATGCTCCACAAATAAAAACTTGACACATGGCCACTTATTTAATTAAATTTTACTCTTTTGCATTTCTTATTTCAGTTGCTTAAAATAAATATTAAAAAAACAAAAAACCCAAAACATCTCACTGCCGATCCTCCACCACAAAGTTCGCCGGCGGCACTAACAAAAGAACGCCGGCGACATCAACGCCGGCCATCCACCACCACCACCAACATTCATTTGGATTCCTATTCTTTTGTCTGATCTCCAAGGCTCTTAAGCTTTCAGCTCCTATTTTTTGATCTAGATCTGCAAATTCAGGCCACAAAGTGAAATGGGTCTCTCTGGAAGTTTGGCTTTTTATGGTTTGTTGGGTGGGCTAAAATGTTGGTTGGTCATTTTTCTGGTGGAGATCTTATGTAAACATTAGTGGGTTTTTGGTCTTTTGACTTGCTAAAATGAAGAAGACAAGGAGGCAGTGGATGTGGGTTACAGATTCGAAGAAGACAATGAGCTGGTTGTGCAGTCTGCTGGCAAAGGATAACTGCGTTGATGACGCCAAAGACCTCTTGTTAGTTCCGCCGGTGAGGATTGGTGGTGGTGAACCGGTGGCGGAAGCAAAGGGGATCTGTTGTTGGGTCTTGGATGTTTTTTTTTTCTTTTTAATATTTATTTTGAGCAACTGAAATAAGAAATGCAAAAGAGAAAATTTTAATTAAATAAGTGGTCATGTGTCAAGTTTTAAGAGCATAGAGTGGTATAGGAAAATGAGACAAAAGATTTGGACTCGAAGGAATTCTGCATACTAAAAAATTAAAACAGTACAAATAAAATTTTAAAACATGTAAATAGATAAAAATTGATAGTTCTAACAATCAATAAGTAACCTACAATTAGATTGCACTATAGCACATAAAAGACATGAAATTTGAACCAGATTTTTCGTAGTGATAGTCAATTGAAAAAATAAAAAATAAAAAACTTACAAACTAAATATATAGAATAATCAAAACCTAAATACACACAAAATAGTCCAAAATTTTAGAATTTAAAAAAAATTAAAGAAAAAAAATTTCCTAAGAGGAACCAAGAAATTAAATGGGTATCCATTGTTTTGCTTATTTATAGTAGACTTCCTTTGACATAATATTCATAAATGCAAATTTAGAAACAAATAACAATAAGTAAAATGAATTTATTTAATCAAAACTATCATATACAAGTACATATGCATAAGTTGCAACTTGAAAATAATAATAATAATAATAATAATGTGGGGTGCAAAAGGGGTTCCATGGAAACAAGGACAGAATCTGGATTTCTATTAGGGGGACCAAAGCATGAACCAAATTTTTTTTTGATGACATGGTGGTTTATTAAATTAAAAATCATGGTAGACAAAATATTGCATTTTATTACGTGAATTTTAAGTCACAAAGGAAATAACATGAAAAACAAAAATTGAAAGCTATGAAATAATATTCTAGCCTTCTATTAAAAGAGAAAAAGAAAGATAGCTTAATAGTCCATTTATTGGGTACTTTGAAAGACTATGTTGATTTTATCATGTTGACTAATATGATAATCTCATACTTTTGGATGCAACTTCGATCATACTCTAATGAACAAATATCAACTTTATTAATTTCAATTTTCAAAACTTTGATTAAGGATTTAAAAAAACTGGGATATTAATATTAAGAATTAGGAATGCTACATTATCAACATTGGCTCTAGAAGTATTTGAATGACTTTCCTATGTGAGAGACCGCGCCCCTGGCCTCCTTTTTATGGATGTTGAGCCAAACCCACGTGAATAGGTGGAGTCATGTTATTGCCTCTCAAAATCAAGGTTCGACTAGTTATATTTTTTCTTTTAGATTAAAGGTTTTGCAATGGAGTCGTCATTCATTTAATTATTGGGATAAATAAAAAAACCAAAATTAAAAAAATCCTCATTTTATTAATTTTCAATTGAATTTACATTGATTATAAGAAAATTACATGGTTTTGGTCTTAGATACAATCTAAGATAAAGTACATGACTTTGTTTCCTAGTTACAATCTAAAAATCAAAAATTACATGGATAAGCATTTGATCTACTAACACTTGATCTAAGCTCGGAAGCTATGTTACAAGGTGGGAAGGTGTTAGACACCCACCTTGCCCTGTGAAATCGGTCTTCTAGACTATGGTGGCTAACATTCATATCACATCATCCAATATGTTATCAATCAATTTGCATGTTGAATTTAAAGTGTGTGCATGTGATAAACCCTAATTCAATTTATTAAGCATTTCATTTGGATTGACAAATAAATTCTAGTGAATGTGTGTGGATGGTGATATCCTAGATTCAAGAATTTAAAAGAATTATTAAACAAACATATTTTTCATGTTTTTGATGTGGATTTAAGATCGAAACTAGTGTTATGCATGAATATATGATGAACAACCAAGAACATGTAAAGAACATATAAGAACAATTAAGAACATTCAAACATATTCAAAGGAATTTAAATGATTATTATCATGCTTTAATCTTAAACTCTCATCATGGCAACACAAAAAATAATTGGGGAAATGGATTACACCTTCATGCAAGATCCATATAGTGGAGGAGGAGACTCTTGAGAAAGATCCTAAGGGTGGATGAAAAGAAAAGTTAGGAGAGGAAGAGTGAGTCTCACTCAATACTTTGAGTTTCAAGAAGACCAAGATATGACAAGACTACTCAACTTCTTAGAACTCAAGATGAGAGAAGAGAGGGGGGGTTTTTTGTGTGTCTTGGAATGAAGGAGAGTGAGAGTTTATATAGTAGTGGTGGAGGAAATATGAATGAAAAGTCATTTAATGAGGGTTGACAAAGAATTATGAACTTAGACTTCATTTTAGCCTTGGGAAAAATCTGGTGCATTAAATGGAGAGATTGGTGGGAGTGAGGAATAAGCCAAAATTCGGTTTTCCCATAGCTACTGTAACAGCCTGTGGGCCAATTTCGAAAAATCATATCTGACTCAATTTTGATCAGAATTGTCTCGTTCTTGTACTCAAATTGAAGCCCCGGATGTCTAATTTTTGGGAAAAAATTAACCTCATTCGCAGATTCAAAATATTCTGAAAGACATTGATGAAATGGTGAGTAGAGGTCATTTGTTAGAAAATGGTTTCAACACAATTAACATTAATAGGTCCCAAATTAGCTCTCAATTAACATTAAATGACTTCAATCACTCTCATTTCAGACTTATTTGATTCCAAATTTACTCTAATTAAAAGATAATTGCACAAATTACTCATTGAATAATTAATGTTTAACTATCTAATTAATTAGGTGTATGCAACCTCACCATAAAATGTAGTCCTAACAAATCAAATTATGATACATCATCATTCTCAAATTGATTATACTTATAACCAATTAAAATCAATTGTTCATAATCACATATAATCGGACTCAATTTGTGATAGTGCATCTCGACCATTAGAACTTAATTTGATGATTACTTTCAATCTGATAGTCCGATTAGGGCTTATGACCAGTCGATTTGATCGTTATGATATCAAGATCATTTTAGTGAAATGAGATTAAGGATCTAGTGAACAGAATCAAGATGCATATTTTCAAGGTGAAATTACCCTTTTACCCTCCATGTGAGGTTAAATGCGGGTTGCAAAATGGGGTATTAACAAAATGCCCCTCATTGGCAGAGCTTGAAAAGCAAATGTCAATGTATGAAAGAGACACTTAACTTTGCAATTAGTATTTAACCGTGGTGAATGTATAATGCATGTAGATAAAAATGTAGATGGTCATGTTGTGGATCAAAATGTAGATTGAATCTTAAGGGAGATTGCCTACGTACCTCTTGGTGGGAGGATCAAGTCCAAACGTAGTTCATGCATGCAAATTTTTTTTTTTTTTTGAATGAGTACAAGACATGCTTACCAATGGTCACGACAAAATGAGGATTTTAGTCGTGCTTTCTAGAGGACCAACAATCTTGAATTTTAGACGTGCTTCCTGGAGGTCCAAGGATTTGAATTTTGGACGTGCTTCCTAGAGGTCCGATAGATTTGAAGTTTGGACGTGCTTCCCAGAGGTCTAATGGATTTGTGGAAGGCAGGAGAACTAAAGTCGATCCTATGGGTTTCGGGAGAACTATGGTCGATTCCTTAAAGGTAGGAGAGGTACTGTCAATCATACAGTGTATAGGAGAACAAAAGTCGATCCTATGGGTTTTAGGATAACTATGGTTGATCCTTTGGAGGTAGGAAAGCTACTGTTGATCCTACAGTGTATAGGAGAACTAAGGTCAATCCTATGGGTTATAGGAGAACTAAGGTTGATCCTTTGAAAGTAGGAGAACTAATGTCGATCTTACAGTGTATAGGAGAGCTAAGGTCAATCATATGCGTTTCGGGAGAATTAAGGTCGATCCCTTGAATGTAGGAGAGCTACTGTCAATCCTACAGTGTATAGGAGAACTAAGGTCGATCCTATGGGTTTCGGGAGAACTAAGGTCGATCCCTTGAATGCAGGAGAGCTATTGTCGATCCTACAGTGTATAGGAGAACTAAGGTCGATCCTATGAGTTTCGGGAGAACTAAGGTCAATCCCTTGAAGATAGGAGAGCTGTTGTTGATCCTACAGTGTATAGGAGAGCTAAGGTTGATCTTATGGGTTTTAGGAGAACTAAAGTCGATCCCTTAGAGGCAGGAGAGCTACTGTCGATCCTACAGTGTATAGGAAAGTAAGGTCGATCCTATGGGTTTAGGGAGAACTAAGGTCAATCCCTTGAAAATAGGAGAGCTACTGTCGATCCTACAGTGTATAAGAGAACTAAGGTTGATCCTATGAGTTTCGGAAAAACTAAGGTCGATCCCTTAAATGTAGGAGAGCTATTGTCGATCCTACGGTGTATAAGAGAACTAAGGTCGATCCTAAGAGAACTAAGGTCGATCCTAGGAGAACTAAGGTCGATCCCTTAAATGTAGGAGAGCTACTGTCGATCCTACAGTGTATAGAAGAACTAAGGTCGATCCTATGAGTTTCGAGAGAACTAAGGTCGATCCCTTGAAAGTAGGAGAGCTATTGTCAATCCTACAGTGTATAAGAGAGCTAAGGTCAATCCTATGGGTTTTGGGAGAACTAAGGTCGATCCCTTGAATGTAGGAGAGCTACTGTCGATCCTACAGTGTATAGGAGAACTAAGGTCAATCTTATGAGTTTCGGAGAACTAAGGTCGATCTCTTTGAGGTAGGAGAGCTACTGTCGATCCTATAGTTTATAAGAGAGCTAAGGTCGATCCTATGGGTTTCGGGAGAACTAAGGTCAATCCCTTGAAAGTAAGAGAGCTACTGTCGATCCTACATGGTATAGGTTATGCTATTATCTGGCTATATGAAGGTGCATATCTGAGATAACTTATATTGATTGAGAAAAAGGATCCTTCACTTTGATTCCTACAAAAAAGCAAGTTTCAATCAGCAATGGAGTCATTCATTACAAGAAATTGGAAGTACTTAGCCAATGCCCATAGTTTAGGGCATATTCCTTGCTTGGATGGAAGCTGAGTTAATTTGATATTGCTACCATTGGGGAACATGAAAGAAGATCACGGTCCGCCATCATTAGTTCCTGCAAAATGACTTTCTTTCTCTAGCTTGTTAGAAACCAATTATCATGAAAACATTTTTGGCCAATGCCCCTAGTGTGGACATGCTTGCAAAAAATGGATCGATGCTTCAAATAAAAACATGCTTTCATGCAAGAAGGACATATCTGCATACAATATAAATAGGCCAATGCCTTAGGTTTGAGCATGCTTGATGCAAAACAAATGAGCTTGGCCTAACATGCACCCAAACAATTTTGTCACATTGTTTTGAATTTGTTCCCCAAGATTGTTTGGGTGATTTTGAAAGGCTGCCTACGTACCTCTCTAATAGAGGATCAGGTCAAGACGTAGTTCAAGATGTTTGGATTTTAAAAGAGAATGATTTTTTTTTTTAAACAAATTTCCCTTTTTTTTTTTTGAACAAGATGTGATCCTTTGGACAACCATTTTGGAAAATAATAGTGTTTAAGAACCAAACAAATCTCTTTGATTAGGAAGGATCAAGATCATTAAACTCATGTAATCAAATTTGCTTCATCCTTTTGAACATCGTCAGATTGAGTCTCCAAAGACAATCAAGAAATGAAATGTGATAATATTTATGAATCACATTGTTGGGTGCAAAAAAGGAGAGTGCTCCAGGTTTGGAAGTTCTTTTGAGTTATTTTGAGGATTTGAGAATTTGAGAAAATTTTGTCCTCGGACATATCATCCTGTGGGGTTCGACAATTTTATACATTTTTCCTTTTTAATTCAAGAGAAAAATATTATTAGAATTTAAGATGCACCTACAACTAGCAAAACTTCAAAGAGGTCTTTATTCATGGGTTGTAATGTAGGCCGGGTTGGGATTATGAAATGAAAGATATAAAATGCTCAAAATTCCCTATGATGTTTCCCCCAAGTATGCATTACTCAAAAATTAAGTATCGGAGAAGTTTTCCAATTTCTTCTTTGTTATCTTCTCACTAGTCTTCATTGGTCACTTCCATCAACATTTGATTTTATGCTCATCCCTCTTGAATCATACCTCTGGACTTTCATCTTGTAAAATTCTTCCCTTTTTAGGGTGCATCCTCAAGTTTCCAACTTGGTAGGATTTTCCAATTTTTTCTTTTCTTCTTCTTCTTTTCTTTGGCCCTAACTTTTGCCTAGATTGCCCTTTTGGGTTTTCAACCTAGTGGGCTTTTCTTTTTCTTTATTTTATTTTTATTTTTTTCTTTCATCTCTTGATTGAATGAACTTTTGGGGACCTTTTTCCATCCTTGTTTTTCTCAGCTTAATGATTTTTAGGCTCTTCAAACTTGATGTATACTTTTTTTTGTCTCACATTGATGGAATTTCATTTATCTTTCCTTGATTGAGTGAAAGCTCATTTTTCTTTGATGATCTCTTATCTTTAGCTTAATGAATCCTCTACTTGTCTTTCATGTCTTCTAGGAGAGCTTTATCAATGAGCTTCAAAGTTACAAGGTTGAGTCCTCTTCAACATGAGATTTAAGTATGCATATCTTGATTTTTCCCACCCCAAGTTTAGATTTTAGTAGGTTTATGCAAAAAAAAAAGGCTAAATGTTTGAACACTCAAATGGTCTAGCAATGGATAATGAACATTCTTGGTAATAGGAAATAATTTGGTTTAACCAAAGATGGCCTCCTATCCCTAGTAATGCTTGCTTGTAAGCACAGTGACTTAAGCTCTTTTAATAAATTCATCTTAAAAGAAAAAGTATGAATGCTCTAATGTTGTGAAACAAAAGACTTTTGAAAATTGGATCGAGTGCATGGATTCTTGGGATTTTCCGATGGATGGATTCTTTTTAATTGCCTTTTAAGACCATTTCTTCCTATATTCTAAGTCAAGTAGCAAAAGTCTTTACATGGATCAAATGAAATTGATCATTCCTTAGTACAAGTTGATTGCTCAAGCCTTTAAACATTAAGATTTAGAAAATGTTTTGTCCAAGAGATCCTTATATACCATTTTGAAAAGGAGACTTTTTTTTTTCTTTTTTAAATCTTGAAATTCTTGAAAGAGGAAAAAAAAAAAAAAAATTGGGCCTTTAAAAGTCCCTAGGAAGTTCAATGCCCCTAGTTCATTTTTTTTTTTTTTTTTTTTTTTTTTGAAAATGACTCAAAGGCCTAATGCCCCTAGTCCGAAGACTTATTTTTATTTGAAAATTTTTCTCTTTTTTTGGAAAGATTTGAAAATCTTGATTTTCTTTTTTTTGGGTATATTCATTCAATAACAAAATGCAACAAACAAGCATATAGAAGAAAGAAAAATGCAACAAGCATAGCATGGACTTTATTGATTAGGAAAACAAAAAACAAACTCTAAATAAGCAACCACATTAAAAACAAAAACTATGACTATCAAAAACTTGTGGAGTTGAATTTAGACAAATTCATATGGATCCACTAATGAAGGTGGAATAATGACTTGTCGGTCAATAAGATCTTGAATGTCATGCCTCAGGTGAAAACACTTATCTGTCATGTGGCCTACCCCTTGATGATATTTGCAGTGAGCATTAGGATTATAGCTTCTAGGCATAGGATGTGGTATGGGCTTATGATCCAATGGTTTCAACAACCCCTTAGCTTGTAGTTTCTCCAAGGCCTCACTCAAGGTCATGTTTAATTCATCGAACTTCCTTCGAGGCTTAGGATTGATAGTTGAAGATGCTTGGAAATTCACAACATTAACCACTTCCCCACTGGTGGTGTGGGTCATTGCTTTCTAGGAAGAGTAGCTTTCCTCATTCTTTAATATGCCATTATTGACAACATCTTCCACTTGAGTACCAGCTACGGTCAAGGCTTTGAAGTTGGGAAAGTATTGTGCAAAGAGATGCTTATGGTATATGGGCAACAAATTCTTCACAACCATTTGGATTTGCTCTTCTTCATTGGGCCTATTTGTCATTTGGGCTGCCTTTGACCTCTATCTTGTTATAAAGGTTGAGAAAGATTCCTTGGGCTTTTGCTTGGTGGTCTCCAAATCACGCCTAGTAATGTCTACTTCTATATTGTATTTGTATTGCTTGTAGAACTCATTGGCAATGTCCTCCCAAGTAGGGATTCAAGAGTCTTCAAGATTCAAAAACCAAAGAAGAGCAGCCCCAGTAAGTGTGTTTTGGAACATTTGGGCCAAAAGTTCTTCAGTAGCTCCCAAGGGTTGGAGGGCCCTTGTGTACATCTTCAAATGGGCTTTGGGTCAACTTGTTCCATCAAACTTGTCCAAGCTTGGCATCTTGAATTTGGGTGGAGCTTTTACTTGTGGGAAGAGAGAAAGAGAATGGAAGTTCATGGCATCTTCCTTCCACCGAAACTTTTGAATTAGTTGTTCCATTTGATCCAAGCGCTCCTTCAACTTTTTCTCACTTTCAGTCAATTGTGGGCCTTGAAATTCATCATTTTGGAAAGTGGTAGTATCTTTTCCTTTGAGCTTTTGACTCAAAGTGTTGAATTCTTCATGAAGTTTGGCTTGGCTCACCACCAAAGTATTGAACAATTCATGGAAGTTGGTCATGGGCTCATTCTATGTATTCTCTTCAACCATGGCTACAAGAAATGAGTTTGGGTTGGCAAATGAATTTGGCGATGAGCTTGGTTGACTTGAGCTAGAACTTTAAAGGCCTGCACCTTCACTTGATTGGGCTTGCACTTGGAAAACTGCATGCACACATGTTATATTATCTCTAGAAAAACAAATTGGGCCTCCATGGCGAGTAGGCTTCAATCACAACCATTTAGGCTTAGGTTCATTCATAGCATACACGGTTCAAACACTTATGATAGGCTTAAGCGTTGGACTTGGACTCATCATGGTTCAAACAATGGCCAAACACATGCTTAATGCAATGCAATTTACATGGACTGACCTAAAGGTAGGTTCTATGAGTCATCACAACATGGGTAGAAGGTAGGTTAAAGGTCCCACAAGCTAGGACGTCATACCTCCCAACTTATGACGCCAGGAGCGCCGCGTTGGTCCGAACGGTATAGTTTGTCCCTATGAACCACCATGGCATAACCATGATGATCCTTGTCGCGGTGGGTGGTAGGTTCACCGTTGGGTATGTGAGTCTCAGGAAGACCACAATCCACGGCTAATACTATCGGGCTTCTGAGCTAGCGCACAAATAAAATGAATTTCATTCAAGCAAATGATGCATGACATGTAATATAATAACATATTAGACATATTACATACAACAAACAATGACATAATTGGCCACCGTAACCTAATTGAAGCTTAGCCCTCAATATCCTCAGTGGAGTCACCATTGTGAGAGACCGCACCCCCGGCCCTTTTTTATGGAATGTTGGGTCAAACCCACATGAATGGATAGAGTCGTGTTATTGCCTCTCAAAATGGAGGTTCGACTAGTTATATTTTCCCCTTTAGATTAAGGATTTTACAATGGAGTCGCCACTTATTTAATTATTGGGATAAATAAGAAAACCAAAATTAAAAAATTCCTCATTTTATTAATTTTCAATTGAATTTACATTGATCATAGAAAAATTACATGGCTTTGGTCCTAGATACAATTTAAGATAAAGTACATGGCTTTGTTTCCTAGTTACAATCTAAAAATCGAAAATTACATGGATAAGCATTTGATCTACTAACCTTTGATCTAAGCTCGGAGGCTATGTTACAAGGTGGGAAGGTGTTAGGCACCAACCTTGCCCGATAAAACTGGTCTTCTAGACTATGGTGGCCAACATTCATATCACATCATCCAATATGTTAATTAATTTATATGTTGAACTTAAAGTGTGTGCATGTGATAAACCCTAATTCAATTTATTAAGCATTTCATTTGGATTAAAAAATAAATTCTAGTGAATGTGTGTGGATGGTGATATCCTAGATTCAAGAATTTAAAAGAATTATTAAACAAACATATTTTTCATGTTTTTGATGTGGATTTAAGATCAAAACTAGTATTATGCATGAACATGTGATGAATAACCAAGAACATGTGAAGAATATATTAAAACAATTAAGCACATTCAAACATATTCAAAAGAATTTAAATAATTATTATCATACTTTAATTTTAAACTCTCATTATGGCAACACAAAAAACAATTAGGGAAAGAGATTATACCTTCATGCAAGATTCATATGATGGAGAAGGAGACTCTTGAGGGAGATCCTAAGGGTGAAGGAAAAGAAGAGTTAGGAGAGGAAGAGTGAGTCTCACTCAATATCTTGAGTCTCAAGAAGACCAAGATATGACAAAACTACTCAACTTCATAGAACTCAAGAGAGGAGAAGAGAGAAGGTTTTTTGTGTGTCTTAGAATGAAGGAGAGGGAGAGTTTATATAGTAGTGATGGAGGAAATATGAATGGAAAGCCATTTAATGAGGATTGACAAAGAATCATGAACCTAAACTTCATTTTAGCCTTGGGGAAAATCTGGTGCATTAAATAAAGATATTGGTGGGAGTGAGGAGCAAGCCAAAATTCAGTTTTCCAGTAGCTGCTGTAACAGCTTGTAGAGCCAATTTCGAAAAATCATATCTTACTCAATTCTGATCAGAATTGTCTTGTTCTTCTGCTCAAATTGAAGCCCCGGATGTCTAGTTTCTAGGAAAATTAACCTCATTCACAGATTCAAAATATTCTGAGAGACATCGATGAAATGATGAGCAGAGGTCATTTGTTAGAAAATAGTTTTAGCATAATTAACATTAATAGGTCCCAAATTAGCTCCCAATTAACATTAAATGGCTTCAATCACTCTCATTTCAGACTTAATTGATTCCAAATTTACTCTAATTAAAAGATAATTGCACAAATTACTCATTGAATAATTAATGTTTAACTATCTAATTAATTAGGTGCATGTAACCTCACCATAAAACATAGTCCTAACAAATCAAATTATGACGCATAATCGTTCTCAAATTTATTATACTTATAATAAATTGAAATCAATTGTTCATAATCACATATAGTCGGGCTCAATTTGTGATAGTGCATCTCGGCCATTAGAACTTGATTTGATGATACCTTTCAATCTGATGTTCCGATTAGAGCTTATAACCAGTCGATTTGATCGTTACAATATTAAGATCATTCTGGTGAAATAAGATTAAGGATCTAGCAACCAAAATCAAGATGCATATTTTCAAGGTGAAATTACTCTTTTACCCTCCATGTGAGGTTAAATGCGGTTTGCAAAATAGGGTGTCAACATCCTAGAATTTATAAATTAAAATTAATTAAAAGTCATAGAAATTATCTCATGATACGTGCATTATTCATTCTTTAACTAAAAAAAATTAGAGTAATGATATGTTCACAATAAGTTTACAACAAATTCTAACTGGTAAATTATTACTGAATTTAACTTGATTTTATCATTGACATCATTTTTTTATTTATCACTAACAAATTGTCACTTATAATTTGTTGTAAAATTATTGTTAAAATTTGTAGTAAAAAAAAATTAGTTAGTATTTAGTCTGATGACACCCAAAGTTTAAACGATTTGGTTACATACATTAAGTTAAGTTCTTCTTTTTGTCTTTCTAAACTGTAAAGGATTTTTTTTTTTTTTTTTTTTTTTTTTTTTTTGGGTTATAATATTGGTGACCTAGGGATGAGTGTTTTTGTTGTATTGTGTTTGGACTTTGGGGGGACCACGGGCCCAATGAATGGGGCAGGTGATTAATTTCATTTGGGTCATTAGGGCCAATTTCAGAAATTTGATTGGGTTCTTGGGACCAAACAAAATATTAGAGAGAGAGAGAGAGAAGGGGGGCGGGGGGAAGACTATAAAACTTTAGGCCCAGACTCTAAAATATGAAAATTCATATATACTATTGTGGGGCCAGAAAGAGTTAGGCAATCCCGGCCCACTTCGAATCAGGCCCAAAGGCCCACGCCGAGGAGGCGTCCAAGGTCCGAGGATGAAAGTGTAAAGCCCAGTTGCCCAGGAAACAGTGCCGAGGATGATTACTTCCTCGGACTGCCGAGACCAGAAAGTGGACAAGCAGCACACCATCAAGGAGAGTCTCCCTGAGCATCCAAGGAGCAAGTAGCAAGTACCAAGAGCCAGCAAGGGAAGCATGGTGGAGGAGCAAGTCCCAGATGAACTGTCACCTCCACATTAAATGCCCTCAACTAACGCCCTTGCCGCATTAATGAGGATAGGACCCCTGAACAGTGCCGTCTTGGGCGCTGCAACCCACAGAAGGGATGGGGATGCGGCTGATGGGACAGGCTCTCAAGTGGTGGCCTGGCTGATCAACAAATGTAGGGCTAGGATCAACTGGGAGAGATGTATATAATGTAAGAAGTCCCTCTCGAAAGGGACGGACGGAAAAACCAGAATTAAGAAGTACTGTAGAGATTTGTATCCTCTAAAACCTTGTAACCATTCTCCAAAGAAATAATAACAACTCCAAGCTCTGAAAGGCCAGTCCGAGGAGCATTATTGTGCATCCGAATTCACACCTAAGTCATTAGACTCCCATGCAACCATGCATGGCCGCTGCATTCCTTACTAGGGCCTAGTTCTTGAACCCGCTCTCTACAAATTCATTGCAGGGTTAGCTGGGCTTGGGTCCACTCTCTGAACCCAGCAGAAGTGCCCAAACTCGGTCCCTACAATTGGCGCCGTCTGTGGGAAGAACTCGTGCGTTAGTAAGGACAACAGCCAAGCATGGCAGGATCAGGCCCTCACCAGGGAAGTCCCCATCGACCTGAACCGGCTAAATCCTGGCACCAGGGTAACTATGGCGACCCCGGGGGCGGTCAAAACGAGAACGGACGATTTCGAGAGGGAAGCGTACACACCTCAACGACTAGTGGAAGCCACACCCGCCGGGATGGGCACGTGCCCCAGGGGTACGACAATGGCCACGCCACGCGATCGGAAGGGGCCCATAGCCACGCATCCCAGAGATAGGATGATAAGGTGGCCATGCAGCGCGAGATAGATGATCTGAAGAGGAAGCTGCGCCGCACACGGCGAAGACGGTCCGAACCCAGCCCTGACCTGCCCTCTAACGACGAGAGTGATGACGACTACAGGCAAATGTCAAGAACGCCCCCGAGCGAGACCTTCTCTCATGAGGAGGAGCGCTACCAGAGGCGCGGGCGTGACAGTCCAACTCCTAGGGGCTTAGGGAGTGACGCCATGAGCAAGGCACTGGATCGGCTCTCCAAGTCGCCCTTCACGCGTCGTATAGAGGAGGCAATGCTCCCTCGGCGGTTCCAACAGCCAACCTTCACTGTTTACAACGGCAAAACGGACCCCGTGGAGCATGTGAGCCAATTCAACCAGAGGATGACTGTCCACTCTAAGAACGAGGCGCTGATGTGCAAAGTCTTCCCATCCAGCTTGGGACCTGTGGCAATGAGGTGGTTCAACGGCCTAAGGACGAATTCCATAGACTCGTACAGACAGCTGACCCAGGCTTTTGGTTCCCGTTTTGTCATGAATAGCAAACCTCTTCGGCCCATGAGCGCGTTATTGTCCCTATCTATGCGTGATGGAGAGACTCTCAAGGCTTACTCGGACAAGTATTGGGAGGTTTATAATGACCTGGACGGCAAGTACGACGCTGTCGCCATCAATACATTCCAGAATTGACTACCAATGGGGCACGGCCTGAGGAAGTCCTTAACCGGTAAGCCCGCCACCAGCGTGTGGCAATTGATGGATCGGATCGATAAATACAAGCGGGTAGAAGAAGATCTACTGTAGGACAAGGGGAAGGAGAAGGTTATCCCTCAAGAGAGGAGGGATTTCAGGTCGGACCGGTACAGCAACGCCCGTCCAAGGAGGGATTTCGCGGGACAATCTGGGGCGACCAATGCCCAAACTGTCAACTCCGTATTCCGGGAACCCGTACACAGGGTGCTAGAAAAGATAAAGAACGAACCATACTTCAGGTGGCCGAATAAGATGGCTGGGGAACCTGAGAAACGCAATCAGAATCGCTACTTCCAATACCACCAGGACCACGGACATACCACGAAGGACTGTAGGAACCTTTGGAACCACCTAGACCAGCTAGTCCGGAAGGGAAAGCTGAAGCACCTTCTGCACCATTCCAGCAGCCAGCAAGGCCAGACGTACCAAGAACCTCGGAGGGACGCCGCCATGGGGCAACCCACAGGGACGATTAATGTAATCTTGGCGGCATTAGGAAGAATAGGCACACGCCCTTCGCGAGTGTTGTCTATAGCCCAACAGCCTGCCGAGGAGTCCCGGACGGAGCCGAAGAGGGCCAGGAGGAGTTTTCCCCCAGCCTTGAGTTTCTCGGAAGAGGACAAGATTGGGACCACCTAACCCCACGATGACGCTCTAATCGTTACCCTCAAAATCGGGGGCTACGACGTGAAAAGAGTGATGGTGGATGGTGGCAGCGCAGCCGAGGTCATGTATCCAGACCTCTACAAGGTGCTGGGGCTGAAACCAGAGGACTTGACGCCTTATAGCTCCCCCCTAATGAGCTTCAACGGAAAGCTCGTCATCCCAAAGAGCATGATCAGGCTGCCCATACAGACAGGCCCAAATGTGGTGGAGGTGAACTTTGTAGTGGTGGACACGTACTCCCCCTACACGGCCATCGTAGGAAGACCCTGGCTCCACACCTTGGGGGGCGTTGCCTCCTCCTTGCACTAGAAGGTGAAATTCCCATCAGGGGATCAGGTTCTAGAGATCTGAGGTTGCCAGCCCACAGCGAGGCAGTGCACGGTGGTGCCATATCATATCGGCTTGACGCACAGCCCTCGGCCACCGCCGAGGAAGGTTTATAGCAATCAAAGACCCTGGTGGCGCCTCCTGATACAGTTGCCGAGGAGGCTAAATGTGAGGACCTAGAGAAGGTGGTAATTGACGATGACCCGGAGA
This sequence comes from Quercus aquifolioides, assembly GCA_019022515.1. Classification (NCBI taxonomy): domain Eukaryota; kingdom Viridiplantae; phylum Streptophyta; class Magnoliopsida; order Fagales; family Fagaceae; genus Quercus; species Quercus aquifolioides. The sequence goes on from CM032333.1 coordinate 38,644,888, forward strand.
GGTTCTTCCAGGTCGGAGCCCAGCTGCCTCCCTGGGAGAAGGAGGAGTTACTTGAGTTCCTCAAAAGGAACCTTGACGTGTTCGCATGGGACCCCTGCGATGCCCCTAGGATTGATCCATCCTTCATCTGTCGCCACATTAACGTCAACCCATCCGTGATCCCCAAAAAGCAACCACCCCGGCGCCCGTCAAAGGAGTATGCTGATGCAATCAGGGAAGATGTCAATAAGCTTAAGCGTGCAGGGGCTATCAAGGAGGTTTTTTACCCCGAATGGTTGGCCAACATTGTGGTGGTCAAGAAGAAAACTGGGAAATGGAGGGTTTGTGTAGACTTCACGGACCTAAACAAAGCATGCCCAAAAGACCCCTTCCCAATGCCACGAATAGACCAGCTAGTAGATGCGACGGCAGGCCATCCTCAGATGAGCTTCCTAGATGCCTTTCAGGGCTACCATCAGATCCCACTAGCTTTGGAGGACCAAGAGAAGACAGCCTTTGTGACGCCCATTGGGAACTACCACTACGAGGTTATGCCATTTGGCCTGAAAAACGTCGGATCTACTTACCAGAGGATGATGACGAGAATGTTTGAGCCGATGTTGGGCAAGAACATCGAGATTTATGTTGATGATATGGTGGTGAAAAGTAAAGTGGTGTCCGAACACTTAGGGGACCTCGGCTGCACGTTCGACGTCCTTAGAAAGCACAAGCTGCGCCTAAATGCCTCAAAATGCTCGTTTGGCGTAGGCTCTGGCAAGTTTTTGGGATACATGATCACCCACCGTGGGATCGAAGTCGATCCTGACCAAATCAAGGCCATTCATAATTTGAAGCCTTCGCAGAACCCCAAAGAGGTCCAAAAGCTTACTGGGATGATCGCGACGCTGAACCGATTCATTTCAAGGTCGGCTGACAGGTGCAGGCCCTTCTACCTCCTAATAAACAAGTGGAAAGGATTTGAGTGGTCCGAGGATTGTGTCGTAGCTTTCCAGCAACTCAAGGAGTATCTATCCCGGCCGCCTATCATGTCCAATCCCGAGGCCGACGAGGTCCTATACGCATACCTTGCTGTGGCACCCCACGCAGTGAGCCTAGTACTGATACGGGAAGACAATGGCGTGCAAAAGCCAGTTTACTACGTCAGCAAGTCGCTGCATGAGGCGGAGGTCAAATACCTACCCTTAGAGAAGGCCATACTGGCTGTGGTCCACGCCACGAGAAAGCTCCCCCATTACTTCCAAGCTCACACGGTGGTTGTCTTAACCCGATTACCCTTGAAGTCTGTACTCCGGACCGCTGACTACACAAGAAGAATCGCGAAGTGGAACACAATTCTAGGGGCTTTCGACGTCAAATACATGCCTCGGACCTCCATAAAAGGCCAGGTTCTGGCAGATTTGACGGCCGAGTTCGCTGAGCCCACTGTAGAAGTAGCAGCCAAGGAGAAGAGCGGTGATGAAAAATCAGTTGGGGCAATCTCCATCCCGGAGTCACCATGTTGGAAAGTATATGTTGATGGCGCGGCAAACCAAAGGGGGTCCGGAGTGGGGCTAGTCCTAGTATCCCCTGAAGATCATGTCATAGAGAAGTCCCTGAGGCTCGGATTCACGGTCACAAACAACGAGGCCGAATATGAGGCATTACTGCAAGGGATGGTCATGGTACAGAAGATGGGAGGAAAGTCGATAGAGATGTTCTCAGACTCGAGATTGGTGGTAGGACAGGTAAAGGGGGAGATGGAGGCCAGAGATTCGAGAATGCAAGAATACCTGGGCCAGGTCAAGCACTTGCAGTTGGAGTTTGGCCTCTTCAGCTTGTCTTATATTCCTAGGAGTGGGAACAGCCATGCCGATTCATTAGCCATACTTGCAACTTCCTCGGCAGAGGCTCTACCTCGGATCATACTTGTCGAGCATCTGGAGAGGACGAGCGAAGTGCCAAAGGGAGCGATCCCCGTCCATCAGGTTGAGATGGGTCCCAGCTGGATGGACCCCATAGTGAGATTCCTCAAAGATGATGTCCTGCCTGAGGAGAGGTCAGAGGCAGAAAAAATACGAAGGAAAGCTCCTCGGTTCTGGTTGTCCGAGGATCACAAACTCTACAGGCGCTCCTACTCTGGGCCATACCTGCTATGCGTCCACCCCGTAGCGGCAGAATTACTGCTCGAAGAGCTGCACGAGGGAATCTGTGGGAGCCACACAGGGGGGAGATCCCTGTCTCACCGAGCCGTCACACAAGGATACTGGTGGCCGGGGATGCAGCAAGAGGCCCAGGAGTATGTCAAGAAGTGTGACCAGTGCCAAAGGTTCGCCCCAAATATCCATCAGCCAGGAGGGGTCCTCAATCCTTTGTCCAGTCCATGGCCATTCGCCCAATGGGGCTTGGACATTGTAGGACCTTTCCCCAGAGCGCCAGGGAATAAGAAGTATCTGTTGGTGGCCACGGACTACTTCACCAAGTGGGTCGAGGCCGAGCCACTGGCCAACATCAGGGACGTAGACGCAAAGAAATTCCTTTGGAGGAACATTGTCACACGATTCGGGGTCCCTCATACCCTCATCTCGGATAATGGGCTCCAATTCGATAGCAAGGCCTTCAGGAGGTACTGTTGTGAACTTGGGATCACAAACAGATACTCAACGCCAGCCTACCCTCAGGGAAACGGACAGGCCGAGGCTGTCAACAAGGTCATCGTCAATGGGCTTAAGAAGAGACTGGATGATGCCAAGGGGAGATGGGTAGAGGAGCTGCCCCACGTCCTCTGGACGTACCGGACTACGCCCCGGCGATCAACGGGGGAAACACCTTTTGCCATGACTTATGGTGCCGAGGCGGTGATCCCCCTGGAAACAAACTTCCCGACGCTAAGGACGAGCTCCTTCACTCCAGGCAGCAATGGTGAACTGCTGGGGCGGAGCCTGGACCCGGTAGACGAATGAAGAGAGCGAGCAATGATCCAGCTGGTCTATTACTAGCAAAAGCTCAAACAAGGATATGACGTCAATGTAAAGCTCAGACCACTAGCACCGGGGGACCTGGTGCTGAGAAAAGTTGTAGGGGCTGCCAAGAACCCTTCTTGGGGAAAGCTGGGACCCAACTGGGAGGGGCCCTACCGAATTACCTCAGTAGCAGAGATATGAGCATACTATTTAGAAGATTTAGATGACAAACCTGTACCTCGTCCATGGAATGTAAATAACCTGAAAAGGTATTACTATTAATGAAGAATTCTCTTTTGATTCAGATTTTCAGCCTATCATGATTATATGTCTCGTGTCCTGACGGCCAGACTAAGTACTAGACAGAACCAAGGTCTTGCATGGTCCTCGGACTCAAACCTATGGGAAAACTAGCTACTTACAGAAGAACAGAAGTGTTAGACAGAACCAAGGCATTGCATGGTCCTCGGACTCAAGCCTATGGGGAAACTAACTACTTCAAGACTAAGTGTTAGACAGAACCAAGGCATTGCATGGTCCTCGGACTCAATCCTATGGGGAAACTAACTACTTCAAGAAGACTAAGTGTTAGACAGAACCAAGGCATTGCATGGTCCTCGGACTCAAGCCTATGGGGAAACTAACTACCTCAAGACTAAGTGTTAGACAGAACCAAGGCATTGCATGGTCCTCGGGCTCAATCCTATGGGGAAACTAACTACTTTAAAAAGACTAAGTGTTAGACAGAACCAAGGCATTGCATGGTCTTCGGACTCAAGCCTATAGGAAAACTAACTACTTCAAGACTAAGTGTTAGACAGAACCAAGGCATTGCATGGTCCTCGGACTCAAGCCTATGGGGAAACTAACTACTTCAAATATCCTAAGTGTTAGACAGAACCAAGGCATTGCATGGTCCTCGGACTCAAGCCTATGGGGAAACTAACTACTTCAAATATCCTAAGTGTTAGACAGAACCAAGGCATTGCATGGTCCTCGGACTCAAGCCTATGGGGAAACTAACTACTTCAAAATTTCCTAAGTGTTAGACAGAACCAAGGCATTGCATGGTCCTCGGACTCAAGCCTTTGGGGAAACTAACTACGTTAAATATCCTAAGTGTTAGACAGAATCAAAGCATTGCATGGTCCTCGGATTCAAGCTAATGGGGAAACTAACTACTTTAAATATCCTAAGTCTTAGACAGAACCAAGGTATTGCATGGTCCCTGGACTCAAGCCTATGGGGAAACTAACTACTTCAAATATCCTAAGTGTTAGACAGAACCAAGGTATTGCATGGTCCTCGGACTCAAGCCTATGGGGAAACTAACTACTTCAAATATCCTAAGTGTTAGACAGAACCAAGGCATTGCATGGTCCTCGGACTCAAGCCTATGGGGAAACTAACTACTTCAAAAAGACTAAGTGTTAGACAGAACCAAGGCATTGCATGGTCCTCGGACTCAAGCCTATGGGGAAACTAACTATTTCAAGATCCTAAGTTTTAGACAGAACCAAGGCATTGCATGGTCCTCGGACTCAAGCCTATGGGGAAACTAACTACTTTAAAAAGACTAAGTGTTAGACAGAACCAAGGCATTGCATGGTCCTCGGACTCAAGCCTATGGGGAAACTAACTACTTCAAGACTGAGTGTTAGACAGAACCAAGGCATTGCATGGTCCTCGGACTCAAGCCTATGGGGAAACTAACTACTTCAAGACTGAGTGTTAGACAGAACCAAGGCATTGCATGGTCCTCGGACTTAAGCCTATGGGGAAACTAACTACTTCAAGAAGACTAAGTGTTAGACAGAACCAAGGCATTGCATGGTCCTCGGACTCAAGCCTATGGGGAAACTAACTACTTCAAGACTAAGTGTTAGACAGAACCAAGGCATTGCATGGTCCTCGGACTCAAGCCTATGGGGAAACTAACTACTTCAAGACTAAGTGTTAGACAGAACCAAGGCATTGCATGGTCCTCGGACTCAAGCCTATGGGGAAATTAACTACTTCAAGACTAAGTGTTAGACAGAACCAAGGCATTGCATGGTCCTCGGACTCAATCCTACGGGGCAACTAACTACTTCAAAAAGACTAAATGTTAGACAGAACCAAGGCATTGCATGGTCCTCGGACTCAAGCCTATGGGGAAACTAACTACTTCAAGACTAAGTGTTAGATAGAACCTGCATGGTCCTCGGACTCAATCCTACGGGGCAACTAACTACTTTAAAAAGACTAAATGTTAGACAGAACCAAGGCATTGCATGGTCCTCGGACTCAAGCCTATGGGGAAACTAACTACTTCAAGACTAAGTGTTAGACAGAACCAAGGCATTGCATGGTCCTCGGACTCAAGCCTATGGGGAAACTAACTACCTCAAGACTAAGTGTTAGACAGAACCAAGGCATTGCATGGTCCTCGGACTCAAGCCTATGGGGAAACTAACTACTTCAAAAAGACTAAGTGTTAGACAGAACCAAGGCATTGCATGGTCCTCGGACTCAAGCCTATGGGGAAACTAACTACTTCAAAAAGATCCTAAGTGTCTACTTCGAAGAAATTCTACCTAGTCCTTTGGACGTGAAAGGTCCGCCTATGCATACACGCCTTCACGTTATTGCAACTACTGCCACGATTGACCGGGATACAATTGAAGATAAAGTTATACAAGTAAAAAAAAAAAAAAGGAGAGCGGATAGCGTGCAAGTAAACAAACAGCCAGAACGAATAGAAAAAGAAATGAGAATCACATTGCATTAAGTCCATAGAAGTTACATGATAAGATTCACATTACAATGTAAAAAAAAAAATGCAAAGACAAAAGAAACGGCCGAAAACAAAGCCGGCAGGGGCGCCAAGGAGCCTACTCCTTCCACTTAATTGCCCGCCCCAGTGGGTGGCTGGACCATGGCAGCCTCAGGATCCTCTGGGCTCTAACTGAGTGGGATGGCCTGCAGAGGCACGGCAGGAATAGCTGCCTCCTTAGCGGAAGAAACCTGGGCATCGGAGGAGGGCTTTGCAACCTGCTGGGGCGCTTTCTCATTAGGGCCTTCAGGAGGATCACTTCCATGAACTGGCTCACCAGTAGGTCCAGCGACCGAGGCTCCCTCACCTAGAGTAGCAGCAGTTTCCTCAGCAGCCTCCTCGGCCTCAAAGCCATCTGGGGCAGCCTCGCGGATGGCAGGGAGGTAGTACACACTCTCCTCCTTCCACAGGTCAGACGAGGCCTCCACCCCAGCTTGTTTGAGGGCTTCACCCCAAGTCTAGAAGCAGTAACGCCTGCACACCCTAGGGATTTGGGCCTTAAAGGCAACTTCCGTCTCGGCCATCCCCGCAGCATAAGCTGCCTCCTCAGCTTCCTCCTTAGAGGCCCAGGCCTCCTCCCTACCCTGGTCTGCCTCAAACTTGGCCCTCACAGCTTCATCTTTAGCCCATTCTGCCACTTTTTTGGTATCCTCGGCAGCAGCCGCCTTCTTCGTCAGATCAGCAATCAACTCCTTTGCGATCTTCAGCTACTCCTCTGCCTCACCCAGACGCCTCGTCTGATCCTCAGCCTGCTTCTGGAAGCCAGCGAGACCTGACACGGCGTTGTCCCGAGCCCTGGTCAATGCCTTCAGCTCCTCCCTGGCCGCGGTGAGGTCGTCCTCGGAGTGCTTGAGGGTCTGAGTGGCCTCCAAATGCTTCTCACGCTCTGCGTCCATGGCCTTTCCTTGGTCATGGGCCGCCTCCTCCAACCTATAGGTGGCCTGGACAGTCTACCAAACAAAACAGATACATAATAAGCTGAGCTCAAAAAAGAAAGGAAGGCAAAAAAACTGAAGCCAGAAAAATCACAAGTGTTGAGGGTCTTACCATTCCCAGATATCCCTTGAGGCTGAGGAAGACCTCCCTACTCCTCATGGTCCCCAGCTGCGCCATGTCCGCAGGAAGTAGCAGGCACCTCTCCAGTGCGTCGGCCACATATGCACCTTCGCCCTCCCTAAAGTCCCTGAGGGAGGAGTCATCCCTCAGAGGTTCCCCATGGAGCATTGGGGCGGGGAGCCAGGCCTGAACCTCGGGCGAGGCATCGACCTGTTTGTCTTGGCCTCGGGAGCCTATTTTCAGCTGCTTCGAGGGCCGCCGAGTGTCGTCCCCCTCCTGCGTGGACCCAGACTTGTCCTCAATAGGCCTTTTGACCTTATCCTTTTTCTGCTTAGGATCAGTGGGCTCGTACCTGGATGGCAGACTCGTCTGAGGTGGAGGAGGAGGAAGCCTGGATTAAGTAGAGGCCGACCTGGTCTGGGCAAGACGAGTCTTAGGAGAAGGAGGAGGAAGCTTTGGCTTGGACTTCCCCGGTTGTCCTTCTATTAGGTCGAGCAAACTAGCTTGGGATTTCTTCTTGTAACCTATCTCAAGCCGAGAAGAGGACTCTGATGTTAGGAAGTCCGCTTTGGTCAAGCGTGGGTCACCCAAGTCTCCAGGAGGGTCCTCGGACTGGTGGACTTGTTCAAACACGTCCTCGGCAGGGCGAAAATCGGCAACTTCCTCTTCCCTTTCTGGGTTCTCTTCTGAGGGCTCTGCGAATCTGGGGGAGGAAGAGGGGCCTGCTAATGTGACGCCTTCTGAAGTGGAGGGATCCTCGGGAAACTGGAACCCGTCCTCGGTCACAGTTATTTTCTACAGCCGAGGATCCTTTGCTCTGATCACGTGCTTTGGAGCCGCGAACGATTTTTGGATTGGGGTGTACCCCAAGATTTTGTGAGCGGCTCTAACTTGATGGTCAGCTTCGTTCTCGAAAACCGCCACCCTGAGCACTTTCTGCAAATCCTCCCTGTTGACTAGGCTGAAGTGGCGCGTGTAGGTGTGCGGATCTGCAGAAAGAAGACACATTCATGTTAGTAACCAAACAGTGCAAAAAAATGACGCATGAAATAAACAAAATCTTTGAACCCCCTCCTACTCCCACTGCCCCACCTGGTGTCCCCTCCATCGTCGAGCAGTGAAGGCCATCGTGCCACTCTTCGGACACGATGAGAAAATTCTCGTTCAGCCCCTTGCTGGACTCAGGGAGGCACTGGATAAGCCGGACCCTATCTTCCCTTGTATTCATGTAGTACGACTTGTTCTTCAGGTGTTGAAGGTTGTAACAATAGTTCACGTCGTGATGGGTCAACCTTAGCCCCATCTTCTCGTTCAGAGCGTCCACACAACCCAGAATTCGGAAGATCTTGGTGGCACACTGGGTGGGGGTTAGCCGGAAGTATGTAAGGTAGCCCCTTGTCACCGGCCCCATGGGGATTCTCATGCCACCTTCGAGGAAGGCGATGATAGGTATCACCACCTCGCCCTCCTGCCTCCGAAGGAGCCACTCCCCTTCCTCACAATACCTCAAGCCCACGTTGGCAGGTATCTTATAGTTGGCGATGAATTTCTCCATCGCCTCCTCAGTATAGACATACTTTTTAAGTCTACCCATCCCAAGTGACGCCTAAGAGAATTAAAGAAAAGAGCAAATGAAAGACAAGGAGGAGTAGAGAGGAAGAAAGCTCAGAGAGGGATAGAGCGACTTACAGAAATGAGGAGAAGCTTCTCGGACAGGCTTTTTATGCTGGAGATGTAGGCGGTAATTTGGCTGGACTCAGGATGTATGCGCAAGAGCTCTTGATTGCGAATGAAAAAAGGGAAAAGCGATTCGAATGGGTATTTATACCCCAGATCGAGGAGCCATACGGGTTTTTCCGCCCATAAATGCTAGGCGAATCCCCACCGTTGGATTGTCATCCTCCCGTTGAACGTGGGGAGCACAGAGCCGCCTGAATTTAATGAAGGACACGTTACGCGCACCGAAGCGTCAGTAGCGCACCTTGGGCAGATGAAAAGGCTCCAACACTGACGAGGGACAAGACTCGATTGGACACATAGTAGGTCCGAGGATGTCAAAATCCTCATTTCCGCCCGAGGATGCGAACAACAAGATTTTGAAGGGCTATTGTGGGGCTAGAAAGAGTCAGGCAACCCCGGCCCACTTCGAACCAGGCCCAAAGGCCCACGCCGAGGATGCGTCCAAGGTCCGAGGACAAAAGTATAAAGCCCAGTTGCCCAGGAAACAGTGCCGAGGATGATAACTTCCTTGGACGTCCGAGATCAGAAAAGTGGACAAGCAGCACACCATCAAGGGGAGTCTCCCTGAGCATCCAAGGAGCAAATAGCAAGTACCAAGTGCCAGCAAGGGAAGCATGGTGGAGGAGCAAGTCCTAGATGAACTGTCACCTCCACATTAAATGCCCTCAACTAACGCCCTGGCCGCATTAATGAGGATAGGACCCCTGAACAGTGCTGTCTTGGGCGCTGCAACCCACAGGAGGGATGGGAATGCGGCTGATGGGACAGGCTCTCAAGTGGTGGCCTAGCTGATCATCAAATGTAGGGCTAGGATCAACTGAGAGAGATGTATATAATGTAAGGAGTCCCTTTTGAAAGAGGGACGGAGAAACCAGAATTAGGAAGTACTGTAGCGACTTATATTCTCTCAAACCTTGTAACCATTCTTCAAAGAAATAACAACAACTCCAAGCTCTGAAAGGCCAGTCCGAGGAGCATTATTGTGCATCCCAATTCACACCTAAGTCATTAGACTCCCATGCAACCATGCATGGCCGCTGCATTCCTTACTAGGGCCTAGTTCTTGAACCCGCTCTCTACAAATTCATTGCAGAGTTAACTGGGTTTGGGTCCACTCTCTCAACCCGTAGAAGTGCTCAAACTCGGTCCCTACATCTATATAAATATTTTTTAAAAATTGAAATATATAAGTTTTGAAATTTTAATAATAGATTTTTAGTTGGATTAAAATTTAAAATTTTGAAACTAAGATAATAAAGTTTTAGCTAGATTAGATTATAGGTCATGTTAATATGTGCCCTTAGGAAAATTGTTAATAAACTATATTAGGAAAGTTTTAATACTATTTTTATAGGAAATATAAAAAGATGAGAGAAAAATTAATTGGTTTTATCATTTTTTTCATAAAATTTTTTTGAAAATAGTTCTTAAAACAATGCCCTTAGGACATTCATTAACATTTTCCTTAAATTATAGTTAAATTTTATCCAAATTCAAAGAAATATATTCTAACAATTAATAAAATAATTTGTTTAATTATTAATAAAATGTAAGATGCAATTTAAGGGAATAATTTATGATAAATTTATCAACTCCTTTGCATCCATATATATAGCGTGTATATCCTTCCAATGAAAGTGGTTTTTTTTCCCCCCCTCTCGTAGATTAACTATACTTCTACTTCACAACTACACATTTTTATGCTTTGAATTTTCTTTTTGTTATTGGTTCTGGTATTTTTCATCCTTCTTAAAAAATATATGTATAATGATAGTTAACTCTCTCTCTCTCTCTCTCTCTCTCTCTCTCTCTCTCTCTCTATATATATATATATATATATATATATATTTAAGTTAATATGAACAAAATCTATGTTGCATGAGTTGTTAAAACATTTATTATTACTTAATTCAATGAAAGTGATAAAAACAAATAAGTTGTTATCTCTATCTAAAAAATTGTTTTTATCCAAAATATTGTAGTAATTTGGGGAAACTACTTGGCGAAATCATAGCTTAGAAAGAATTGTTGCAATTTGATGATTTTCGGGGGTTATTTAGGACATTTTTTTGGATTTCAAGAGTATTTTGGTAATTTTTAGGTTTTTGGGGTATTTTGGTCATCTTTTAGGTTTCAAGGATATTTTGGTCATTTTTTGGACTTCAGGGGTATTCTTGTAATTTTTAGGTTTTTGGGGTATTTTGATCATTTTATCGGTTTCAGGGATATTTCGGTCATTGTTTATGTTTCGAGGGGATTTTGGTAATTTTTAGGTTTTGGGGGTATTTTGGTCTTTTTTTGTATTCAGGCAATATTTTGATCATTTGATAATTAACAGATCCCTATAGGTGATTTTTACAGGTTTCGGGGATATTTTGGTCTTTTTCTTTGGATTTTGGGGTTATTTTAGTCATTTTTAGGTTTCGAGAGTATTTTGGTCATTTTTTGGGAGGTTTTGTAATTTTTAGGTTTTTGGAGTATTTTGGTCATTTTTTGGGCTTTAGGGGTATTTTTGTAATTTTAAGGTTTCGAGGGTATTTTGGTCATTTCTTAGGTTGGTCTTTTGGTTATTTCCTAGGTGACCTATCGCAACGCTTTTGGAGAGCTGGAATAGGCTGACCCTATTCCAACGCTTCAAAAAGCGCTGGGATAGGTCATTCTCTCGGGGAATGGAGAGACCTGTCCCAGCGCTTTTAAAAGCGCTGGGACAGGTCATTCTCATTCCCTTATGGAGAAAGAGCTGTCCCAGCGCTTTTAAAAGCGCTGGGATAGACCATTCTTCATTCCCTTATGAGAAAGAGCTGTCCCAGCGCTTTTAAAAGCGCTGGGACATGTCATTCTTATTCCCTTATGGAGAAAGAGCTGTCCCAGCGCTTTTAAAAGCGCCGAGATAGGTCTTTCCCATAAGGAAATCAGTAACCCTATCCCAACACTTTTGAGCTTCCTATACCAGCATTTTTGAAAAACGCCGCTATAGGCCTTCTATTGCAGCGCTTTGTAAAGCGTCGGTTTTGAGCCGCCATAATAGGATTTCATGTACCAGCGTTTTCAAAAAACGCTAGTACAGGCTTATCTATTACGGCGATTTGTAAAAACGTCGAGAAAAAAACGCTGGGACAAGTCGATTTTTTTGTAGTGCATATAGCGTGCACATCCTTCCAGTGAAAGTGGATTTGTTTTTTCCCTTCTCATAGATTAACCATACTTCTACTTCGCAACTACACATTTTTATGCTTGAATTTTCTTTTTGTTATTGGCTCTGGTATTTTTCAACCTTCTTAAAAAATATATGTATAATGACAGTTAACTCTCCTTCTCCCTCTCTCTCTCTCTCTCTCTCTCTCTCTCTCTCTCTCTCTCTATATATATATATATATATATATATATTTTTTTTTTTTTAAAGTTAATATGAACAAAATCTATGTTGCATGAGTTGTTAAAACATTTATTATTACTTAATTCAATGAAAGTGATAAAAACAAATAAGTTGTTATTTCTATCTAAAAAATTTCTTTTATCCAAAATATTGTTGTAATTTAGTGAAACTACTTGGCGCAATCATTGCTTAGAAAGAATTGTTGCAATTTGGTGAAGCTACTTGGTGCAACCACAATTTCTAAGCTCAACTTAAAAAAAAAAAAAAAAAAAAAAATGATGTAAACAAAATGTTTGTTGCATATTTTGTTAAAAAACTCATTGTTACTTTATCCAAAGAAATTGATAACAACAAATAAGCACTTCCAATTAAAGAATTAAGCACAAGGCCTACTCACCAGATAAGCACTTCCACATCCCATTTTCAACATTCTCATTTCAAAGCTTCATTTTTTTTTTTTTTTTTTTTTCGTTTTTGTTTTAGTTTCCCTCCATGTTTACTTATTTATTTATTTTTGGATTGAAGTAAGATCTGCAATCTAAATCTTTGCAACACTATTAGAGAGGCACACTAAAAGGAAGTAACATGTTGAATAAGTATGTTTGTTCATGAAATCTTCAAAAGGATTAAGGGGTTTTTTTTTTTTTTTTTTTTTTTTTTTTAAACAAAAACAAAAACAAAGCAAGGAACACATCAGACAGTCATACATTATAGGACTCCTAAGCCCAAAGGCTTGAACAAATTTCCCAAATCTTCTAACTGCCAATATAGACTCCATGTTAAATAGAGACAATCACTAGAAACAAAGCAGGGGACTCCAAAGCAAAAAAGAAGTTGGGCAATCTTGCTATACAAAACAGAGTAATCAACAAACCCCTATCTATGCCCCTCTGATAGTGTTGCAAATGCCTAGGTTCTGATACCAGCTATAGGAGAGATAAACACTCTAAGGAGCTTCCTTGATTAATTAATATAACATATAGAGACATACTTTAACCCAAAAGGCCTAAGGCCTACAGGTATGTGCTCAATTGTGTTATACTAACTACTCATTCTTCTCATCATTATTCAATGTGGAACTTCGCTCACGTGCGCACCCAACATTACCAAGATGTTCGGTACGATGTAGTCCGAGAGATGGTTCTCACTTTTTCAGAGGATCGATGGTTGTCAACATGATTCTCTCATTTGGGACATTTTCAAAAGAGGAGAGATAGAGAGTGAGTGAGGAATAGTACTTGGGTACTTAGATTAAAAAACGGAATCAATGAAGTTTGTATGTGAACATATTTTGGGGTATTATTTGATTTTTTTTTAAACGAACGGTATTATTTTACTAGTAAACTATTGGCTGGGGTGAGTTACCAAAATTTGAAGTAAAGAATAGATATTGGATGAGCTTATTGTTTTTTTTAGAAATAGTTTCAACATATGGCGTTTGCTCTTAATAATTGATAAAAGATTTTACCAATTTAACTAATTGGAACCCATTGGTTGAACTTATTGTGAATGCTTTACTTAACATCTTGGATTTTGATAATTCCTTAGTACTGTTTAATTTAAAAATAATATGTACACTTGTTATCAAATGAGAAACTCAATATTTTTTTTTCACAAATATTTAAGAATTTACACATAAAATAATATTACAAGAATGTTAAGTGTTACACTCAAAACTTTAGTTGGTTTTCAAGTTTTACTAAAATGACTTGGCATGGGTCTAGTACCTCCAGTGTACTGGACCGGTTGAAATGGCAAAACATGGCCAAACATGTCATCATCTCAACAAATCCAATGCATTGGAGTACTAAACCTAATCTCTTCACTTACTAAATAACCAAGAAGAAGAAACAATAAGGACTCTCAAAGGTTGGGCAGCAGTAGGACTCTTATGAGACATTTACGTAGTACCCCATTATTGTCAAGGCCACATCCAATGCTCATGAATTCCATAGGTTGAGGACTGATTATGTGACATACTCCCCCTCCCCAATCTCTCAAGTCTCGATTCACAATGTAGGTTAAATCATGGCTCACGGTACACAAACCACCTCTCCCAAAAAGTATATTAAAAAAATTATAAAGAAAGAATTATCTGCATAAGTTTACTCTTAAATCTGTCACCATTTATGTGAAATCACTAGACCAACTCTTATAGGTTGTAAATTGATTTTGAGACTAAAAAGAATGGAGGTATCCTAATGAGGGGTGAAGCACATGGTCCTTGAGAAAAATGGATGAATAAATCTGTTAGGATTAAAATTAGCTATTAAGAAAAATGGATGAATAAATCTGTTAGGATTAAAATTAGCTAATATTTGTGACAATATCTTCTGAGTCAAGGTTGTATTTCATGATCAATTTGTGAAGAAAATCGAAGAATTGGCACATGAAGATCTGGCTTGAACAAGCTAGTCAGCTGCTGTTTCTTCATCAACCTGAGATTTTACTCCTTTCTCGCAAATGGCTTTCTCAAGCAGAGGAAGCTTAGAAAGTTTTCTCTGATATTTGGGGCAGAGAATGGACGCTAAAGTGTGTGTCCAAAGCTAAGACGAAAATATCTCACACACAATTTTTTCACAAGGGCTTTGGGTTTTAGTTTTGTAGAGCACTTTTTCTTTAGAGAGCCAAGACTGATTTTTTAGTCTCCCAGCCATATTTGTTTTTTAAACTTTGTGGCCAATCGCTAATTTATTTATTCTGTAAGTTTAATCACAAAGGAATGTCAAATAATATTTTGCATAAATATTTAGTAATAAGTGTAGTATATCAGTTACAAAAACAAAAGTGCGTAAAAGATCCTTATGCATAAACATTAGACAAAAACCTAGATTTTACAAAATGACTTTGACTTTGATTCACCAAACAGTAATATTGTTTATTGAGCAATTTGCAGCGCTGATATTTGATGTATTTGTGTCGATCATATTCCGGCCTGGGGTAAAAGCAGGTTGCTTGGGTGTAGGTAGAGGAACATGTTCATTGCTAAGTCATGAGACCACATTAGACATGGTAGGTCGATCACTCAGGTTTTCTTGGACACAGAGAAGCCCTATGTTAATAAATCTCAACATAATAGAAGTGGAAGAAGGATACCCTATTGTTGGATCCATCAATTCCAAACTTCGATCATATCTCCACAGCTCCCAAGCCTGTTTCATTTCAATAAATGTATATTTATTGCTACAAACTTTTAGATTTAGAAAACTGTGGAAAAACATAAAGAACTTGAAAGGTTATAAAAGCTACACACGTATGCAAGAAGATTGAGTGACGCGCTATTGTAGAAACCAGTATTCTTCTTTCCACTCACAATCTCTAAAAGTAGTACCCCAAAGCTAAACACATCAAACTTTATAGAGAAGATGCCCTCCACAGCATATTCAGGAGACATGTACCCATTAGATTGCAAAATTCAATATTTGATTATTTTAGGGGCTTGCTTCATAAATTTATTTGGCAATTGCATATATATTAGATGAGAAGTTGATTTCATACTAAGTTCCAACAATCCGGTTTGTGTTTGCTTGTGTTTCATTGGCTCCAAATATTCAAGCCAAGCCAAAATCTGAAATTTTCGGATTCATTTCATTATCCAAGAGAATGTTACTGGGTTTTAGATCTCTATGTATGATTCGTACCCTTGAATACTGATGAAGATAAAGAAGCTCTTGAGCAACCCCTTCAATAATGTGAAAGCGTGCCCTCCAATCTTACATCTGTTTCTTGGTTGGATCTTTTCAAATGGCACAACAGCTAAGAAAATCAGTACTCAAGAACCCAAAATATTCAAATATATATAGAAAAAAAATACCAAGATGGAAAAATACACACCAAAAAGGAAGAAATCCAGACTTTTGTTAGGCATGTATTCATATATTAGTATATTTTCATCTAGCTCGATACAGCAACCCAAGAGTCTGACTAGATTTCTGTACTGGAGTTTTGCTATTAGTGTAATCTCATTTCTGAATTCTTCAAGCCCCTGTCCAGATCTTTTTGAAAGCATCTTCACTGCAATTTCCTGCCCCTTGAGTAATTTTCCCTATGAAAATGAACCACAATCTCTTTGAGCTTTCATGAAAATTTAACATTGTTGGTTGTCTTATAATATGTAAAGCACATTGATTAGGAGAATGGATCATACCTTGTAAACAGGTCCAAAACCTCCTTCTCCAAGCTTATTTGCGTCTGAGAAATCATTAGTTGCAGCTGATACACTCTCATAACTGAATTGGGGTAACTCAACATCCTTCTTCCCTCTCTTCTTCAGACAATCTTTAGTGTTTAATCCATCATTAATTGCATGGATTTCAGCACTAAAATTAATTAACCGTAAATCATTGCTTGAATCCTTTTCTCCTGTTTGACGTAGAATGATAAGACTTCACCACTTAAATACAGTGCTCGGTCTAATAAAATCGATTAATAAGGTGAAAGGAAAAGGTTCACCAAGGTTCAACCGCTATGAGCCGTGTCAGTACACAAAGGTGAAGAAACATTTTTGCTCGTTTTAAAACACAACTATTAACAACGTGATATTTCATTCCCATTTCACATAAATGACTAAATAACTGCAAAGGTCAACCCTTCCTAGGGGCGTATTTAGTAAAATCTGCATGAGGTTCACTGAAAACCTGGTTCATATCGTTCAAGAGCTTGAACACCATCTTTGCCAACTGATGAGACTAATGCTTATTTTGTTTGATGGAAAATGTTTTGTAGAAAATAACTCCTTTTCTAGAATGCTAGATCATTTTCTGCATTTAATCATGACATGGAAAATGAGCCAAAAAACATTTTATGTTGTTTGGCTAACATGGAAAATCACTAAAAAAATTTCTGTAATTTTAAATAATTATATATATAAAAGCTTTCATTTACAAAAACATACACTGATTAGGAAAAGGTTTTCTATTTTTTAGGTCATTTGGGAGTCTCAAATTGGAAAATAAACCCAATTTTAGGATCTATGCAAAGTGAGAAAGCAACTGGTTGGAACAAAAAAGTTGTTGATAAACAGTCAATGAACAATCTTGAGAAATTTTTTGTGGTGTGGAGTTTATATGAAATGGTTTGTTAAGTATGTAATGTTCCAGAAAACACCTTCCGTTGGACATGTTTTTCGTTGAACACAGAAAATGCTTTAAATTCATTTGTGTTTTCTGCCAGACCAGATACCAGAAAATCCAAAATGTTTTCTAGGAAACATTTTCCGTTGACAAAAATGGTAAAAGCTTTTCATTGCCCTGCCAGGGGTGTTGAGTACCAAGAATAAGGACCTATCACAGATTTCTTTTCATTGTTACTGATCCAATAAATTAAAAGTAAGAATAATAATTTTATAACATTCAGAAACAGATTTCTATTTATGGCTAGAGCTTATGCTTACCTTTGGGTTTGACCTTTCCCTTGCTTAAAAACCAAATGCAGAGCCATGACAGAAGCACTGTTGCAGGGAGCAGCACGCTTACAATGACCCATACTTTCCATTTGTTGCCTGATTATGATGAAAAGAACCAAAGTTAGCTCAACCATAACAAAGAATGAAGTATTCTTGCAGAAAACAAGATAACATGAGTTTGTGTAGATGTCATTGCACTCATCCTGCCTTTCAGTACCTCGAAGGGAAGTACTTCGATGCTCAGAAGCAGAAAGTCTGAGATAGATATCTTGTCCAGCCTCACCACCATCCGAGAGTTGCTGCAAGTTCAAAAGAGCCTCTTCCCATATCATACACCCACTGCTGCTATTATAAGCATAAGCTGCACAAGAACAATTTTTCATGCAAGCCAATTCACATGTTGTAGCACTCCCTGTAAGATTTACTTTTGAATTTACGGGCAATCTCACATTTGATTTTTTCAAGAACCAATCTCTTTCACCATTTGTATTCATACTATCCTCACATTGCAAAGGGGATTTCCTCACACAACCACCTGACCAATCATTTAGTTTGGTGTCTTTAACCGAAAATGGTTCAAAACCTTGTAGACATTGACAAGGGTTTGATACATTTTCATGAGACATGCCAAATGCTCCACATAAAGCATGGACATTGGACATTAGTCTTGGTTGAAACCAAGATATATTCCAAATGCAATGTCCGGCCAACCACATCTGTTGCTGGATCATTCCTGAAAAATTAATGACAAACCTAGAAGAGATAAAAGTACTATTATTAAGAGAATAACTAAAATAGCTTTCATTTTCATTTGACACAAAAGTGTAGTTAAAGATACTATTTTGTGTCATCTCAGGAGCCAAGTTGAAAAATCTTCCATTCCAAATTCCACTACTCCAATAACTTTGGGATCTATTCCACTCTAAGATATATTGACTGCCTCCATTTGGGTCTAAGCCAAATGAGAACATACCCGGGGCAGGATCTTCTGAATTCTTCCAGGAAATAAGCTGCTTTGATTTTCCGGTAATCTTATCAATCCTAAGCTTTCCACCTGGCAACAATGTGTCCGTTGGATGATCAAAACTCTCCCAAAATATAGTAGACACATTGTACCTGTCTCTTAAAACAAAATTTCCATCATCACCAATTATTGCTTCAGTTGAATTTGACATTGAAAATGCCAAATTTGTTGACCAAAATGGTTTCTTGGAGGATCTGTCAAGCAGGACAAGATTGCCATCTTCTGAAAGTTCAAGTCTTGAAGAAGATGGGCCTGTCAAAGGGTTTTCTCTATTTGCTACCCAAACAATGCTTTTGTCCTTGACCTTGACATCAAACTTCTTATACCATATTCCTAGGTAGATGTTTGAAGAAGTACCGGGTTTGAAGAAACCGAGTTCAAAAATGCTACCTTGAGATACTAGGCTCTCACTCACTGAAAGAGACTCAGCTGCAGAAAGGGTATCACCTGCAATAGAGAAGCATGCTATATAGTAAGACAGGATTAAAAGCAAAACAGAGAAGAGCCAGGGGTTTCTAGTATTGGCAAGCATCGATCTCTAACTTGCAACCCCACAAATGGTAATTACTGAAAAATTCCAGAAAAATTATAATGATTAATGGTATATAAAAGAGATAAAAAAAAATTTGTCTTGCCATAAATTTATAGGAGAAAAGCATTTCTAGAATTCCTGTGATTGACTTCTGACTATTCTCTTTACTTTTGGATTAGTCTATTTCTTACATACTGGTTTAAAACGTGCAGCTAGCTGTTATAATGTTTCTATTTCAACATCACTTCAACACCAATCTAACCGTTAGATGGACGTCTAGATGATAATCGTACAACTCAAAAAATCTTTTGAACTTAATTTTTCAAGCTTAATTTGATCTAAGCACTCACACTGGTGAAAAACTGCCAAACTAGACCACATTCCGTTCTTTACGTTTAAAAAGAACAAGTTACACCATCAACTCACGACTGAGTCAATAGTATAAACGGAATCAAAATCTGATTTTTTTTTTTTTTTTTTGATAAGCAGAATTTGAGTTTATTGGGGATTTTAGTCTGCACAGGAAAATTCTCTTACAATATTTCCTTCTGTCAACTTATGGCTTGTTTTTAATTTCTGGCCAACTTTACTCTACTCCTTCTCCCTCCCCCTTAATCCAAACAAGCCCTTAAAGTTCCTGAATTTATAGTTTCCCAGAGACTTCCACTTGGTATTCCATTAATAACTGATCGTATAACCTCGGCCAAGAATGGGGTTGTTTAATCAAGGTTGGGTTTCTTGATTGACTTCCTCTCAATTTCTTGTTCATTGACAAGTATTCCCTTTTACTGTGTGCTTTGTCTTTGAACTTCTTTGGATACTACTTTAGTTTCTTCAAATTTCTTTTGACTCCTTATCCAAAATTCTTGATTTTTTTTTTTTTTACCTTACTTTCATCCATCCAGAATTCTCTTTCATATCCACTTTCTTTTTTGTGGGTTCTGTTAATTCCTCCAAATTCACTTAGAGATTACCATTTGTTAAAATGCCGAAGATGATGTTGATTCTGTTTCATGGCTCTTTCTTTTAGTTGTGTTAATTACAAGCCTAAACGAAGTCATATGGTGTAAGTCATGTTCTCTCAACTCACCCAATTTCATGCAACTCAAACCACTTGTGGTTTTGGTCTATTACTTTTCGTTGCTTGCAGCTCATTTGTTGGGAATCATGATGATATCTTTATTCAAGGAAATGCTTGGTCCACCCGTTCTACATTAACGGCCACTTTGCATGAAGAGGGAGTAGAGGAGAGAGAGTAGAGTAAATTGGCTGAAAATTGCCAATTTACTAACTTGATAAGCAAAGTAATCGAGCTTGTAGTTTCAAAGATATTAACTTATCAAGTTCAATGAGCTAGAAGAAAGGAACAAGATAAAAGAAAACCCAAATCAATTTGAGCCTGTGCAGAATTTAGATACAAAAGAATATAAGAGAAATTATGACCAGAAAGGCATATAATAATATTACTAATGCTAATATCGCTGAATTCAAAATTTCTCTTTTTCTTAAACTTTCTTGATAACCAAACAGATCATCAAGAAAGAACCAACAAGAAAAAAACAGCAAGGAATTTTCCCTCAGTGATTCTATTGTTCGATATAAATCAATAACTAAAGGTAAATTGCAAATGCAGGCATCTCATGATAATCAACTAACTTTACACATGAAAATTATATATAGAGAATATTCACAAATTTCAACGAGTTATTACACTAGTCTAAGTGAAATTTTCCAAGAAAAAAAATCCCAAAACTTGTACAATTATCTATATACAGATCAAAAACTCAACAAGCATATACACCAGACATGCAAAAGTAAATAGGAGACCGTATTGATCATCAATACTAAGACCTTTTAGGGTTAATGTATAACACCAAATTAGCTTGGTTGACACCAAATCGACTCCACAGTCCATATTATATCACTCAAAATTAATCCTAAAGATATATAATGGAATATATATATATATATATATATATATATAGAAGAATGTGTGAAGAGCTCTTAGGTAAAGGAAACCTTGAATCAATTCAAGTACAGCCAGAATCAAATTCAGACTCATTATAGAAGAAAAAGTTAAGATTAACAAGGAAGGGACACTAAGATTAATGAACAATAAGAATCAGGATGAGAGAAGAATAGGACACAATGATATCAATTTAGAGATAGAGTTATTTTTAATTGATTATTGAAAAACTCTATTGATTATCTTTTTCTTGGACATAAAAGGATGTCATGCTTGCAATTATAACATCTGCATACCTTCATGTGGTCAAGCAGTTGTGGGCATGGGTCAAGCTTTGAGGACTTAAAATGTGCTAAAAATACAAAATTATTTTATTTTACTTTGCAATAAGGAAGTATTAAACAAAGCAGATCCTTATCCAATTTCAAGACCAAACTATCTACAAATAACATGCTGCGGAATTAAATAATTATCATTTAGAAGGTTGTAGGGGAAGTGACATCATTCTATGCAAGTAGGTTAATGTAGTTGCTAAATTTCTTTTTTTTTTTTTACCCCCTAAACTCACAAACATCATTTAGAATAAGTAGACTTAACCCATCGCTCTATCAAGGGGATTGCAAAATGATTAAAAGGTCAATAACAAATAATTTAGAATTAATAATCATATGAAAATACTTATTTGAACATGCCTAGATAGGAGCCAGTTACCACTCACCAGACACTATATTGTGCTTTGGTTGGCTATAAACAGTTCAAAAACAACCTACCTCTATTGTTCTTAACATCACAGTTGTCCAATTGGCAGTTTGGCACTTGACTTTTAAAATAAATGGTGACGATGGGATTGGTGAATTTTTTAGAGAATATGTTCGTAAAAGTAGCATCCCGTGTTGTAAACTCCACCAACAAACACAATCTGCCACATTGTCCTGGGAATTACAGAAAGACTAAAAGGGTAAACCACAAGGAACATCCAATATTACTCTTGTAGGAAATAATATAACCAATAATATAAATAGGAGCTTACACAGAATTTCTTGCTGAAAATCTGTACCAAATACTCTTTTGTGCTTTGGTTGGCCATAAAGGAGACAATGCAGACTCAGTTTTTGGTGCTATGCACATTTAAATAGATCCAGATGTATATTCTATCAAACAATTGAGAAAAGTGCAGCAGTTCATAGTTATATTTGATACAGGATCAAGATATCTGGCATAGTTGATTGCAGGATGCGGAATGCTACTACGTTGATGAGATGGTGACCATGTAAATGAGAGGATGGAATTTTTAATAACAAGATAGGAACCTTTGCAACTACCTTCTATAACCTGAGGTTGTAGATAAGTAGTAAATGATTCAGGAATGAATTTCTGTTAAAGAAATTGTTATTCTACAAATTCATAGGAGAAAAGTTGGACAAAATCTTCTCATATTAATGAAAGTTATATCTGACAGAGATGGAGAGTTTAAAAATTGGAGATCTTGTATTAGGTTCAAGAATCAAGATGTGAACAAAAGACCATGTAGATAGAACCAGTTGTAAAGTGTGCAAGTAAAAGGCTGACTAGTTGATGTCCATTCAAGAGGTCAAATATAGTCCCATAAAGTATTCTATTTCATGGATGTTAACTTAAAACAACAAAGATATTTGCCTGCATCATTAAAAATACTTATAAGTTGATTTAAACTCCCACTAAAGCTTGTCTCAAAGCTAAGGCATTTGACAAGCTAACCGAACTGTACATGCCCCTAAATTCTCCTTGTCCAACCAAACAAAAGTTAAAGAAACACATTTCATGCACCTCAAAACCTAACAGCTATATATATCTTTAAGTTCTTCCTCTCTTCAACCAAACAAGTTTCGTGAACAGATTCCATAGCAGTATAAACTATAGCATTTTTATAGGATAAAGAACACAACGGTGCTAACAGAAACACAGCATTTAAGCGGCTAAACTTGTTGATCCGCATCCAATGATTATAAACATGTGATTGAACCCATCTAAGCATGAAATAATAACATTCCTTATCTAGATAAATCTCTTAGAGGCCAGAGATTAGATGAAATAGCAAAGATCACAAATCTTGGGACCAACTCTCTGTCATATAAATTAGCTTCTTATTGTCAATATCAAGGTTGAATGCACTACAGAAACAAACAAAAGACCATGTAGCTTGAACCAGGGAAGTAAGTGCATGACCTTGGAATGGTAACAAGCTCACTAAACAAGCACTTGGCTACTCCTTTTCAACAGCTCTTATTTAAAACAGAACAAAATGAGTTACTTGAAAAATGCATATTTCTGTGTTCTTAATCAGGAAAGCAAGAGCATCATGCTGCTAAAAGGTAAAAATTTAAAAAACATCAACTAGAATTAACCTGCCACTTTATAAAGGTGTTTGCACTTTGCAGAAAGGATAAAAGGTAAAGCACAAATATATTTTAAATGTATTATTGTATGAAACAGCTTAACCAAACATAACTACATAGGAGCAGGTTTAGCTTTATCATACACTCTTTTTGTGCTTTGGCTGGCCAAAAACCATTCAAAAAACCCCATCCCTACAGTTCATACTTCTTAGCATATTATAATTGATAGATTTATACTTGAATTCAAGATAAACAGTTAGGATAAGGTTAGTGAATTGTTTGTAAGAAGTTCCTAAAAGAAGGCAGGACTGTATTATAAAATCCCACCAAGTACAGTACCCTGCCACTTTCTCATGGGAATTGCAGAAAGACTAAAAGGTTAATTAATGTAAAAGTGTCCAATTTTACTATTGTAGGGATAGCTTAACCGAACACAATTAAATAGGAGCTGTAAAATGTTTTGCTCAAAAGCTATACCAAATACTCTCGTGTATTGGTTGGCCATTAAGGAGAATTTGCACTCAGATGTTGGTTAAAACCAGAATTGAATAGATCCAAGTAAACCTCAACAACCCAAGCCTAAACCACAGTCAGGGGGGTTAGAGAGGATTTCAGCTGTCTTTCATATTGATTCAAAGGTTTTTTCTTTAGCTTTTGATGGTGGTAGGATAGATTCCTATGCTATTCATGAACGACGGGGTAAGTTCCATGGCTCCATTAGGGTGGGTCGTTTGGGATTGGATTGGATTATTGCTTGTTTAGCAGATCTAGATCAATGGAACTTTCGAAAACAACCTTTTTTCAAACGATTACGTGAGAATTCTAAGCTTTTGGAGTTTGCCAGTAGATTTAACAAGGGCGGCTTATTTGTGGAGATCTCTGAATACCACAATGGTGCAAGAAGGGGTTGCCTACGTGTTCCAGAGGGGACTAAGATAGGTGGTTGGAATTTGTTTGGAAGAAGATTACGTGACTATTTTTTGGGGAAGTCGAATGCTGGACCGGTGGAGAAGGTGGTGGCCGGAGGCGGAGAATTTGAAAAAGCAGGTGACATGCGAAACCCCCAAGTTTGGAAAAAATTAAATGGCCACGAAAATAAAGGGAGTAATTTACGTGTTGTGAAATATTTTCCAAATATAACTGGTCAATGTAATCAGTTTGAGTCTTTGGAGGGATTTGATGATGTTTCCAAAAAGGTAAGATTTGCTAGTGTGTCAACAGCTGGTAGGCCTGTTCGTTTAAGTCATTTAAAATGGACCCAGGCCCACTTTTGTTTAAAAATAACTATTGACTTAATGGGTGAGGGTAAGCGGACTGTTTCTTGGGGTAAGTTTCAGCCCACTGTAAGCAGACCTGATCAAGCCCACCAACCCAGTCGTGAGAATGGGCTGGGCCAGCCCTCTTTGGACATCTCAAGTCAAATACATATAGGAGATGGGGCCGATGACTTGCAAAGATCAGAGAGGGTGACTGGGGAAGGCTCGGGAACTCACGAGGACGACGAAGGGGAGATTCCAAGCTCCGGCGAGGGACTGGGTGGCTCCCCTGATGCCGATATTGGCTCCCCTGTTGCCGATATGAACTCCGATGAGGGACCGACTCACAAGAAAGAGTCCAGGGAGTTCCAGAGCTCCGGTGCGAGACTCAGTGGCCCTGTTGCGATTGATATGAAGCCCGACGAGCATGGTTCGAGTCCAGAGGATCATGGCACTGATGTGGAGGCAGGTTTGAGTGTCGTTAGAGAACCAGCACACTCTCCGGTTGTCGCTGATCAAATCGTGGACCATGGGGCTGGGTGTTTGGTTGCCGATACTGTTAATGGAGCTTGTTCGACAACCGTTGATAATTCTGGGTGCCCAGTTCAGGTTCAGAGCCAAGTGAGGGTGGGTTCGGAACTGTATTTTCCTATTTCTGAGGTGGGTAGTGGTTTGGGTGACTCTAAGTTTCCTAGATTGATTTGGGATGCTACTTTGCTTTCGGGTAAGGGTGTGGAGGCTGTTAACCCTGAGGTCATTACACCTCTGGCTCTGTGGGACCCAAATGGTTCCTTTGATCTCGCCTCTATGGAAGATGGTTCGGATGGGGTTTTAGTGGAAGAGGTTATGGAGCCATCAGAATGGGTGAGTAGGAAGATTAGAGATTTTAGTACTTATGTGGGTTTCCCAATTGATTGCTGTGAGAGACAGTGTATTGATTTTTTTCAAAAACTTGAGAGGGTTTGGGAGCAGCAAGCAATTGCTGTTACTACTCGTCGGGTAAGCAGTTCAAATCAAAAGGGGTTGAGAGAGTTAAGAAATTTGTTTTCATCTATTAATTACGATGGACATTCTGGTAGAAGTTCTAGAGGCAGTTTGAAATCCTCTAGTTTGGGTTCGTCTGTTGGTAAATGAATTTAAAAATGCTGTCATGGAATGTGAGGGGTTTGAATAATCCTCATAAAAGAGATGTTGTGAAGAACCTTCTACGGGAATGGAAGTGTGATATAGTATGTGTTCAAGAATCTAAACTAGATAGCACCAGCTCCAACATGGTTAAAAGTCTTTGGGGTAGCCCTTTTGTAGATTGGGGGGCTTTAGACGCCATACATACAGCTGGGGGTGTCATTTTGATGTGGGACAAAAGGGTTTTTGAGAGAGTAGATTCAGTGGTTGGAAGTTTTTCAGTTTCTGTTATGTTGAAGGGTGTGGCAGATGGCTTTGAATGGATTTGTTCAGGGGTGTATGGACCAACTGATGGAAGTTTGAGAGATGCTATGTGGGCAGAGTTAGACTTAGTGAGATCACGGTGGGCTGGGGCTTGGTGCTTGTTGGGAGATTTCAATGTTATCCGTTATCCGGCTGAGAGACTTGGCTGTAACTCTTTTAGTCCAGCTATGTTTCAATTCTCGGATTTCATTGCTAAACATTCGCTGATTGATTTGCCTTTGATAGGAGGTGAATATACTTGGTTTCGAGATTCTGATAGTCCTTCTATGTCCAGACTAGATAGAGTTTTGATGACAGCAGATTGGGAAGAGCATTTCTTAGATGTGACTCAAAGAACTCTCCCTAGGGTGGTGTCGGATCATTGTCCTTTGCTAGTGGAGGCAGGTGGTTTGTCAAGGGGAAAGAGCCCTTTTAGATTTGAAAATATGTGGTTAAAGGTGGAGGGTTTTGTGGATAAGGTTCGGCATTGGTGGAATGGTTATCATTTCGTGGGATCTTCAAGTTACGTTCTAGCTTGTAAATTGAAAGCCCTTAAAAGGGATTTGAAGCATTGGAACAAGCATGTTTTTGGAGATGTAGCTTTTAGGAAAAAGAGTCTTTTGACTGAGCTCTTAGACCTTGACTTGAGAGAAGAGTTGCAGGTGTTGACTCAAGAGGATAGGGCTAGAAGGTTGGTGGTTAAATCTGATATTGATTTTCTGGCTTCCTTGGAAGAGATTTCTTGGAGGCAGAAGTCAAAGGCTCTTTTTATCAAAGAAGGTGATAACAACACAAGATTCTTTCATAGAATTGCTAATTCCCATAGGCGAACCAATCAGATTAGGGGTGTGGAGGTGGATGGCTTTCTCTTTGAGGAGGAGTCAGATGTTACGGATCAGGTGGTGGATTTTTACAGGAGATTATATCAAGAACCGGAAATTTGGAGGCCTACTATTGATGGGTTAGAGTTTGCTTGTCTAGACGAATCTGAGAGGTCTATGTTGGAGAGAGAGTTTGAGAAGGAGGAGATTATTGAGGCCCTTAAGGAGGCGGAAGGCGATAAGGCCCCTGGGCCAGATGGGTTTACTATGGCATTCTTTCAGAAATGCTGGAGTGTTTTAGAAGGGGATATATTGGCCTTCTTCAAAGATTTTCACAGTCAGTGTGTTTTTGAGAAATCTCTGAATGCCACTTTTCTGTGTTTGATCCCCAAGAAGACTAATGCAGTTAATATCAAAGACTTTCGCCCCATTAGTCTTGTGGGCAGCCTTTATAAATTGTTGGCTAGGGTGTTGGCTCATAGGCTTCGAGGAGTTTTGGATAAATTGATATCTGACTCTCAAAATTCTTTTGTGGGAGGGAGACAAATCCTTGATTCGGTTCTTATTGCTAATGAATGTTTAGACAGCAGGTTGAAGAGTGGTATTCCTGGTGTTATAATAAAGCTGGACATTGAGAAGGCTTATGATCATGTGAACTGGAATGCACTATTTTACCTTATGGAAAGGATGGGCTTTGGGGCAAGGTGGAGTAGGTGGATTAAGGCGTGCATCTCTACAGTTAAATTCTCTGTTCTGGTTAATGGATCTCCTGCAGGTTTTTTTGGTAGTTCTCGTGGTCTTCGCCAAGGGGATCCTTTGTCTCCACTTTTATTTCTTATGATTATGGAAGTGTTGAGTAGATTGTTGAAGAGGACAGAAAATGGTGGTTTTCTTTGTGGATTTAAAGCGGGATCACATAGACATGGGGGTATCCATATTTCTCACCTTCTTTTTGCTGATGATACTGTATTGTTTTGTGATGCTTCTAGGGAACAGTTATTATACGTGCGGATGGTGTTGATCTTCTTTGAAGCTATTACAGGCCTGAAAGTTAATGCAGGCAAGAGTGAGATTGTTCCTGTTGGCGATGTTGGGGATTTGAATGGTTTGGCTCGTATCCTTTGCTGCAAGGTGGGCACCTTGCCTATGAGATATTTGGGCATGCCTCTTGGGGCACACTATAAGGATTCATCAATTTGGAATCCTATTATTGAAAAGATGGAGAAAAGGTTGGCTGGATGGAAAAGACTATATTTGTCCAAAGGAGGTAGGCTTATTTTGTTAAAAAGTACCCTATCGAGTCTTCCCACCTACTTTTTATCGTTGTTTACCATCCCTCAGGCAGTGGCTGCAAGAATTGAAAGAATTCAGAGGAATTTCCTTTGGGGGGCCTCAGAGGATGTTTTTAAATATCCTTTAGTTGCTTGGGATAAGGTATGCTTGCCAGTTGAATGTGGCGGTTTGGGAATCCGGAGTGTTGGGCTATTTAACAAGGCTTTGCTTGGGAAGTGGTTGTGGCGGTTTGGGAAAGAAAATCATAGATTATGGCGTCAGGTTATAGCAGACAAATATGGAGAGGCAAGAGGAGGCTGGTGCACTAGAGGGGTAAGAGGTGCTCACGGGTGTGGGTTATGGAGGAGTATTAAAGAAGGATCAGAGAAGTTCTTTAGCTAGATTTTGTATAATGTGGGGGAGGGTAGCCGTGTTAGGTTTTGGCATGACCCATGGTGTGGGCCTACTCCTTTGAAGGAACTCTTCCCTTCCATGTACGATTGCTCTGTTTCTAAAGAAACATGTGTCTCTGACTTGGTTGTAACAAATTCAGAAGGAGGTAGGAGCTGGAATTTATTGTTTCGACATGGTCCTCAGGATTGGCAGGCAACCACTGTCTATTCATTCTTTGAGTTTATTTATTCCTCTATGCCGAGGGGTGAGGGGGATGATCAGTTGGTTTGGAGATTGACTACATCTGGTGTTTTTGATGTGCGCTCTTTTTATAAGCTATTATCTAGTCCTCCTACTGATGCCTTTCCTTGGGAGTGTATATGGTATACTAAGGTGCCTAAACGAGTATCTTTTTTCTTATGGACAGCAGCTAATGATGGGATACTCACCATTGACAACCTTATTAAGAAAGGTCAGTTTTTGGTTAATCGGTGTTGCTTGTGTTGTTGCGATGGGGAATCAGTGGACCACCTTCTTCTTCACTGTAAGTTCTCTCACGCCTTATGGTGTGAAGTTTTTGCAGTGTTTGGGATCCAATGGGTCATGCCAAGGTCAGTGAAATCTTTTTTCTTTATTTGGAGAAACTGGTTTGGAAAGCATCTTTCAAGCATTTGGAACATGGTCCCGGCATGTTTAATGTGGTTAGTCTGGCAGGAACGTAATGCTCGCATTTTTGAAGACAAGACGAGAACTTTGGAACACATAAAATGTTTACTTTTTCGTACTTTGTTTCTTTGGGCTCGTATTTGGGGGTGTACGAATTGTAATGCTGTAGCTGATTTTTTAGTTTCTATTTCTTTTAGCTCTTGATTTTCTTGTATTTGGTTCATTGTTCAAAGTGTTCACAATCGTGAACATGATGTTCAATTTTTCAATAAAAGTCTTATTACCTATCAAAAAAAAAGAATAGATCCAAGTATATATGCTATAGACAACTACAAAATGTATAGTTGTAACTAATTGAGAATTCAGAAAATAGGTAAAGGCTGTTTGCAAAATGCAGAATGCTGCTATTTAAGGGATGATGTGGAGTTCAGAAATTAATGGGACAATGACAAGTGGAGAATGTTATTTCTCATGCTAGTGCTTGTAAAGAAATTGGAAAAGATTTAGGAATGAAGCTCTGATAAAGAAATTGTAATTCTACAAAATTATAGGAGACAATTGGCGCCAATGAAAGATGTATCTGCTAGAAATTATAGAGTTTGAAAGGTGGAAAAAATATGTCAGTTTCAAGTTGATAAAAGAAATTTATTGTAAGTATAAGCCTAACTTGGAAAGTAAGGTAATCAAGCTTATAGTTTTAATCCATCAAAACACTACACTACCCTTGAAGATACTCAGTCTGGAGGGGCAAATCAAACAAACTCAATGAGCTAGAACAAAGGACCAAGACAAAAGAAAACAAAAATCAATATGATACTGCACAGAATTTAATTACAAAAGAAAAGAGGAGAAAATTTTACCAGAAAGACATATAAAGTATTACTAATTCCATTCTCACTGAATTCAAAGATTTACTTCTCTTTTTGTTAAACTTTCTTGGTAACCAAAGGGATCATCAAGAAAAGAACCAAGAAAACAGAACAGCAAGAGAGTTTCCCTCACCAATTCTAAAGTTCAACATAAACCAATAACCAAATGTAAATTGCAAATGCAGGCATCTAATAAAAATCAGCTAACTTTACAAAGGAAAATTATATATAGAGAATTTTCACAAATTTCAAGGACTTATTACAATGATCAAAGCAAAAGAATTCCCAGAAAAAATCTCCAAAAATTTTACAATTATCTATATACAAATAAAAACCTGACCAAGCATACAGACCAAAAAAAAAAATTTGAATAGGAAACCATATTGATCATCAATGCTAAGAGCTTTTAGAGTTAATGTAGACACCAAATTAGCTAAATTGACTCCCAAGTAAACTCCACAGTCCACATTATCACACTCAAAATCATTCCTAAAGATATATCATAAAAAAATTTTAAAAAGAAAAATATGAGTAGAGCTGTTAGGTAAAAGAAACCTTGAATAAATTCAAGTAGAGCCAGAAAAAAATTCAGACTCGACAATTTTATAGGAGAAAAAGGTAAGATTAACAAGGAAGGGACACAGATTAATTAAGAATAAGAATCAGGATGAGAGATGAATTAGAGACAATGATACTGATTTGGAGACAGTTAGCGTTACTTGATTATTGGAAAACAGTACCGATGTATAAGCTCAAGTATAAAGGATGCCATGCAAGTATAAAACTGCATAGCTTCCATGTGGTCACTGGTCATGCAGTTGTGGGAAGGATCAAGCTTTGAGGACTTAAATATGCCCCCCCAAAAAAATGTAAAGGTTATTAATATCAGAACATATGAAAAAATAAAAAATAAAAAATTAAAGAGTTTTTTACAAGGAAGTATCGAACAAAACAGAACATTATCTATTGCCAAGACCAAACTACCTGCATATATCACTTATCAGCATTTGCCAATTTTCACATGCTGAGGAATTAATAAAAAAATATAAAAAACATAGGCACTGTTATTAGTTTGGCTTGCTACAATGGTCTTTGTTTTGTGTTTTCATAATGCATATATATATCTTCAAAATTGAAGTTTCTGTTCGTGATCAATACCATGTATTTAGATGCACCAGTCACCAGCAAGGACAAGACAATTTAAATAAACACACATGACCTTGGAATCAGCCTATGCTCAAAGAATAAGCTCTTCCATGATTTAGGCAGATTTACCTATCAAAAAAAAAAAGCTCTTCCATGATCCTCTAAACATAATCAGATTTAGAGCTTCTTTCTTACTGCTTATCAAAAAGAGCCCTTTTCTTACTAATTCGTTGTGTAATAGGAACACAAAAAGGAAAATGTAGTTTTTCTGCGATATTATCAAATCTTGAAATGTGTACGGCAATAACAAGATGCAAAATAAAACACTAACACAAGCATAGGCTTAAGCATTAGAGGATAATATTAAAAAAGAACAAATTCACCCTTCTACATTCAGACCAGTTCTTTCATGCCTACAACAACTAAAAGGAAATAGCAGTATCATGGCCTCATTTCAATCACAGTTTGTATGACAATATTCTATGATACCGTTAGTAATGTCTCTTCTCATTTAGATAGTATGTTTGCTTTATCGAGCAACACTAGGCTTTTTATTAAAGTAGCAGCTATAACTGGCCCACATCAATTACCAAGATCATTCACCTGTGAAGTTTCTGGGTCAAATGAAATAATTGCAATGCTTGTTCGAAAAAGAGGTACACCATTCCTAGTGAAACCTAAGAAATCTTTACCATTTTCCAATGACACAGCAAAAAGTGGATCCCACACACCATACTCCCTCATCGCCTGAACAAGGAGGTATCTGTGACTACCAAATGGAAAATCAATCAGAGCCAGATTTCCCTTGAACAAAGCAAGATACCGGAAATGCAAGCCAACTGACATGCTAGGAAGTTCTACGCTTCCAAATGTCTAGTTATTGACATCAAACGTCAAAATTTTGGCAGCTTGAGGTTCCTCTTCACTTTCACTCATACATATCATCCAATGCAAAACCCCATTAACAAATGGTACAGGCAAATCGTAACCAAGGTTGGAGATAGAAATATTAGGTCCCAACATAACCCTTTGCCACGAATCCGAGCTTAACGTGTAAACTTCAGCCTCAACCTAAGTTGGAGTCCCCATTTTCCTCAAACGACATGAAATCCTAACAACCTTGTAGTTATTGGAATCAGACAGATAAGCAAAACCCAGGTATAACATTTTCTAACTTGCTTAGACAAGTATCAGGCAGCTTCTTCAATTTTCTAATACTGCGGCTCCACAAATATATAAGATTACCAGAAACATTATGAAAGACCCTGTTAAAGAGACACAAGAGGCCATTGAATGATCGACAATTTGGACAGAAACAGACTGAAGAAACTGGGAAATCCTAGTAAAGGTGCGGTCGCAAGTGACCTTAGCGAGTTGTACGATGTTGTCCTGAAGATGGTTCATGGGACGTGTAGCCCACGGCATGTGTATGAGATAGCCATTGTTGTTGTTGATGATATTAAGGTGGGTGGAAATGAAATTAGGACCAGTGATTGAGGAGTTCCTGGGTTTGCAAACGCACCTAAATCTTAGGACTGATTTGATCGGTAGCATTGCCAAGATGTTGAGTACAATGTCGTCCGGGAGATGATTATTCCTTTGTTGGAGGATCGGTGGTTCCCTTGCTTGGGACATTCTTTTGAAACGAAGAGACCGTTGGATGTTTGTTTGGGGAAAATTAGGCGAGTTTAGTACAGTGAAATTATGTATGAAACCAGAAAGAAAACACTTTTTTTTTTTTTTTTTTTGTACTTTACCCAGTTAACTCAGTTAAAATTCCGTAAGGACCGTGACCCACTTCTATTAAAAATAAAATTAAATATGTAATTTTGCTCTACTTTTATGTATTTCTCTATTCAAAACAAAAAATACATACAAAAAAAGACAAAAACAATATAGAAAAGAGAGGGTTTTGTATAAATTAATATTTGTCCAAAACTAGAATTTTAAATCTAATTGATGGGAATTAATGAGTGAAGTTTCAACCGTTTAAACTTTAAGGTAGCGTTTGGTACGGAAAAATCCACGTTACTCTTGTCATCTAAATTACTGGAAATGTGACACCTTACAATCTAAATACTTAGAAATGTAACAATTCTTATGTTTGGTTTAATTGATAATCTAATAAGATTAGATTCCTACCAATGTGATATTATAATGTTTAAATTATTCCTAAGAATTTTAAATGAATTATTTATTTTTCTCATACTATCCTTAGATTTGTAAATCCAATATCAACTCTTTTTCTTTTTTCTTTTTTCTTTTTTCTAATTTTAAAGCTTCCTCCAAATAAATAATGACAAAAATGTAAACTATAAATGTGCGCACCCAAAACTGAAACCCGTTGGGCTGGGCCTCACTTGGACTCACAACTTACTTGTATAGTGGGTTTGGATTTCCTACACTGGGTCGTTCTTAACGCTAAGACTTAATGTGATCACTTTTCTCTCCTCGGGGGTCTGGGCTACCTTCTCACTCTGCTCTCTCTTTGTTTACACTCTTCTTACAGTCAATTTTCCAACCCTTGTGTTCTCAAAACTTCTTGTATTTATAGTCCATAGTTTAGTAGAGAGGTCATAATTACTTGCCAGTAAGTGCAACCGGCGGTCCAGTATTATTGATCGTAAGTGGGTGGTTAGGTGGGAGTGGGAAGCGGTGAGGGTGGCGTTGGAACTTGGTTCCCACCTCCACAATAGTTCTCGGCAGCGGTGCCTCTCCGAGGCACGGCCGGGTAGGTACAGGGCGGGGCTTCCCGAGAGTAGATTATTTATCACTGCTTGGGAAGGTGTCGCCGAGAAACGATGAAGATGTAAGGCTTGGGCCTGCAACACGCGTGGCCCGGGGGTGGGCCGCCAGGTAGAGGGAGAATGGCCCTATGGGCCATATACCTAGGCCAGGGTCCAAGGCCCAATGTAGGACACGGTGCGGGGGCCGTACAATAGCCTCCCCTTGATTCACTCCCCATTCCCGGGGGCGAATCAAGGATCACCAGGGGTAAATACCCGTTGGGGAAGTCGAAGGGTCAGCGCCCGGCCGTTGATTGGCGCATTAATGCGTCTCAAAAGACGCGTTTGGAAATGACCGACGGCCTATCCGTCATCACTGTCTGACGGTTCGTGAACCGAGGCATTACGCGTGTGACAGTTGAAGCGACG
Source organism: Quercus aquifolioides (assembly GCA_019022515.1). NCBI lineage: Eukaryota > Viridiplantae > Streptophyta > Magnoliopsida > Fagales > Fagaceae > Quercus > Quercus aquifolioides. Next base: position 38,679,121 of record CM032333.1, read on the forward strand.
GTCCGCGTGGTTTCCTGGCGGTAGATTATTTAATGCTTCTCATTTTACTTCCCACGCCTATAAATAGTCCCTCTAGTCACTGACTCTCACTTTCGCATTCCTACCCTCACAATATCTTACTCTGCCGAGCATCCCCCCTTCGTGGTTCACCCTCTAGCCCAGAACACACTTCCTCCTTAGAGCCCACAGTAAGTTCCTTTCCCTCTTCTTGCTTTTTCTATTTGGCCAGTTCAGTCTATTCTTTGTTAATCATAACATTTCTTTTCTTGATTTTCTTTGGAAAACACTTGCTTTGAAAAATGAGTTACTATTACCTCCTTTCTTCCGAACATGCTTTGGCTAGATTCAGGGAAGCCTATAATGTTCCTAGTGACGTAGACATTGCCTACTGCAATATGGGTGATATTGACATCCAGAGGCGCCGTGGCGAAAACACGGTGTTCTTTCCCTTGATGGCCATTCTAGAGGGTGGGCTTAGGTTCCCGGTTGACCCTCTAATTCTTAGCACCCTTAGATTTTACGGCCTTTGTCCCGACCAACTCCCTCCCAACTTTTATCGGGTAGTGAGCTGCGTGAGTAGATTGAACCAGTTGTACGGATTGCAACTAAATCACTATGACATTAATCAGATGTATAGTCTGTGCGGCAATATTGAGTCGGACTATTATATAAAGACTAGGGATGTAAGGGTACGGCTTATTTCATGCCTACCAGACTCAAACCAAAATTCGGCTAAAGATTTCGTTCGGGTGAGCGGCAATTGGTTTGCCGAGGAGATCCCCTGTGCATTTTCGCCGCGCGACGTTGGTCGGTGACTAACTTTTATTTACTTTGGTCTCTTTTGATTTTGGTCCGGTTATGTAATCACTAACCCTTATCTCCTCTGCGCAGAGAGCAAAAGATTCAAGCCGGACCTCAGAGTGGTACACGTTCGGGACCTGAATTTCTTGCTCAGGTCGGAAATCTTCGTACACTCGGACGGACAACTCCGAGCGTCCCACCTTATCCTCGGTGTCAATCCCGTCTACTCAACTTGGCAGGCATTCGGCCAAGCTTTGCTAATTGACAGCCCTCTCCTCTTATATATCGACGTCCGGCACGCAAACTTCTTCCCCCCAAAGCTAACCGTAGGCGAGGCACGTGATCTCAGCCCCCGGTTCATTTGTTCAGACGAGCGACAGCCCATCCGTGACGAATCAGCGGAGCGCGTATCTGCCGAGCGTAAGAGACGTGCCCACGAGCAAATCCAGCAAGAAGCTCCTGCTCAGCCCGAGAGAACTGTAGAGCCCGAGGCTCCTGTTCGGGAAGGGGAGGGTGCAGCCGCAGAACCAACTGACTCTTCTGAAACAGGATCCGATCAAGGAAACGTCATGGTGGCTAGGAGGAAGATGACGATCGACCGCTTTATCCCGAGTGCCCGGCCTGCCGCGCAGCAACAACAAACCCCTGGCCAAGACGCTTCGCCTCCCGCTGTCCCATCAACCCGGGTTCGAAAAAGGCCGCGCACAACCGATCAGACTCAGACGGGCTTGGGCAACGTGCCCCCCCGACCCTCGGCCGGTATTGTCATCCGGGAACCGGTAGCGCAAACCGGGATAGACCTGGCGTCTACTTCCCGGGCTCCGGCAGCATGGCGACCCTCTTTCCAACTTGACGGCGAGCCTCTTCCATCGACGGCCAGTGCCCGAGTATGGGACAAAGGTTATGGGGGCCGTGTGGTGCAGAGTTTGGCGCGCGGCATCCTCTTGCCCGAGGACTTGCACGCTTTCACGCAAGGGACGGATGAGTCTTTGGGAAGGCGTATGCAGTGGCACACCATAGCGGTAACTGTTTCGTTTTTCTTTCCCATTCTCGGTTTCTCATTTGCTAATGTATGTGTACTTCCCATTTTGTCTTATAACTTGAATTTTGTGTGGTCAGGCTGCACAAATGTCATACATTGTGGACGGCAGGATGAAGGATTTAGCGGAGGACGTTGAGCGGGAGAAGGCCCTGAGGGACGTCGCCGAGGCCACGTTGAAGGAGAAATCGAAAATTGCCGAGGAGGCAGAGAATAAAATTGCTACGGCCGTGAAGGCCCAAGCTCTTGCCGAAATGAAGTCTGAGGAGCTGGAACTGCAACTGGGCGGCACCGAGCTAAAATTGGCGGAGGCTCAAAGCTTGAACACCATGCTGGAAGGACAACTGGCCGATTCGAAGGCAGCGCTGGAGGCTTGTGAAAACAAGTGGTATAACGAGGGGTTTGCTGATGCCGAGAATTCGGCAGAGCTGGTCATCCGCCAGGCCCACAGGCTCGGATATGAGGAGGGTTGGTTCGCCGCTCTTCAAGCCTTGGGGATTCTCGAGGATTCTCCGTTGAGGGATCACAGCAAGATCCCTTTCCCGAGTATCCCCAACACCGAGAAGCCTGCGCCCCTCGTTATCGACGAAGAAGAGACCTCTAACATGAGGGAGCTGGTGAACGCCATTGACTCTCACGCGGTGCCGACCGATATGGAGGGGACCAGCCACCCCCGTGTTGGGGACCGAACTGGGGAGGATGTCCAGTCGCCAACTCCTTACGCCGACCAACGCTCTCAAGAGGACGCATCCTCCGCTCATGCGGCGAATATCTAAATTTGAAAGCCAGCCTTTCTTTATTTTTCCTTCTTTTGAGAATTTAAATGAGCGGAATTACCTATGTCACCGGGTTGTGGTGACGAGATAATTTGTTTATGTTGTATTTTCTTTATTTCGAGTTGCCGGGTTTTGGCAACAAAACGTTAATTTAAGTTTTATGCCTTAATATGAATGCTTTATCGTGTTGCTCTTTCGTATTGACCGAGTAATGAACTCTTGTTGGTTGCCTCTTTATTGTGATGTGTCCGACCATGGTAAGGTTTCCACCTGCTCGGTCATAGGGAACGAACCGAGGGTCAGGCTTCTGTCCTTAGATTGAATCGTCCGGGTTTCCACCTGCTCGGTGATAGGATCGAACCGAGGGTCAGGCTTCTGTCCTCGAACCCTTAAGGTTTCCACCTGCTCGGTGATAGGGATCGAACCGAGGGTCAGGCTTCTGTCCTTAGAGCCCTTAAGGTTTCCACCTGCTCGGTGATAGGGATCGAACCGAGGGTCAGGCTTCTGTCCTTAGAGCCCTTAAGGTTTCCACCTGCTCGGTGATAGGGATCGAACCGAGGGTCAGGTTTCTGTCCTTGAACCCCTAAGGTTTCTACCTGCTCGGTGATAGGATCGAACCGAGGGTCTGGTTTCTGTCCTTAGATCAAAAAAGGCTAAGGTTTCCACCTGCTCGGTGATAGGGATCGGACCGAGGGGCAGGCTTCTGTCCTCGAACCCTTAAGGTTTCCACCTGCTCGGTGCTGTCCTTAGAACCCTTAAGGTTTCCACCTGCTCGGTGATAGGGATCGGACCGAGGGGCAGGCTTCTGTCCTCGAACCCTTAAGGTTTCCACCTGCTCGGTGATAGGGATCGAACCGAGGATCAGGTTTCTGTCCTTAGAACAAAAAGGCTACGGTTTCCACCTGCTCGGTGATAGGGATCGAACCGAGGGTCAGGCTTCTGTCCTTAGAGCCCTTAAGGTTTCCACCTGCTCGGTGATAGGGATCGAACCGAGGGTCAGGTTTCTGTCCTTAGAACAAAAAGGCTAAGGTTTCCACCTGCTCGGTGATAGGGATCGAACCGAGGGTCAGGTTTCTGTCCTTAGAACAAAAAGGCTAAGAATGAACCATGCTCGGTGATTGGGATCGAACCGAGGATCAGGGTTAGAAAGGTGCGGAGCTGCATGAAAAACATCATTAGTATATCTAACAAAACATATACAATAGGTTGCGGTTAACTTTATGCCCGGCGTATCGCCTATCAATGATAGTACTTCTTGAGATTATGGACGTTCCACGGTCGGGGCAGCTGTCTCTCGTCTAGGTCTTCCAAGAAGTAAGCCCCGGTGCCGGCCACGGCTGTGACCCTGTAGGGTCCCTCCCATGTCTGCGCCAATTTCCCGGCACTAGTGTCCCGCATGTTGCCCACGGCTCTTCTGAGAACCAAATCCCCGGCGACAAACTCCCTCGTTCTCACACCTCAGTTGTATCTCTGGGCGAGCTTCTGCTAATATTCCGCGAGCCGTATTGTCACCATCTCGCGGTACTCTTCCACCTTGTCCAAATATCCTACCATCATTTCGTCATTTTGGGCGTGGTCGAACCCCGCCACTCGCGCACTGCATAGATTCACCTCGGTAGGGATCACGGCTTCCGCTCCGTACGTGAGAGAGAAAGGGGTCTCCCCGGTGGACCGTCTAGGAGTGGTGCGGTATGCCCACAAGACTTTGGGAAGTTCCTCGGCCCAGTTTCCCTTCGCGCCCTCCAGCCTTTTCTTCAGCCCACTCACAATCACCTTATTCACGGCCTCGGCCTGACCGTTGCCCTGCGGATAAGCGGGAGTTGAGTACCTGTTTTTGATACCGAGACCACCGTAAAAGTCTCGGAACGCCCGGCTGTCAAACTGTAGCCCGTTGTCCGATATGATAGTGTTCGGCACCCCGAACCTGGTGATGATATTTTTCCATACGAATTTCTTTACTTCCACATATCGTATGTTGGCCAAAGCTTCCGCCTCCGCCCACTTGGTAAAATAGTCGACGGCCACCAAAACGAACTTTCGGCCGCCCGTCGCCCGAGGGAATGGGCCGATGATGTCTAGTCCCCATTGAGCAAAAGGCCAAGGACTGCTGATCGGGTTCAGGTGACCCGCGGGCTGATGGATCAGAGGGGCGTGCTTCTGACACTGTTCACACTTAAGCACATACTCGGCGGCGTCTTTCTGCATCTGAGGCCACCAAAACCCTTGAGTCATCGCTCGGTGCGCCAATGAACGTCCCCCGACATGGCCGCTGCACACCCCAGAGTGGAGCTCGGCCAAGAGCTCGCCCACCTTCTCCGGGCGTAAGCACAGGAGGTACGGCCCTCCGAAGGACCTTCGATACAAAGTCCGGTCTTCCGCCAACCAATACCGAGGAGCCATCCTACGGATCCTGATGCCCTCCTTCTCGTCACTTGGTAGTAGGTCGTCAGCCAGAAAGTCGATAATGGGGTCCATCCAGCACGGGGTAGGGGCTGCGATGGCTGTGACATTGATCCCTGTAGTTCCCGAGTCGCTCATTACCCTGACGCTCGGCTCTGAAATAAGCTCGACTTTGATTTGCCGCGGTATCTCTTTGATCACTGACGATGCCAGCGTGGCGAGGGAGTCGGCGTGTCTGTTTTGCGTTCGGGCTACCTGAAAAACCTTCACCGTGTTGAAGCCGGCCATAACTAGTTTCGCCTGTTCTAGGTAAGCTTTCATTCGGGGATCTCGGGCTTCAAAACTGCCCAGCACCTGATTAACCACCAGACGCGAATCCGAATATAGTTCAACCTCCCGGGCCCCCAGGCTCGAAGCTGCCCTCAGTCCGGCCAGAAAAGCCTCGTATTCTGCTTCGTTGTTGGATGCCCTGAAACCCAATCTAAACGAGTGTTCTAGTCGTATTCCTTCTGGGGTGATCACAACAACTCCCGAACCGGCACCCGTGGAGCTTGACGCGCCGTCTACGAATACCTTCCACGGGCAAGTCTCCAGTCGGCAAACCATCTCCCCCTTCTCTCTGGGTGAAAACTCAGCGATAAAATCCGCAAGGACCTGGCCCTTCACCGAGCTTCGAGGTCTGCACCGTATGTCGAAGGAACCGAGTCGAGTCCCCCATTTGGATATACGGCCCGTGAAATCCGACCTCTTTAATAACGACTGTAATGGGTACTCGGTCAGGACGTATACAGTGTGAGCTTGAAAATAGTGTGACAACTTCCTGGTAGCGTGTATCAGGGCTAATACGAGCTTCTCTAAGGGCAAGTATCTCGTCTCGGCGTCGACAAGAGTTTTGCTGATGTAGTACACGGGTTGCTGGATCCCTTTGTCCCTCAGCAGCACAGCACTCACGGCGTGCTCGGATACCGCCAGATACATGAACAAATCCTCACCTGGCTCTGGTGCCGTAAGCATGGGCGCCCGCGCCAAATAAATCTTCAGATCCACAAAGGCTTCTTCACACTCCTTGCTCCACCGAAATCCAGTCCATTTCTTCAGCAGTTGGTAGAATGGTCGGCAGCGATCTGTGAATTTTGAGATGAACCGGCTAAGGGCTGCTAGCATCCCGGTTAGTATTTGCACTTCCTTCGGGTTGCTCGGTGGCTTCAGTCTTCTCACAGCTTCTATCTGGTCGGGGTTGACCTCAATTCCCCGCATACTGATCAGGTACCCCAGGAACTTCCCGGCCCCAACGCCAAATGCGCACTTCTCCGCATTAAGGCGCAACTTGTGCCGTCGGAGAACCTCGAAAACCGCCTGGAGGTCCCCCATATGCAGGGCTTCCTGTTTGCTCTTCACCACCATGTCGTCGATGTACACCTCGACCGTGCGCCCTATCTTGTCTCGGAACATTCTTGTTATCATTCGTTGGTAGGTGGCCCTAGCGTTCTTCAGTCCGAAGGGCATCCTCGTGTAGTGATAATTGGCTTCCGGGGAGATGAATGTCGTTTTTTCTTGATCCTCGGGCGCCAGGGCGATTTGGTGATACCCTTGGAAAGCGTCCAGAAAGCTCATCCTCGGGTGCCCACATGTGGCATCCACCAGCTGATCAATCTTAGGCACGGGAAAAGGGTCTTTCGGGCAGGCTCTATTCAGATCGGTGAAGTCGACGCAAACCCTCCATTTGCCGTTCTTCTTCTTCACTACCACGGTATTCGCCAACCAATCCGGGAAGAAGATTTCCCGAATCACCCCAGCCTACTTCAATCTTTGAACTTCCACCTTTACTGCCTCGGAATGCTCCCAGGCTGACCTCCTCGGCCTCTGCTTTTTAGGGGTGAATGAGGGGTCAACTCCAAGTCTGTGAACGATGAATTCGGGATCCACCCCGAGCACCTTGTATGGACTCCATGCAAATACGTCCACATTCCGGATTAGGAGTAGCAACATCTCTACCTTTTCCCGGTCCTCCATGCTCTCCCCTATCTGGAAGTACTTGTCTATATCCGGCAACACCTTTACCTTGAGCATATTCTCGGCGCACGCACCCCCCTTCTCCTCTGGCGGGTTCTGTAATTGCTACAAAGGCGTCCCCGACAACGAACATTTAGGGTCGGCCTGATCCTTTTGGTCGGTCTGCCCCTTCTTCCAATCGACCATGGCGATCAAACATTGCCTGGCCGCCCACTGACTTCCTTGTATCACCGTGACACCATAATCCGTATGAAACTTGACCTTCATGTGCAGAGTGGACGGGACAGCCCCCATTGCATGTATCCATGGCCTCCCTAGAATCGCCGTGTAGGGGGAGTATGAGGCAACTACGAAGAAGCTTACCATTACCTCCTTGCCCCCCATGTTCACGGGCAGAGAGATTTTCCCCTCGGGAGCCACCATTTTCCCGTCGAACCCAACCAGGGGAGTGTTGTACTTCGACAGATTCTCATCCCTCAACCCGAGCCCCCTGAATAGGTCCGGGTACATAACATCTGCTCCGCTTCCCTGGTCTATCATTATTCTCTTCACAACGAAGCCGCCAATCCTTGCCGTGACTATCAATGCGTCGTCGTGCGGCTGAATGGTTCCTTCCAAATCACTGTCATCGAAAGCGATTGGCTCTCGGGTAGGTCTGATCTTCTTCGCGGGAGGTGGAACGCCCGTACTCCCCTCCACCGACATTACTGTCAACACCTCTTTCCCCTTTGCCGTTGAAATGCCCCTTGGGGCGACATGAATAACATCAATTATCTCAAGAGGGGGCGGAAGGGGATTCCCTCTGTGTGGAGCGCCATGCCCTGTTCCTCGATCCCCGGCATCCGTCACAAATTCCTTGAGGTGCCCTGCCTTAGCCAGCTGCCCGAGATGGTCCCTTAACAATCGGCATTGCTCGGTAGTATGTCCTCGGTCTTTATGGTAGGTGCAGTATAGGTTCTGATTCCTCCTAGAGGGGTCGCCAGCCATCCGGTTCGGCCATCTGAAATACGGTTTGTGCTTAATCTTATCCACAATTTTATGCACGGGCTCCTTGAACGTCACGTTCACCTCCCCTACTGGTGCTACTGGCTCTTGAATCCTCAAATTTTCCCGTGCCCTCTGTTGAAAACCGCTCTACCGAGGACGATCTGTCACCTGTGCCTTGCCTTTGCTTTGTATTCTATCATCTTCCAGTCGCTTGTACTCCTCAATGAGCCTCATCAGCTGCCTCATATCCTCGGGAGGTTTCTTAGTTAATGATTCCCTCAACCCCGACTCCTCAGGCAATCCCATTCTGAAAGTGCTCGCTGCAATCTTCTCGTTCCCTCCGCCAATCTCGTTGTAGAGCTCCCAGTATCGGCTAGCATAATCACGGAGGGTTTCCCCTGCCCTCATCTTCATAGACAACAGCGCGTCCACCGGTTGTTGTTCCCGGCTGCATGTCACGAAACGGGAACCGAACTCCTGTATTAGCTCGGTGAAACTATGAATGGAGCCCTTGCGCAACCCGTTGAACCACCTCAACGCTGTGGGACCAAGGCTGGAGGGAAAAACCTTGCACATCAGAGCGTCATTGCGGGTATGTAGAGACATCATCTGGATATAGTGGCTGACATGCTCCACGGGGTCCGTTTTCCCACCATCCGAATTGAACGGCGGGCGCGTAAATCTGTCTGGCATCGATGCTCGCTCAATATCTGTTGAGAATGGGGACCGAGCTGCCCTGCGCAATGCACGGCTCATAGCATCCATGGCTGCATTCCTTGGCCGTCCCTCTGGAGAATCCGAGCCCCGATTCCCGTATTCCCGTGACCGAGAGCGATTTCGTCTTCGGCGAGATTCCGCTGAATGGGAGCGGTCTCGGCGGCGACGGGACTCCCTCGAGTGCGAACGCTCCCTGTGGCGGTGGGATCCTGATTGATTCGACCCCATCCCGTGTCTCTCTTCCTCGGCGTCAGGCCTTCCCCCTCGATTGTCTTGACCCACTCGGCGGCGCTCGTTTCTTACTTCCAACTCCAGGTCTTGTACTAACCTCCGCAGCCACTCGAGCTCTTCATCCCTGGCATCGGGCTGCCTGTGCCGGGAAGCATGGGATGCCGTTCTCCCCGTTTGATACGACCCTTCTCCAAGACCAGACCGCTCTTCCAGTTGCTCGTAAGCCGGATCCTCGCGTCTCTTTTGCCTCTGTTCCCACCAGGTGGAGCCCCGGGAAGACCCTGCCAAGCCGCTCTCGGCGTTACCTCCAGACATCTTCCTGTACACGAGTCTCGGCGGAACCACTGCTTAGTAGGATTTCCCACAGACGGCGCCAATTATGCGCACCCAAAACTGAAACCCGTTGGGCTGGGCCTCACTTGGGCTCACAACTTACTTGTATAGTGGGTTTGGATTTCCTACACTGGGTCGTTCTTAACGCTAAGACTTAATGGGATCGCCTTTCTCTCCTCGAGGGTCTGGACCACCTTCTCACTCTGCTCTCTCTCTATTTACACTCTTCTTACAGTCAATTTTCCAACCTTTGTCTTCTCAAAACTTCTTGTATTTATAGTCCATAGTTTAGTGGAGAGGTCTTAATTACTTGCCAGTAAGTGCAACCGGCGGTCCAGTATTATCGATCGTAAGTGGGTGGTTAGGTGGGAGTGGGAAGCGGTGAGGGTGGCGTTGGAACTTGGTTCCCACCTCCACGATAGTTCTCGGCAGCGGTGCCTCTCCGAGGCACGGCCGGGGAGGTACAGGGCGGGGCGTCCCGAGAGTCGAATATTTATCACTGCTCGGGAAGGTGTTGCCGAGAAATGATGAAGAGGCAAGGCTATGGCCTGCAGCACGCGTGGCCCGGGGGTGGGCCGCCAGGTAGAGGGAGACTGGCCTTATGGGCCATATACCCAGGCCAGGGTCCAAGGCCCAATATAGGACACGGTGCGGGGGCCGTACAATAAATTATGACAAATACATTAAAACTATTATCTAACATTTCAAAAATGACAAGTACAATACAAAAATAACTATTTAAAAATAAATAATTTATTTTACTTTAGCATCTAACCAATTCCAAATAGCAGATATAAAAAGGGGAAAATTAATTCTTAACTATAATTTTAAAAAGAACTTAATTCATAACAAAACAACTTGACAACGTTCAGGTTTATAAGATATTGATGATTTGTTTTATGTTTTATCTTCATTGCTTAAATGATAAGGAAAAATAGTTTAAATTGTCAATTTATAAAAAAATACAATTTCTTTTTAAACTTTGGAATCTAGATACCCACCTATTTTAAAAGAAATCCACAATCCTATAAAAAGGAGGTTGAGGGGAAATCTAGATACCCCTGGCATTTGATTCCCTGGTGTGATTTGTAATCAAACACGGGAATCTTTAAACATTCTTGGAAATCCTAAAACATTACCCCGTACCAAACGCCACATAAAATAGTTGTGCTTGACATAGAAAGAAGAGCCATGAATATTAGCTTCAAAATTTTGTTTGTGCTTTGTGTTAATTTCTTAGTATGCAAAATTCCTCCCATATTTATTTGAAAGTCTAACTTAATTTAATTTAGAATTCCTTCTATATCATTTTAGATCATAGATAATATTTGGCTAAATTAGATTTATCCTTCCAAATTCCTATGTAAGTTTATCTTTACTTAACTTCTTTTTCATTTTTTTTTTAAAGTTCAGGAATTTGAATTTTTTTTTTCCATGTGTAATATTAATATATGTGTCCTTAAAGGTTAAAGCACAATATAATTAAAAACATTACTCAAGTTATATAAGTTAGGGTGTTAACCATTTGAATAAAATCAATACTAAAATAGATGATTTAAATATCAAAATAAGACTTAAAAATGAATTTCTTTTAGGTGCACAGAACAGTTTATTTTTTAATCTTAAGTTTGGAATTAATTATTTTAGGATAACCCTATTTATGCAAGTATTAGAAAAGATTTAATTGTTTGAATTCAGATCACAATCTTCATTAATAAATAAGGAATTAGAAAAATAATAATTAGAAAAGTTTTTATTGATAATTATAATTAGAGATATTATATATAAGGACAAATAGAAAAAAAAAATATGCATTTTATATAATAATAATCATTCATTTAGTTAGAAACATGTTCTAAAATTATGTAATAATAACTCATTTAGTTATTATTTCTTAATATATATATATATATATATGCAAATATTAACAATATTATTCATATTTTGTGTGTCTACCTTGGGGTGTTTTCAATGTAGTTCGGTGCGGTTTTAGTCCATTTTTATCGCTGCATTGCACAGTGCAGTTTGGTGTGGTTTTAGCCCATTTTTATCACCGCACTACACTGTGCAATTCAATTTGATATATCATGATGCAGTTTGGTTAGTTTTGGATTGGGAAATTTTTCAAAATTTTGGGCTACATTAGCCTAGCCCAAAGTTAGTTTTTCTTTTGTTTTGGGCCAATTTTTAAAATATTTGATTGATTTTTCTTTATTTCGAGTTGCTTAAGAGTAGCCTAAAAAGTTTTTAAGTATGAAATGACTCATCTTCAAATAATATTAATATATTTAGTATAAAATAAATAAATTTATTTATTAAGTGCAGTGTGATTACACTAGTGGCTTTTGTCAATTTAGGTGCGGTGATGCGATTTGAGCGATTTTGGTGAACACCCTAGTCTATACCACCGAAAATTATATTATGTACCCGGCATATATGCCGGGTCTCTCACAAGCTGGTAGGCCCCACAGTGTGTGGGGCCCGCCAGTCTGTGGGGTCCGCCAGTCTGTGAGCATATACCTTCTCCTATACCACAATGTAAGACTTACACTTTCTCAAAAAAAAAATGTAAGACTTACACAATGTAAGATTTTTTCTAAAAAAAATAAAAAAAATAAAAAAATAAAAAATCCAAACTATGCTTCAATAAAAAATTTAAAATTAAAAAAAAAAAAAAAAATCGAAACGATGCGTTTGGCAGCTTCGTAATCTCTGTCTCTCTCGTCGGTCACTCAGATAACACACTAGAGACTCTACACAGCGCGGAGATGGGTTGGCAGCAGCAATTGGGAGTAGGAGTAGGACCTTTACAACCACACTTTCTCTCTCCAAATCCAACCACTCATAAACCCGCAAATACCCCTGCTTCTCTGCCACTATCCTCTACCAAAACCCGTAATTATACTCCCACACTAAGGGCGATTTCTCTACAGCAACTTCCCCCTAATGCCCTCCGCCGGAAAAGAGACCCCAATTGGAGAGGTGGGTTCAGTCTAGGGGTCGATTTGGGAATGTCTCGCACTGGCCTCGCACTCAGCAAAGGCTTCTCAATACGTCCTCTAACTGTAATGTTTTGTATTTCTCTTCAGATACCTTGTGTTTTTTTTTGTTAAGGATAATGAAACTAAGAAATGGACAATATTTTTGAATCTTAGGTTCTGGAATTACGAGGACAAAAACTTGAGCTTCAGCTTCTTCAGATTGCACAACAAGAGGTACTGCTAGTCTGCTACTAAATGTACACTTCATTTGGAGTGCCGTACTAGTGATATTCCTGTGTTATGTTATAATTTTTTTAAAATTGTTCGTGTTGTCATGTCGTACAGTACTCTTTCCCATGCCGTGTTCGTGTTTCGTAGATAATATGTATGTATTTATATTTTTATTTATGGTTTGAGGGGAAAAAAATGTAGGAAGCTGACGAATTTATAATTGGGCTTCCTAAATCAAGTGATGGAAAGGAGACACCTCAGTCAAACAAAATTCGTAGTGTTGCCGGAAGATTTGCGGCTCGAGCTGCTGAGAGGTAAACATTCATTCATACATACATACATACATAAATATGTATACACTGAGGTAGTGTAATGTTTATGTTGTTTAATAATGTAATAAAATCCATGTGAGAGTGACAATGATAATGATCATGGCCAGGTCAAAATCTGTATAGATGGATCTATGATTCTGTGTATTCTGCCTTAGTTGGTAATTGACTGATGTCTCTTGCATCGGAAACTAGATTTCTGAATGATTTATCAACTCTCTATCTGCCTTGGTTTATTTCTTCTAATTACTAATACTTGTGCAAATTTCATTTTTTCTGGATAAATAGGTGTAGTTTGTGTACTTATTACTTTCTTAGGGATGTTTTTATTAAGGATAACCCATATATTGTTGACAAGGAATCAAAAACACTGAATGCCAAGAAGAATCCCGAAGATAATGTAGCACCAAAAGTTTCTCTGTATCCTATTATGTTATCTGATATTTGTCTGTTGATTCTTTGAATGTCTTGTTATAGATAAGAGCCTCTCACCTGTTGTAATAGTATTTAAGGACTTGTAATGTAAAAGAATCGTATTATCCCTGTGAATACAAGAACAGGTTGTCAATTATCTGAAATTTTTCTTCCACTTTCAAAACTCTTTAGTTTTGCTTTCTTTCATTTTTCAATTACTACTTCACTAGAGTTTTGAACTTTAGATATGGATTGGTGATCCCAAATTTAATATTCAGGGGTTGGAGAGTGTACCTGCAAGATGAACATGGGACAACAACTGAAGCAACAGATCGCATGATTTGCATGTAATATTTTCTCTCTTTTTCCTTTTTTCATGCTTTTAGGATTGGATACCAGTTATAGGCAATTGTGGTTGCTCTTTTATTTGATTCTTCTGCTCCGGTTATATTAGTATGTCTTTGCCGAGAAGCTAGAGTTGTTAAATGGCCTTATCATTTATCTTCTTTTTTTTTTGGAGTTGTATAGCTATTGGTTTATTATGTTCTTCATGGCATTTGTGAGTGTGATGTAGAGGCATAACCACATTCACTGAAATGAATATACAAGGTCATACTTTGTGAAAAACTGTTGAATTGTTTAAGTTTTATAACATTATGAATCCTTTTTCATAAGCCATATGGAACACGATGGATGAATTCATTTCTCTAGACCCAAATACCATATAATTCCCTGTTAAACCTGCATCATGAGCCATTTGGTGAAATACATTGAATAAAAGTAGTAATTATCCTTGATGTTTTAAGGATTTGCTATGTTTCGTTTGATTTGAAGCAATATATTTACAAGAAAGGGAAGTTTGATATATATAAAAAAGATTGGCGTTGTTGCAGCTGTTTCCAAATTCAATATGCTTATTTTCTTGGTTCTGTGCTTTACACCTGATGAAAGATACAATGTCTTGTCTCAAGTATATTGGTTGATATGCCTAGTTATTTGTATCATTGTCTCAGTTTCAAGGCATAATACTCAATGTCTATGGCATAGGTTATAATTATATCATTGAAAAAGATGGTGAAAATGCCTGTACTAATGAATGCTGTATATCTGTGATATAACTTATTTTCAGGGGCCTCAGCAGGTCTACTCGGCAAAGCAAAATTGATGCATATGCTGCCATGGTATGGAACAAAATTTATATTTGGTTCCTTTCAGTTTTTAATCATCTACTCTTTTCTACTTAACGAAGTGTGTTATTTTGCCCCCATTCCTTTTCTACCTTTTGTGGCTGCAGATGGTACTGGAGAGATATTTTTCCTTGGCTGGCCAGGAAACTGAACTTGTACTGCCCAAGAATATGGATTTACAAGAAAAACTTAAGACAGGTCCACCTAGAGACATTGATTTCTTTCCTGAAGAATTTGAGGGTTGACAATTTTCTTTTGGTTCTCACAGTTTGATTCAGATTCATTCAATTTCATTATGCTCTCCTTTGTAACACAAGTAGCATAGAGTAGTAGAAAGTAGTAGAAAATATAATTGTAAAAAATCAAACCAGCAGAAGCTGGCAGTGTTTTTCAATTGGTAATATTTTCACAAAGTACCCATATATGATGAGTGTACCATTGGTTTCTTTTTCTAATTTGATTCTACATTATGCACCAAAAGTTGTAATCTTTATAAGTTGTTTTACACCATAAAACTTTTACAAACCAAACGATTACAAATGTATTGCACTGCTGTCAGAAAAGATTTCTTTGAAAATGAGTTAATTGCAGAAGTGAGTAAATAAACCAAGGAAAACCCGACAAAGAAAGAAACAGCTACTTATCTTTCACGTACTAGTGTACGTCTTCAATGAATATCTTTTGGGTGACGGCCGCTTCATATCAATCATTATAATATATATTTAACATGGTCCAAATTGAAGTCATATTGAACAAATTATTGATGATTGATGTGTTAAAAAATGCAATAATTTCCATGATCAAAAAGAGGTTCTAACTCAACCAAAAACACTGGAAAAGCGCGAGTTGAGCTACAAGGCTCATGTTGTATGATTTGGGCTCAAAATAACTAGGAAGTTGCTAGTCAAGTTACAAGGTTATTAGCTTATGACATTTTTCATTCATTTTTTAAACAAAAAAAATACCAATACTATAAAAACAGCAATTAAATCACCAATGAATTTACTCTACTACATTAAACCATTACTTTCGTGCTTGTTGCAAAAGAAAATGAGTTTTTTTTTTTTTAATTGCATGAAAAAGGTGGAATCCTTGGAGCAAGTCACTTTACACCGTGACAAGTTAAACCCTCATGCTAGATAGCCCTACCATCTTGGTATTAATTTGTTAGCACGACTTAAACCCAAGTTCTAAGGTGAGGCGGACGAAATACTTGACCACTAGACTCCCACCTCAAGGTCAAGCATTAAACATTTCTCAATCATTGCTTGCATTGCAAAATCCTATAATTCCACCAATTATGCCACTTCTTATTCAAAAGCATTTCTTATTCAAAAGCATATTTTCTCCATCAATTAACACAATCCTCTCCACAAGAGTAGCTGGCATAGTTGGAAAACCTAGAATACCAAGATCCTTCCCATGTAGAATTTCAGGATCCAATAAGTCCATACACAGAAAATTCACCATTTTTTTTCACAAATTCTCTGTTTCAATTGTATTATAATGGGCTAAGTGAGGTGAATGCATAAAAGAAAATGAAAAATTCGAATTTTCTGGCCAGCCTAAGCAGGGACCTTTTGAACCAAAAGTTCCATGCCCAATGCAACCCAAAATTAATTAGCTTTCATCACCAACATTGATTTAGATACTGTGGAAATCAGCAGTTAGCAGATCTCTTTTGAATGTTCTCCCATTGTGAGCTTCTTTCCATTTCTCTTTCTGGTTTGAGACTAGGGAGTTCTAATCTAGTTCTTTGTAACAAGCAGGTGTGTACAATGGATTACCGTTATCTATTTTGAATGCAAAAGGAAGAACAGAGACTACTGTATTGAAAATTCATGCAGCAGTTAAACCCAGCTCCTTATCTCTAATATTGTGGAACCAAATAATATAATTTGAAACAAACCAACCACTAAGACTCGGCAACAACTAAGGACTTCAACCTTTAGCAAGCCACGTTACCAACTGAATCAAATATGTAACAACAAAAATGATTAATACCTAATACAAGCGAAGAAGAATATGAAGAATATGTTTCCCAAGCATGTTTATGTTTCCAACAAAATTCAAAAACACATATCAAAAACTCTTTTAAAATATAGCCGTAGGCATTAAAGTTACACAAATAAGCCTTTTTAGCAAAACAATAATGCCCACCATAAGGAAAGGAAACAAAATAACAACAGTTTTACTTCTACCATACCAATATACCATGACTTCTTATCTAGAAACCACCGTTTACTAATAAAAGCGTCACAGTTTCTCTGTTACAGCCGTACAGTTACCATATCTGCTCTGTCAAGTAAAACAAGGCTCTCCATGAAATTAGTCCCACTTCGAAGAAAATCTTGGGTACCACCAACATCTTTTTCATGTAGGGTCTCGATGTCAATCGAGATACGCTTAAGATCCGTCCATTCTACTTCACCATTGGCAGAGAAGATGTCATAACTTTTTTCAACTATAAGTAAACCGTTGTCGGAATAGCCATTGAATCCTGTGACTCTGTGGAAAGGAACAACAAAAAGTTTAGTCCAAGATTGATGGACACCATACTCCTTCATCACCCACACATTTAAAAATAAGGGGTCTCCCTCTTCTGTCAAAGCCAGTTTTCCTTTGAACACTCGAGGACACAAATTAGAGCGTATGACAGCAAAAGGCGTTTCCATCATTCCGAACTTCTCTTCCTTAACATCAAATGTCAAAATAAAAGGCCTCGCCTTTCCTCCTTCACGTACATAGGCCATCCAATGCAAAGCTCCGCTAACAAATGGAGCGAGGAACAAATCAGTAGAGGAGAATATCGGGTGCGAACGGGGGATGAAGCCTTTTCCATGAACCCGAATTTATTGAGTAAATCTCTGCCTGAGGCGGAGTCCCTCCTAGGTAATAAGAAATCTTAACAATTTTGTAGTCATTGGTTTCAGATTGATAACAAAATCCAGTATCAACAAGAGAAAGGCCAGCTGATGAGCTTGAGGGTGCGGGAGAAACCGCCTTAAATTTTCCAATGCTGGGGTTCAAAAAAAAAGTAGACCATTGCAGGATCCCACAAGTTTGGGCCAAGTGAACGGAATATCGAATTCAGAAATCCTATCAGAGGTGTGTTCGCAAATGACTGTACATAATTGTCTATCAATATGTGGAAACCTATCAGGTTTCATGAATAAGAGACGACGAGAACTATTGAGTTCAAGGTGGCTGGAAATGAAACTTGGACTGGTAATGGAGGAGTTCCAGGATTTGCGAACGCACCTGAATCTTAGGACTGATTTAACGGGTAGGTTCGCCAGAATATTCAGTACCAAGTCGTGTGGGAGATGGTTTCTGAGAATCGGTGGTTCTCTCATTGAAGACATTTTTCAACGAAAGGACAGAGAGAGAGAGAGCTAAATGAGATCCAAGGGTAAAAAGAGAGAAAAACCAAGATGAGAGAAGCTCATATACACCTACTACAGTTACCACAGATCTATAGCAAGGAAAGGAAAAAAATTCAATCAAAGTAAGGGATAATCTTTAGTGCTCTAAATGAAACATAAGGATGCTATTTGACAAAGAAAACAAAAAAAGAAAGAACAAAACCATATTTCAGATATCAAATTTTGAACTACTCAGTTTTTTTTTTTTTTTTTTTTTTTGGGCGGGGTTTAGAAAGCTGATATCAAAACTTCCTTACTAGATATTCCGGTCATAAGATCTGTCAATGGAGGTGATGTGCGCGCAAGGAGAAGTCGGCCATGGCTGGACTTTGTTGAGAGTGAGAAAGAAACTGAGATGAGTGAGAGAGCCAAGAGTTAAAAGAAAGAAAACAGTGAAACTGACTTTTGTTTGCCCCTTGCTCTCCGTGAAATGTTAGGTTAGTGTCTTTTAAATGGCGTGACATATTTTAGGTCATATATTGATTTTAATTAAATCTCAGCCCTTAACTGGACACTTTCCATTTCAAAGAAAAATGGAGAGGATCCAGATCCTCAAGGCCTGTGTGTCATTTATATCCTCCATTTTTTCTGAAAATAAGCAAGCAATAGCTACGATGTTTTTGTCGTTTATTGTCCAAATTTTTTTTTTTTGAAGGAAATTTATTTTCCAATTTTAAACTCTTTAGCAAATGGTGCGTTTGAAATTTTCAAGTCTAAGCTACACAAATGTGTACAATGTTGTGCACATTATATCATATCATCCTATCATATACTATATATTATTATATAATAAAAATTGTGCTTAGAAACCGTAGTTATGCCAATTAGCTACTTTCACTAATTTATAAATTAATTTTATTAAAAAATTTATAATAAAAAAAAAACTCACATGTTGACTAATTGTGGGGTTGGATTCACGTTTGCAGGCATTTGTGTTTTACTTTTCAGCGTTTTCCCCTTCTTCTTTTTTTGTTTCTCGCGTTTTAAGGAGACCATTGTCACTGTTCACACCTGCAACAGCACTGTTCACGCACTGTAGCAGTATTGTTCATACACTGTAGCAACACTATTCATATACTTAGCAGTACTGTTCACGCACTGTTCATGGGACCCACAACCACTTTATTCAAAAAAAAATATTAAAAATGGGTCCCATAGCACTATTCATACATTTAAAAATTATTTTGCTACAGTGTTTTCATTTTTCAGCAAAAATAAGTTGTATCCAAACGAACCCTAAGAGATAAGATTTAATAATAATTTATAAAAAATTAAATTCTATTCAAACTACAAGTCTATTATTAAAATTTTCTAAACTTAAATCTATACAATCCATATTTTTGTTTTTGTTTTTGTTTTTTTCCTGAAGTATAATAATATTTGAGTTAAGAAGCTGTGGTTGGGTCAAGTAGCTACTCTCACTAATTAGTAAATTAATTTTTTTTTTTTTTTAAAAACAACAACAACCCGTGTTTTTGAAATTCTACTCTAACCTAATCTAAGTATATGTGTGTGAAACTCTCTCCTAGAAACTTGAACCCCAACCTTTACCTCCCGCATCCCACGAACATTTATACTTGTAAAGTGACCATCGCATCATGGGTGTGCAGTGGTACAACCCACATTTTGACTAAAGGATAAAATTTAACAATAATTTATATTAACAATAATTTAAAATAAATTTAAATTCTATTCAAACTAAAAGTCTATTAGAAAAATTTATAAACTTAAATTCTACACAACCCACGTTTTTGTTTTTTACCTCAAGTATAATAAAAGTTAGGCTTAGAAGCCAGGGTTGGGTCAAGTGGCTACTCTCACTAATTAGTGAATTAATTTTATTAAAAAAATAAAATAAAATAGCCCATGTTTTGACTATGAGATAAGATTTAACAATAATTTAAAATAAATTTAAATTCTATTCAAACTATAAGTATATTATCAAAAATTTCTAAACTTAAATCCTACACAACCCACGTTTTTATTTATTATTTTCTCAAGTTGCATGATTTAATACTAATTTAAAACATATTTAAATTTTATTGAAACTAAAGGTCTATTATAAAAAAAAAAAAAAAATTCTTCTAAGCTTAAATCCCACAGATCCCACACTTTTTTTTCCTCAAGTTGCATCACATTAAATTAATATTTTATTAGTATATTAAGCTTCAAATCTCTTCATTCTCAAAAAAAAAAAAAAAAAAAAAAAAAAAAAGCTTCAAATCTCTTGACTAAGGATAAGATTTAACAATAATTTAATTTAGATAAAAATTTATCATCTAAGTTTTAGAAATTTAATTTCTACTCCAACTAAAAATCTATTATAAAAAATTTTATAAATTATATATATTCAACAATAACTTTTCGTGATTGGGCTATGTGGCTACTCTCACTAATTAATAAATTAATTATATATTTTTTGTTAGGATATATTTTCTCAATTAAGGGACAATAATTAACAACTGCTTAAATTAGGTAAAATTTTATCATTGAAATTTCAACAAATTTAAATTCTATTCAAAGTAAAAATCCTTTATAAAAAATTTATAAACTTAAATCCCACACAAAACCCAAGTTTTCTTTCTAAAAAAAAAAAAAAACACATTTTGACTAAGGGATAAGATTTAACAATAATCACATTTTTTAATTTTTATTTTTCCCTTAAGTTGCATGATTTAACAATAATTTAAAACAAATTTAAATTCTATTCAAACTAAAAGTCTATTATAAAAAATTTCTAAACTTAAATCCCACACAACCCACGCTTTTGTTTTTGTTTTTTTCCTCAAGTTGTGTCTTATTAAATTAATATTTTATTAGGATAGGATATTAAGCTACAAAGCTCTTGACTAAGGATAAGATTTAACAATAATTTAATTTAGATAAAACTTTATCATCTAAGTTTTAGAAATTTAAATTATACTCTAACTAAAAGTCTATTATCAAAATTTTTAGAACTTATATATATATATATATATATTCATCAATTGCTCTTCAAGGTTGGCTACTCTCACTAATTAGTAAATTAATTATATCTTTTTTGTTAATAAATATTTTCTCAATTAAGAGATAATATTTAACAACTATTTAAATTAGGTAAAATTTTATCATTTAAATTTCAAAAAATTTAAATTCTATCCCGACTAAAAGTCTTTTATAAAAAATTTATAAACTTAAATCCCACACAAAAACCCACATTTTCTTTCTATTTAAAAAAATTATTAAAAATAAAAAAAACTCACAATTTGACTAAGGGATAAGATTTAACAGCAATCATGTCTTGGATTTTGTTTTTTCCCCTCAATTTGCATGATTTAATAATAATTTAAAACAAATTTAAATTATATTCAAACTAAAAGTCTATTATAAAAAATTTCTAAACTTAAATCTCAAACAACCCATGCTTTTTTTTTCTTTTTTTTCCTCAAGTTGAATCTTATTAAATTAATATTTTATTAGGATATTAAGCTACAAAACTCTTGACTAATGGGTAAGATTTAACAATAATTTAATGGTCAAAGTTTAGATACAAAATTGGTTGAAGCCTAAGGCTACAACTTCCTTTAAAAATTACTACATATTTTGAAAATCAAACTGTTAGATTGCATATTTTTTATGCTCTTGATACACATGCCAAATTTTGTATCAATCAGATATTATTTACCATATGGTCTAAAATATTATATTTTAGGCATAGCTATAAACTAAAAAAGCTTTTAAATTAAACAATTTATTGATGACAAAGTTATTAATATTTAATTTTCTAGAAATTTTGCAAGCACAAATGATATAAGAAAAAAATGTAATCTAATGGCAGATTTATCAAAATTCACCTCCAATAAAAAGATATTCATTTTTTTTTTTTTAGGTTTAATTTTGTATCTAAACTTTTTCAAAATTTAATTCAGAAAAAACTTTATCATTTAGTTTTAGAAATTTTGTATGAAGGTTTGGCATGCTTTTTGTATGAAGGGTTGGCATGCATCTTTGTCAGTGTTTAAACATATGCATTGTGCAATATTTTGTGGAGAAGTGTATCCCAATGACTTTGTAATTTCAGCTGGAATGAAAATGAAATGAAGTTCTCATGAGTTGAACTTAAACTGTATATGTTGTTTTACCTAAATTGCTCATTGTTTACTGGTTTGTAATGAATGACTGAACTTATTTTGGTAACTGTGTGCCATGTTTTGATTGTTCTACAGTTACCAAATCTCCCATGTACATAGTGACTGTAGTTACCAATTCTGCAATTACCAATTTTGCCATGTACATGAATCTGTTGGACACACATATCATAGCTAAAAGTATACAAACCATAAACTAAAAATAATGAAACTCATTTCATGCCACAATACTCATAATTGCAGCACAATACATAAACCACAACATTACTGCCAAATACACAAAGCACATAGGTCATTCCCTGCCATAATACAAAAATACAAATCATACCATTGCCTGCCAACAATCATAATCCAAAATAGATATCAAGCATGAAATCTAAGTTAGTTAATTAAGCCATTGTTCAGGCAACAAAAATAAAAGGTGATTGCACCACATATCACCCTACTTAGCTGCCACTGTTTAGCTATACAAAAATGGACATAAGTCAACCATAGTTCAGCCACCATTACAAAAAGCATGCCGAAAGTGCAGCTATACAAACTGACTACAAAAAGACAAAAGTTCAAAAAAAATCCAAATAGTGAAAAGCTCAGATTCCACTAGCTGATCCCCTTGGCCCATGCACAGATGCTTGGCTCCCATTAGCACTCAATACTTCTCTGTACCTAGATGCATTTCTTGATGCATTCAAAGTGTCACTTGTTATACTCCCCTTCCTCCTCTTGGATGTTGAAGTGTTGGGGGGTGCACTGCTCCTAAGTGGATAAGTGGTTGTTGCACTGCTATTGGCTGGATTGTTGGAGGGTGCACTGCTTCTAGCTAGATAGGTGGTTGATGCACTGTTGTTGGCTAGCCTGTTGGAGGGTGCACTGCTTCTAGTTGAATTCGTGGTTGCTGCACTGCTTCTATGTGGATAAGTGCTTGCTGGCTGCTGGTAGGGTTCTCTATTGGTAGATGATACCCTTGGTTAATTTGGCTCATTGATGGCCACTCCACTTGCTCTACCACCATGACCACTGTTACTTGTCTACACATACATATAAACTCAAGTTAACTTCAAAAGGTAGAGAACAAGTACAAACAATTGTGATTCATGAATAAACTGGTATTGTACTTGTTTTGGCCAAGAACTCCTTCTATTTGGACCACTAGCAGCAGCTATAGGCAGTGAAGAATTTCCCTCAACCTCACCTTTGCAACTTCTTTTATTGTGGCCCATCTTCCCACATGATTTGCATCTCTTTACAATACCCAAACCCTTGCTATGCCCCTTGCTTGGTTCATTGGGTTCCCTTGCTCTCTTCTTCTTGGGCCTACCAGGTGGCCTTCTCTTTATTGGAGGCTGCACAGGTGGAAGTCCAGTTGGGGTCCACATATTTTGACTATTGATTGGATCAATCACTGGCTCATAGCATGCCTTGTATGTGCTGACTCTGTAGCAGTCATCAGTGTACTTCTCAGCTGCCTTTCTGTTAAAGAAAATGCATGAAATTTCATTGCAGCATGGAATGCCAGAGATGTCTCATTTCCTACAACTACAGATCTTCTTAGATAGGTCCACAATAAAGTTAACCAGCCCATTCTTAACCTCAAACCTTGTGTCAGAAGCCCAACATGCCAACCATCTACTGCTACCCATCTTTTCCCTATGCAATCTTTGACATACTTTAGGGCACAACTCAGACTCCACCTTCAAAATACTTAGTCTATTTTGTTGAGACCTGTTCATCAAATACAGTTTGATGTCCTCAAGCTGCACACATAAACAACCCACATATTAGTCCATGGTATACAGTATATAACTCAAACATGCATACATGAACTACATAAAGTACATGACATTTTCATACCTTACTGATAATGGGCTTCCCTCTAAATTTTATTATCCTGCTGTTGAAGCTTTCACACATATTGTTCAGGATAGAATCAGTTTGACCATCAGTCCTGAACATGTGTCTAGCCCATATTGCTGTGGTATGCCCTTTCAACCAAAAATATGCACCCTCATCAACATCCTTCATCTCATTCATTAACCTCTCAAACTCCTATGCATAAGTAGCTTTTACTGCTCTCCAAAACAAATCCCTAATCAAGAGACCAGGATGTTGCTTCCTCAAGTTGTTGTATAAATGTCTACAACAGATTCTATGTTCATAATGAGACCAGTTCTCTGCAAATGCCTACACTAAACCCTACCAAGGTAAACAGCAAGCAACTAGCAATATAAACAAAAAATATTTGTTATATAAACTAAATGACATTTGTTATTTTATTTGGGAATAGACAATATAAACATAAAATATTATAATACCTTTTGCTGGTCTATTATGAAAGCCCACCTCTTGCTATCACCAATGTCAGCTAACAGCAAGTTAATAAACCAAGTCCATGAGTCCTTAGTTTCAGCTTCCACCATTGCAATAGCCAGAGGAAAGTACTCTTCATTAGGATACCTAGCTACTACAACCATCAACTTCTCCCCCTCCCCCCCCCCCCCACCTTGTGTTTGAGATGGCAAGCATCCAATCCAATTAATGGCCTGCAGCTTGCCAAGAACCCATTTTTACACCCAGCCCAGCATATATACAACCTCTCAAAGTAAGGCACTCCAGTATGTAAATCCATCTCAACTGCCAAGTCTCCCTCATTAAAAGTGTGAGTCTTCATCAGAACTGTACTACCAGGACTGGATCTATTCAGTTCCGCCCAATAATCCCAAAGTTGATTGTATTGCTCTGTGAAAGCCCCATCTACAAACTCTTGAGCCCTTTCTTTAGCCCTGCTAGCCTTCCCAGTACTGATATTCACCACATACTTCTCATGAACAGCATCTTGAATATCCTTCAATCTTATGTCAGGTTGTTTCCTCACCCTTTTCATCAACTTCTTTGCAAGGAACTTGGTAGTACACCTTGGATTTTTGTAGCTCCTTGTACATGTGTGCTCCAAGTTCAGGGTCTTAAGTTGATAAATCATCTCCCTGGACATCTTTGCTAGGTAAGCTGTAAACTTACATGGAGGTTAACACATGGTTCTAACCCTTACCTTATCATTCTTCACAAACCTCACTCCCATCCACCACACACTGCATACTCAATGATAGCATCCTTGAACTGTTTAGGAGAAATAAACAACATATCCTTCTTAAACCTAAGGTGTTCAAGATTAGAGACTGGCTTAAACACTGGAAACTTGTTCCTCCTAGTGACATTGTCCACCTGTCCATGATCACCATGACCCTCACTGCCACTATCATCAACCCCCCCCCCCCTCATCTGATGACTTAGTGAGACTTAACAGCTCCTCACTGGTGTAATCTGAGTTCATTACACTAGCCCCCATCTGATCTAGCACTGGTGCCTCAACCTGATTGTCCCAGCTGTCATCACTATCTACTCCAACAAACCTCTGGTTAGGGTTCATTTCTCTAGTCCTTTCCATATCACTGTCATCATTACTATTAGAGGTGATAGGCCCATCCTCTTCTGGTTCATCAACAACTAGTTCCTTACCAGGTCTCTTGCATCCTATTATTTCAACATTAGAATCAGTTTGGACACCATTTCCATTGGTGGGAGCAGGATTTTCACCACCATCATAACCACCCTTAGACCCAACAACACCACCATCCCTATCACCCCTATCATCCCTGCCAAAATCATCATCCATGTCACCTTCATAGAAATACTGATGACCATCAAAATCATCATCACCATCAGAGGACCCATCCTCATCATTAGAACCACTACTACAAAAGTAGCCCTTACCATTGTAATAAGCATCATAAGTAGGTTCCCCCTCAGAATCACTAACATCCACAAAGTCATTATGCTCATTTCCTACAACAACCTCCATTGTTACTCCATTACCCCCATTAATGAGGATAGGATCATATACTGGATGCTCTACATATACATGAATCTGCCTATGACCCCTCACCAATTCAATCATGAGCAATGCATCTTTATCATCCTTGATCAAGTGGAACCCCCTATTCTCTTGATTATCCCCAAGCGCTATGTACCATAGCCTGCTCACAGTAGTGTACCCAAATTCCCTACAAATGGCCTCAATCTCTACCTTAGACCACTCATCAAGATCACAATTCTCTACTACCCCCACTTCACCCCCCACATACTCCTCAAGATTTTCAATGAAATGCCCCCCATGATGCACATGCATAGTAAATAAATCGTCCATTCTACATGCATGGAAAAAAATAGTGATTATTTTATTACAATAAAGACAAAACTAAACCAAACAGTCAAACATGCACTGACTCTATACATTCTAAACAATAAGCTCCAACATGGAACACAAAACAATGCCAAAAATATATATAGTTTACTGATAACAGGAACACACGTGGACCACATTGATCCCTAAAGGCCAAACAATGACAAACACCAACCAAACAAACAAATTAAAGCATAATGAATCACCAAAAGTGTGGTCCTAATCGATGAGAGAGACAAAATTGCATACATAGACAAAACGCGTTAAAAGTAGGGGAGAGAGACGAATTTACATACATAGATAGAACGTGTTAAAAGGAAGAGAGAGAGACATATAAAAAGAGATGGGGAGACAGATATACACACAGAGAAACAGATATACACACATAGAGAGACAGATATACACATATGAGAATCTCGGATGTCAGAATCAATGCGGTAAATCGATCTCCAAATCGCAATGTTCTCCTCCTCTTCCAGATCACATCGTCATTCTAAGTCACACTGATTTGTCAGGGAAATCGTTTCAGAGAAATGGGATTGAGTTTTCTCAGGGGACTAGGCTTGAGTTTTCTCAAGGAGCACGAGCTAATTTGGGGATTTTAAAGTTCAGGTGAAATTTGGGGATTTAGGACTGAAGTGGCTGAAGGAAGGTAGTTGATAAGCTCGAAGCTCGGTCACGTGGAACGTCACGTGGGGGAAAAGAGGTGGGAACATGATGTGGCTCGGTCACGTGAGGGTCTCGTGGGTTTAAGTGGGATAGTTGGCATTTTCTATAATATTTTATTAGTTGGCTTTGACACCTGGCACTTCTGTTTGCCACCTCAGCTCTTTCTGTAATCGGGTTGACGATAGGGACCATTTTAAAAATGATTTTAAAAAATCAGGGACTGACCTAGGGGCAAAATCAGTTTAGGGACCAAAACGAGAAATGGCCCAAAATGTAGGGACCAAAAGTGTATTTACGCCAAAAAATAATTAGAAACGTTTTTATTGATAATTTTAATTAGAGATATTATATATAAGGACAAATATAAAAAAAAAAAATTATGCTTTTTATATAATAATGATCATTCATTTAATTATAAACGAGTTCTAAAATTATGTTTTTAGTCATTATTTCTCAAAAAAATAAAAAGGTAAAGAAAATTCATGATTAAAGTCGTGCAACGCATGAGACTTTCACTAGTATATGGTGTGTGTGTGTGTGTATATATATTGGTTACAAATATTAACAACATTATACATATTTTACTTGTCTACCTTGGAGGTATTCATAGTGTGGTTTGGTGGGGCTTTAGTCCATTTTTATCACCGCATTGCACGGTGCGGTTTGGACAATACCATCACTGCGTCAAACCTCAATTTTCTAGTCACATGTGCAATGTAGTGCAATTCGATGTGATATATCATGATGCATTTTGTCAATTTTGGTTTGAATTTTTTTTTTTCAAAATTTTGGGTTGTTTAAGAGTAGCTTAATAAGTTTTTAGATGTGAATTGACTCATCTTTTATAATAATATTATTTATATAATATTAATATATATTTAATATAAAATAAATAAATTTATATATAAGTGGTGTGTGTTTACATTAGTGGTTATAGTCAATTTAGGTGCGGTAATGCAATTTGAGCAGTTTGGTGAACACCACCAATATTCTACAATGTAAGATTTACACAATATTAAACAAGAATTTTCCTTTGTTTTAGTAACGAATCCAATCGATGCTACTATCAAAATGAAAATAGAGATCTATATATAATATGAAAGGTGCCTACCTATCAAAATTAAAATAAATCTATAAATTTTTCTTTGTTTGACTTTTGGTTGACCGCTTCTTCTTGTGTCATATGACTACATAAATTTGTGTCACATTTAAGTTTAAAAATACCGTACAATTATACCTTTTCGCTCTACTAATTTTCAAAATCTACTCATGGTTTCACAAAAGATATAAATAAAAGGACAAGGATTTGCTGCAAACATGTTTATAGGAGTTGCTACAAACAATATCAGGTGTCAACTTATGAAGCCAACATGTGTCCTGGGTCATGTGCTTGTCACATGACCAGCCAAAGTCCCCGAATTCCCTTTAACCATAGGTAGCTTTAACCATCAGGCATCAATGGTAGCTTTAACCATTGATGCTGAAATATGTTTGTGAGCGACTATGACCTCGGCCAACCAATTTTTTCTCAAACTGGGCCTAACCCGCGCGAACAGCTAGGATCGTGATGCTCAAAATGTTGAATTCACTGTAAAATGTACTCCCCCCTAGATCGAGGGTTTTACATGGAGTCACCCCTTATTTAATTTAAATGGAAAAATAAGAAAACCTTATATTTAAAAAAATGTTTTTGTTATATTATTATATATTACAATTTACATCAATTTTGTAACAAAAATTTACAATGCTTTTTTGGTCCTAGATACAATCTAAGAAAGTAAATTATATTGCTTTATTTCCTAGTTACATTCTAAAAAAATGTAAAACTGCATATACAAGAGCCTAGTCTAGAATCCTTGATCTTGGTTCGTGTGCTAATTTACGAGATGGGAAGGGATTAAGCACCCATCTCGCCCGGTAAAATTGGTCTCCTAGGTTAAGGTGGCCAATATCATGTCATGTCAAACAAATACAAACAATATATCATATAAACATGTTAATTTGCAAGAATTGTAAACAAATATGTGTTGGGGGATTTAACATAAAGAGAAACAAAAAGTGAACTTTGTTAGATAACAATGTAAATGTAAAGAACGCATGAAAGTAATGGCATGTTCATCCAAGAAATTAGTGTAAAGAAGGAATCCCTAGCCTAGACATGTTCATCTAAGCATGTGAAGGAAAACAAAATCGTTATGTTATTTGTCATCAAAACAATTGCAAAAGAAAATTTATTTTTAGGCCTACCAATCATCCAAGCAATCATGAGAAGAAAAAAGAAAATCACCCAAACATGTTTATCCAAGTATTTAAGCAAAAACCATAACGTTAATTAGACCTGTTCGTCTAAGCATTCAAAAAAGAGAGAAGCAACTACCTAGACATGTTCATTTAAGCATGTAATGATAAGCAAATAATAACTTAGAAGTGTTCATACAAGCATGTGAAGGAAAACAGAGAATTGTCATGCTATTTGTCATCCACACAATTGCAAAGAGAAAAACAAAACATTTAAGCATATTTGATCATCCAAGTAATTATGAAAAAAAAAAGTAAAGAAAAGTCCCTTAGACATCTTCATCTAGAGAAAATCAAAATGCTTAGACATGTTCGTTTAAGCATTTAAAAGTAAAACAACTACCTAGACATGTTCACCTAAGCATTCAAGAGAAAGTTGTGCATTAGCTTAGAAGTGTTCATCTAAGCATGTAAAAGGAATATCAATGAGATATATAGGCATGTTCATCCAAGCATATCATGAAAGAAACAAATAATGACTTGGAAGCATTTATTCAAGCATGTGCAGAAACTTAAAGAACATACTTAACTACTTACCAGCATAGAGCATAAATTAAAGGGGAAAATGATTAATTAAAGGGCTATGGAGAAAGCAATGAAGTACTAAACTACAACCAAAGTAAGAACAATGGTTGCACAATAGCTTTTCTTTTCTGCTTTCTCACTAGCTCTCCAAAGGGAATTGGGGTTAGAAAATGAAAGAGGTTTTCTCTATTTATAAGGGAAGGGATGGCCTAGTTTTAAAGCTAAGTTATTAGCTTTCTTCTGAAACTAAGGGAGGAGATAAACCTGTTTAGATAAGCTGGAACGAATTTGGTGTTGATCCCCATTTGAATTTTGAAAGATGATGCTGAACTTGTGTTATCTTCTGCACCTGTTTCGTATTTTGGCTATAAATTTCTGCTCAAAATTCCAATTGATTCTGGATATTTTAATTTTGAAAGAAAATTCAATTCTCTACAACATTTATAGAAATAGAGAAAGTCAAATTTCAACGTTTTCCAACCAAA
The DNA here is from genome assembly GCA_019022515.1 of Quercus aquifolioides. Taxonomy (NCBI): domain Eukaryota; kingdom Viridiplantae; phylum Streptophyta; class Magnoliopsida; order Fagales; family Fagaceae; genus Quercus; species Quercus aquifolioides. The sequence continues at coordinate 38,709,326 of CM032333.1, forward strand.
AATGCGATTCAAGTTGTTGCTGAGAATAATAACGCTTTTTTGAGCTTTTTTTTGAATTTTTTCATGGATCATATCTTCTTCTCTCTCCAATTTTTTTTTTTTTTTTTTTTAAAAAGCAGATAAGATGCCATAAAGGAAAACATTTTTTATTATTTCTTAAAAAAATGAAGTAAAATGAAATCCAATAAAAAATCACACTTGATTAATTTTAAATTAATTCTTGTGGGAACCAATCTAAATTAAGTGTTAAAAATAGGACGTGATCGGGCCCATCGTATAGGTGAGCCATGATCATTGAAAATGGTTTATATGATAACTTTTGATCAGATGGTCCGATCAAAGCCCATGACATACAATTATGATTGTTAGAGCATCAGGATTTGTTTTGTATCACAAATATGAAGATCTACTTGTTGGTTAAATGAAAATTGTAAAATGGGGTGTCTACAATGTTCGAGGAACTTCATCTTATTTTAGATTTTTTTATGTCGCTCCTCAGATAATGATTCAAAATAGTTGTTTCTTCATGTAGTTTCTATTTGAAACCAAGGTAAACTACTTATAGTTTTGATAATGTTTTATAGAAGAGAATGATTGAAACTTTACTATTAGGGTCTATTTTGATATTGCTTATTTTACTGAAAACTGAAAACACTGTAGCAAAATAATTTTTAAATATGTAAATAATGTCGTGGGACCCATTTTTAATGAAAGTTTTGTTGAAAAAAAATGTTTGTGGGTCCTATGAAAAGTGCACGGGACCCACTGGAAAAGCTGAAATGTGCTTCTCCAAAAAATAAAGAAAAAGAAAACGCCAGACACAAGACACTCCTCTGTAGATGCAATCCAAACGCGTACTTAGTTTTAATATAGAGCTATATTCCATTTGCAATGAGATGCTGACTCCAATTCCATTGATGACTTACAAAAGTCCCCTCTCTATACTTGTCATCAATAAGTTATTTATGAAATGTTTTCCATATTGTCATTTGACCATTTTCAAGTTTTATATAGGTAATTCCCATTATTAGCAAGAATGCAGCCATGAAATGCAACAGCGACTTCTGTACATGAGCTATAATGCCACTTAGGTTGATTACTTGATGAACAAATTAGTCTCTTATTGGTTCTTTTAGCTTTATTTTTTATTTTTTTTTACCATAAGGTTGATTAATTATCTTTTTATTTAATTAGCCCGTGCAGTCGCTAACGGGTTAGCGACTAGTAAATAAATAAAACTCAAATGATGCATTTGGCAGCTTCATAATCTCTCTACCATCTGCCTCTCAGATAACACACTACAGTCTCTGCACAGAGCGGAGATGGGTTGGCAGCAGCAATTAGGAGCAGGAGTAGGACCTTTACAACCACACTTTCTCTCTCCAAATCCAACTGCTCATAAACCCGTAAATACCCCTGCTTCTCTGCCACTATCCTCTACCAAAACCCGTAATTATACTCCCAGACTAAGGGTAATTTCTTTACAACAACTTCCCCCCAATGCCCTTCGCCGGAAAAAAGACCGCAATTGGAGAGGTGGGTTCAGTCTAGGGGTAGATTTGGGAATGTCCCGCACTGGTCTCACACTCAGCAAAGGCTTCTCAATTCGTCCTCTAACTGTAGTGTTTTGTATTTCTCTTCAAATACCTTTGTTTTTATTAAGGATAGTGAAAACAAAGAAATGGACAATTACGAGGACAAAAGCTTGAGCTTGAGCTTCTTCAGATTGCACAACAGGAGGTATATATATAAACATACTACTACTAAATGGACACTTCATTTGGGGTGCCATACTGGTATCATACCCTTGTCATGTTATAATTTTAAAAAAATTGCTTATGTCACCGTGTCATATCCTTACTCTTACCCGTGTCTATGTTTCCTAGATAATATGTATGTGTTTAAATTTATTTATGGTTTGAGGGAAAAAAAATGTAGGAAGCTGACGAATTTATAATTGGGCTTCCCAAATCAAGTGATGGAAAGGAGACACCTCAGTCAAACAAAGTTCGTAGTGTTGCCGGAAGATTTGCAGCTAAAGCTGCCGAGAGGTAAACATTCATTCATACATACATAAATATAAATATATATATATATATATATACACACACTCATAAATATATATATACACACACTGAGGTAGTGTAATGTTTATGTTGTTTAATAATGTAATAAAATCCATGTGAGAGTGACAATGGTAATGATCATGGCCAGGTCAAAATCTGTATAGATGGATCTTTGATTCTGTGTATTCTGCCTTAGTTGGTAATTGACTGATGTCTCTTGCATCGGAAACTAGATTTCTGAATGATTTATCAACTCTCTATCTGCCTTGGTTTATTTCTTCTAATTACTAATGCTTGTGCAAATTTCAATTTTTCTGGATAAATAGGTGTAGTTTGTGTACTTATTATTTTCTTAGGGATGTTTTTATTAAGGATAACCCACATATTGTTGACAACAAATCAAAAACACTGAATGGCAAGAAGAATCTCAAAGACGATGTACCACCAAAAGATTCTCTATATCCTATTATGTTATCTGATATTTGTCTGTTGATTCTTTGAATGTTTTGTTATAGATAAGATCTTCTCACCTATTGTAACAGTATTTAAGGACTTGTTATGTAAAAGAATAGTATTATCCCTGTGAATACAAGACCAGGCTGTCATTTTTCTGAATTTTGTGTCTTCAACTTCAGAAACTCTTTAGTTTTGCTTAGAACTTTCATTTTTCAATTACTACTTCACTAGAGTTCTGGACTTTAGATGTGGATTGGTGATCCCAAAATTAATATTCAGGGGCTGGAGAGTATACCTGCAAGATGAACATGGGACAACAACAGAAGCGACAGATTGCATGATTTGCATGTAATATTTTCTCAAAATCCCCCCCCCCCTTTGTTTTTAGATCAGATTCTGGTTCTTATTGCATGATTTGCATATCTTTGCCTAGACGCTAATATTGTTAAATAGCCTTGTCATTAATTTTTTTTTTTTTTTTTTTTTTGGGAGTTGTACAGCTTGCAATTGGTTTATTATGTTCTTTATGGCATTTGAGCACTTAAATTTGCGAGTGTGATGTAGAGGCATAACCATATTCACTGATATGAAATTGATACAAACTATGTGAAAGACTACAAATAATTCAATTTTATGACATTCTGGATCCCTTTCATGTCCTATACGGAAGACAATGGATGAATTCATTTCTCTGGACCCTAAAAAACCATATAATTCCTCATTCATTGAGCTATTTGGTAAAAAAAATTGAATAAAAGTTTTAATTATCCTCAATGTTTTAAGAATTTTCTATGTTTTGTTTGATTTTAAGCAATGCATTTAGAAGAATGGGAAGTTTGACATTTTTGTAATAGGCTGGCACTGTTGCAACCATTGTCAAATTCAATGTGACTATTTTCTTGTTTTTGTGCTTTACACTTGATGAAAGATACATTGTCTTGTCTGAAGTATATTTGGTTGATATGCCTAGTTATATGGATCATTGTCTAATTTTATAACACTCAATGTCTGTGGCGTAGGTTATAATTATATCATTAAAAAGAAGGTGAAAATTCCTGTACTAATGAATACTGCATATATGTGATATAATTTATTTTCAGGGGCCTCAGCAGGTCTACTCGGCAAAGCAAAATTGATGCATATGCTGCCATGGTATGGAAAAAAATTTATATTTGGTTCCTTTTGGTTTTTAATCATCTACTCTTTTCTACTCACTATGAAGTGTGTTATTTTGCCCCCATTCCTTTTCTACCTTTTGTGGCTGCAGATGGTACTGGAGAGATATTTTTCCTTGGCAGGCCAGGAAACTGAACTTGTACTGCCCAAGAATTTGGATTTACAAGAAAAACTTAAAACAGGTCCACCTAGAGACATTGATTTCTTTCCTGAAGAATTTGAGGGTTGACAATTTTCTTTTGGTACTCAGTTGGATCCAGATTCATTCAAGTACATTATGCTCGCCATTGTAACACAAGTAGCATAGAGTAGAAAGTAGTAGAAAATATAATTGTAAAAAAATCAAACCAGCAGAGGCTGGCAGTGTTTTTCAATTGTTAATTTTTTTCACAAAGTTTATTCTTGTGACGACTGGTACCCATTGACATTGGATTAAAAGTTTACCATTGGTCCAATTTGATCCTACATTATGCACACAAAGTTGAAATCCATTATACGTTTACAGCAGCATAAACCATAGCACTTTTTCAAACCAAAAGATTACAAACGTAATCCACTGCTGTCAGAAAATATTTCTTTGAAATTGAGCTAATTACAGAAAGGGGAAGTGGATAAATAAACCGAGGAAACACCGATAAAGAAAGAAACATCTACTTATCTTCACGTACTAGTGACGGGTGCTTCATACCAATCATTATAATTGTATTTTTAACATGGTCCTAATTGAAGTCATATTGAACAAATTATTGATGATGGGTTGAACAAAATGCAACCACTTAGAAAGATGTCTTAATTTAACTAAAATACCAAAAAAGTGTCAGTTGAGCTACAAGGCTCTGACATTTGACATTTTTCATTAACACTTTTTAAAGAAACATATATGTGATAGGTATATATCTATGAAAATTTTGGGCTCAAAGTAACTTGGAAATGCTAGCTAAGTTACAAGATTCTTGGTCTATGATATTTTTCAGTCACTTTTTAAACAAACACATCAATTTCTATACAATTATAGAAATATGGATATGTTCAAAATTTTGGCCCAAAAAGTAGTGAATATCTACAGTTATAGAGAATAATTCTTCTCTTCCATAAAGAAAAGTTTGACACAACTTTTAAATGAAAAGGTCGGCCATTAGAACAAGCATTTTTTTATAGTTAGTAGTTCATGAAGGAAATGAGCTACAATTCATGAGAGAGAGAGAGAGAGAGAGAGAGAGAGAGGATTTCTGTCTATATAAGGTCAACCACAAATAATTTTGAATTTACTGCCAAAAAAATATTGGGGGTTTAGTAATCTTTCAGGTAGAAAGTATTTTAATCTAAAATAAAAACCATTTTTAAAACAAAATCATAAGTGGCACATTAACATGCAAAATCACAATTCTTAAATCATATACAATTCATATAAGAATAAAAATTTATGAAAAGAGAGGTGATAAAATAAAATAAATCCAACAGAACAAAATGTAAATATAATTTTGTTTAAGAAAAAAAATAAAAATATAATAGTTAGTACAACAAAGTCACTTGCCTTAAAGGTTAGTTTGTCACCATGTTAGCCAGAAAATTGGTTCTCAAAATTTTCTAAAAAAGGAGAAATCACACTTTGAACACCAATATGAAATTAAAATAATAATAATAATTATTATAAAATAAAAAAAAAGATCTTGTAGGTATTAACTCAACATTAACTAGTATAAGTTTAAATCCTATCATATTAAATAATAACAAACAAATAATATAAGCACCAAATAAATCAACAGTAATTTCACCCTACCATTACATTCATCCCTTTTACAAAAGAAAAGTAGCTTTTTTTTTTTTTTTTTTTTTGATTGGATGAAAAAGGTGGAATCCTAGGAGTAAGTCACAAACCCTTAAGCTAGATACCCCGCCACCTAGGCACTAATGTGTCCCGCACGACTTGAACCCAAGTATTAAGGCAAGGCAGACAAAGTGTTTGACCACTAGGCTCCCACCCCGATCAAGCATTCAACATTTTTCAATTACTGCTTGCATTGCAAAATCCTATACTTTCACCAATTATGCCACTTATTCAAAAGCATATTTTCTCCATAAAAGTAGTAGGCATAGTTGGAAAACCTAGAATACCAAGGCACTAATGTGTCCCACACGACTTGAACCCAAGTATTAAGGCAAAGCAGACAAAGTGCTTGACCACTAGACTCCCACCCCAGTCAAGCATTCAACATTTTTCAATTACTACTTGCATTGCAAAATCCTATACTTTCACCAATTATGCCACTTATTCAAAAGCATATTTTCTCCATAAAGGTAGCAGGCATAGTTGGAAAACCTAGAATACCAAGATCCTTCCTATGTAGAGTTTCAGGATCCAATAAGTTTATACACAGAAAAATTTACCCTTTTTTTTTTGTACAAATTCTCTGTTTCAATTGTATTATAATAGCCCAAGTGAGGTGAATACATGAAAGAAAATTCAAAATTCAAAATTTTCTCGCCAGCCTAAGCAAGGACCTTTTGAACCAAAAGTTCCATGCCTGGTGTAAGGCAAAATTTGCCAAACGGTATATTTTTCCAAAAAAATTAGGCGCGTGGCATGAGTTCAAAGTTATTTAGTAAGTTAGACTATTTTTGAAAATCGACTTTGGCAAAATCGACTTTGGGCTGGAAAACGAACACTATAGTGGCGTTTTTTTTAGTGGCGTTTGTAAAAACGGCACTATAGGTACTAAAAAAACGCCACTATAGTGTTTGTTTTCCAGCCCAAAGTCGATTTTGCCAAACTCAATTTTCAAAAACAGTCTACCTTACTAAATAACTTTGAAAACATGCCACGCGCCTAATTTTTTTGGAAAAATGTATTATTTGGCAAATTTTGCCCCTGGTGTAACCCAAAAAAAGCTAGAACATTTTCCAATTGCACCAAAAAAATAAAAATATTTACTGCATGATTCATGCAGACTATACTACCTCATCACCCAAAAAATCCTGAGTGTTTGAAGTGATAGTATGCAATCAAAGCCAAATTTCCCTTGTACACTTCAAGATGTTCCAACTGCGATTAATCTCCAACAGCAAGTGGTAGTGTGATGTGATCCAATAGGTTCACTGATTAATTTCTGCAGGGAGTGCTATCTCTCTGAATTTCTCTATATTGGCATCAAATGAAATCATTTATTCAAGCAGGTTGATGTTGCTAATTTTTTTCTAAACTTACAAACCATCAACTAGACTAAGTAGACTTAACCCACCACTCTATCAAGAGGATTACAAAAGGAAAGGCACAAATAATTTTGAATTTATTATCATATTAAAGTACTTATTCAAACATGCCTACATAGGAGCTAGGCTAGTTACCACTTAACAGACATTATGTTGTGCTTCGTCTTGCCACAAAAAAATGAAAAACAACCTCTATTGTTCTTAACATCATAGTTGTCCAACTGGTACTTGACTATCAAAATAATGGTGAGGATGGGATCAGTGAATTTTTTAAGAGAATCAGTTTATAAAATTAGCATCCTGTGTTATAAAACTCTACCAACTAACACAATCTGCCACATTGTCATGGGAATTTCAGAAAGGCTAAAAGGGTAAAGCACAAGGAACATCTAATGTTACTCTTATAGGAAATAAGATAATCAATAATATAAATAGGAGCTGACAGAAATATTTTTGCTCAAAAGCTGTACCAAATACTATTTTGTGCTTTGGTTGGCCATAAAAAAGATAATGAAAACTCAATTTTTGGTGCAATGCACATTTGAATAGATCCAGAGGTATATTCCATCAAAAAATTGGGAAAAGTGCAACAGTAAACTGTATTTGATTTATGATCGAGATATCTGGCATAAGCTGATTGCAGGAAGAAGAATGCTACTATTGAAGTGACGTTATAGAGTTCATAAGTTAATGAGAGGATGGTATTTTTAACATCAAGATAGGAGCTTTTGCAACTACCTTTAATAAATTAGCTTCTAACTGCCAATATTAAGGTTAAACGTACCACAGAAACAAACAAAAGACCATGTAGCTTGAATCATGGAAGTAAGAACATGCCCTCAGAATGGTAACATGCTCACTATACAAGTACTTTGCTATTCCTTTTCAACATTCTTAGTTTTACAGCTTCTTTTATTCTCCTCTTGTTTTGGTCATTTCTTATTTTATATTGTGGTGAGGAGAGCTCTAATCTAGCTCTTTAACACTACCAGAGGGATACAAGTAAAAAAAGGATTATGTTGGCCAAATATTGTTTTTGTTGACATTGCCAGATCTAGGTAAGTGCACAACAGCCATCCACATAGAAAAATCAAATATTAATATATAATAGCCACAAAAGGATAATTAAACTTAGTATAAAAATCAAGCATTTTGTAGTACTATCATGCCCACGGCTAAAGGAAAAGGAATAACAAGGGTTTCACTTCATCCATACCTCTAATGACTTTACTTCGAATATGCACACCACCATCCCCTTAATAAGACACCATGTTTGCTCCATCAAGCAAAGCAAGGCTCTCCATGAAAGTTCCTACACATGAAGCATGTTGAACATCAGAATCCTTCTCGAGTAGAGTTTCAGGGTCAACTAACACAAACTTATACTTCTTGTTCTCTAATTGATAATTTCTTCTGCAAATCAGAAGAGAACCATTCTCAGTGAAGCCAATGCAAATAGCTACTCTTCTTCCAAATGGTAGAACAAAAAGTTTATGCCAAGACTCATGCACACCATACTCCCTCATAACCCATATGGTGTACTGATAGTATTGTTCACTCTCCCCATATGTAATGACAGCTAGTTTCCCCTTGAATGATGCAAGACATATTTGAAAGGAGGGTACGCTCATAGAACCATCAGGCATTTCCAGATTCCTGAATTTCTCACAATTGACATCAAAGCACATAATCATTTCACTACAGTGCTTTTCTTCTTCTTCTATGAAACCTGCCATCCAGTGCAAAGCTCCACTAACCAATGGGATTGACAAAAAATAATTATTATCATAGAATTTAATATTGCTTGTCTATGGCATTTCAATCCTTCTCCATGAATCTGAGCTTAATGTGTACACCTCAATTTCAGATGGAGGCACAGAATGAGAAATTGAAATCCTCACAACCTTGTAGTCATTATTCTCAGAATGATATGCAAATCCAAGTGTAACAGAATCTAATTGTCCTAAGCAAGGTTTGGGCAACCTCTTGAATTTTCTAATGCTGGGATTCCACAAATATATAACATTACCAGAAGTGGTAGTACTTTCAATATCAGCAAGACACAATAAGCCATTGTAGGAACCGACTATTTTGGCACGCCCAGAAGGAAAATCAAAGGGAGTTCCTATATCAAAAATCCTATCAAACGTTCCGTCAAAAGTGACCGTACAGATTTGCCTCAGACTTGTAATCCACGGCATGTGTAGGAGATAACCATGATCTTTGTTGTTATTGGTATTATTAAGGTGGGTAGAGATGAAATTGGGTGTGGTGATTGATGAGTAGTAGGATTTGCAAATGCACCTAAATCTTAAGAGTGATTTGACTGGTAGCCTAGTCAAGATGTTGAGTACAATGTCATGTGGCACATAGTTCTTCTGTTGGAGGATCGGAGGTTCTCTCTTTTGGAACATTTTTCAAGCGGAAGAGAAGAAAAGAGAGGGTAAAGTAGTAAGGATTTTAAGATCTTTATAAAGAGTTGTGCTCTGAAAGTGTTTGATCTGCTAAGGAATTTAAGATATTTGTAACTTTAAAGACGACTCCTTATATTCATCAAAAAAAGATTCATGGTAAGAACAAACTTCTACTATGATTGCAATTTGCACATATCAGAGATTAGTTTAAAAAGAAGGATACTTTGGCAAGATTCTGATCTGGATATGGGCATCAAACCCTTTTTTTAAGGAGTTAAAACTTAAAACGGCAATTTTATTGTATGGCTAAACAGAGTTTGAGTGAAATTAAAGAACTTGGGACCATCTTCAATCTACACCTAGATACATTCGTGAGCAGAGATTCCCCTTACAAGAGCAAAGTAATTTGTAAATCCAAGAAAAGACAATTACACCAAGCTTGGCCTTTCAGTCTTCTGTCAAAGCAAGTTACTCTCAAAAAATTACGTATCTTATTAGCAAAAATTTCACAATTGTGCCAATTATAGAGCTAGAGCTTGCATTTTTTTTTGGTTTAAATCTTGAAATCAATAGCAAGATGTCTAGAGTTTTATAGTTCAAATGACATCGCTTTGGAGTTTTTAATTGAGACATTCAAGTTCAAATACCTCAGCCCCAACTATTAATGTCTAAAAAATAAAAAGTAAAATACCAAGAGCAAGATGACCTATAAACATAGAGGATAATTATATAGTATCCCTAGCCTCATCACATGCCTTATGTGCATAATCAGATTTTTTTTTTAACCTTCAAATTTCTTTATTCATCCCATTTGGTTGTTTCAGTCTTCATCCTAGTAAACCCAATCCAAACTCGATCTTCAACACCACTAGTTGCCATTAGTAACTTGATTAGAAGCACCAGATTTGTTAGCTTCATTTAATTTCTTCAAACATTTAATACCAACAACTTCATTACTTACGGTAACTAGTAAAGTAGTCCTCCGAAATAGAGAATTAGCAACTCCATTAGAAGCACCAGAGTTATGTTTAACAACACAGCAGGTCTATTCCATATAAGAAGCATACCATGTAAGCATCTTATTGAGGTGTCTTTGATTCTTGAAATATTTCGATGATTTATTGTCTACAAAAATTCATGAACTCCATTGAAATTAAATAATTTTCCTACTCTCCAAGGCAACTGCATACACCCAAGGTAAAATGTTTGCTAAATCTGTTTTTATGCAAGATTGCAACCAATGGTTAAAAAACAAACTGTTTAGGGAGAAAAAAAAAAAAAGAGAGATTCAAGGTTTTAGGGCCAAACTGGGCTTTTAACCAAAGTAGAACCATGATAATGTTATAATTAATTTTATATTTATTAAAAATAACAAATAAATTTCTAAAAACGAACAAAATTGGTTAAAAGATATCTAAAGAAATTTGACCAATTTTCTCAAGAATTTTCATGATTTTAATAAGTTCAAAAGAAAATAATAGTACATAAACAAGCATAAACAATTATTCATACTTGTAAAAAAATGTATTTTAATCTAAATTAAGACCATTTTTAAAACAAATTTATATAAGTAGCACATTGACATGCAAGATCACAATTCTTAAATCTCATATTAAGCCATGGATAATTTTTCCCTTCCACATTAGACCATTACTTTCATGCCTTCTGCAAAAGAAAAGGAGCATTCAGTATTCCTCAATCACAGCTTGAGTTGCAAATAATGACACTTCTTATCCAAATAGCATATTTTCTACATCAAGTAACGCAATCCTCTCCACAAAAGTAGCAGGCAAAGCTGGAAAAGCTAGAATACCAAGATCCTTCTCATGTAGAGTTTCAGGATCCAATAAGTTGATACACAGAATAATTATCCAATTTTTCGCAAATTCTCCTTTTCATTTGTGTTATGATCAGCCCAATTAGTCAGGAAAATACATGAGAGAGTGATAAATTTAAATTTTTCTTGCCAACCTAAGCAGGGACCTGCTCTTTGAACCAAAAGTACACCAAGCCTGGTGCAACCGGAAAAAGTCTAGAACATTTTCCAATTGCACAAAAAAAGATGCTTACTCTATGATTATGATTCATGCAGACCAAACTATCTCATCACCCAAACAATCAAAGCCAAATTTTCCTTGTACAATTCAAGATGTTCCACTTGCAAGTCATCTACAACAGCAAGAGGTAGTGTGATCCAATGGGATGACTGAATAATTTCTGCAGGGAGTGCTATCTCTCTGAATTTCTCTCCATTGGCATCAAATGACATCATTCTAGGCAAGTAAGTTGATTTTGTTGCTAAAGTAACTTAAACACCATCAACTAGACTAACGCACCACTCTATCAAGGGGATTACAAAAGGATAAAATGTCAAGAACAAATATTTTGAGTTTCATATCATATCAAAGTACTTACTCAAAAATGCCTACATAGAACCTAGTTACCACTTCCCAGACACTATTTCATGCTTTGGCTTGCCATAAACAATTCAAAAAACAACCCACCTCTATTGTTTTTAATATCATAGTTGTCCAATTGATACTTGAAAATCAAAATAAATGGTGAGGATGGGATTAGTGAGAGAATAAGTTCATAAAAGTAGCATCCTGTGTTCAAGAACTCCACCAATTAGCACAATCTGCCACATTGTTATGGGGATTACAGAAAGTCCAATTTTAATCTAGTAGGAAATAAAATATAACCAATAACATAAATAGGAGCCGATATAGAATTGTTCACTCAAAAGTACACTTTTTTGCTTTAGTTGGCCATAAAGCAGACAATGTGAAATGCACATTTGAATAGATCCAGATATATATTCTATCGAAACAATTGGGAAAAGTGCAACAGTTGATAGCAGTATCCGATAGAGATTAGAGATGGAGAGTTTAAGAATCGGAAGTACTGTATCAAGTTCAAAAAATCAAGATGGTGAAAGCAAGAACGTGTAGATAGAACCAATTTTAAAGTGTGTGCAAGAAAAAGGATGACTATTGGATTTCCATGCAAGAGGTCAAATATAGTACCACAAGCATTCTATTTCATGGATTGTTAACTTAAAACAGAGACGTTTGCATGCATCATTAAAAATACTTGTAAGTTAATTTAAACTCCCACTGATGCCTATCTTAATGCCAATGTATTTGACAAGCTAACAACCGTACACACCCCTAAATTCTTCTTGTCCAACCAAACGAAAGTTCAGGAAACACATTTGATGTAGCTCACAACCTAACAGCTATATATGCCTTTAAATTCTTCTGCTCCAACCAAACAAGTTTAGTGAAACCATAGCATATTTCTTTAGGAAAATGAACACAAAAGTACTAACAGAAACACAACATTTAGGCAGCTAAACTAGTTGATCCACATCCAATGAACAAAAAACATGTGATTGAACCCATCTAAGCATGAGATAATAGCATTCCTTATATATAAAAATCTCTGAGACTCTAAAGATACAATAAAATAGCAGGATCGCATATCTTGGGACAAACAGACTCTCTGTCATATAAATTAGCTTCTTATTGTCAATATTAAGAGTAAATATACTGTAGAAACAAACAAAAGACAATGCCGCCTGAGCCAGGGTAGTAAGAACAAGACCTAGTAATAATATAGCGGGATCACATATCTAGGGACAAACTCTCTTTTATATAAATTAGCTTATTACTGCCAATATTATGGTTAAATGTACTACTGAAACAAACAAAAGACCTTGTAGCTTGAAACAGGGAAGTAAGAACAAGACCTTGGAATGGTAACATGCTCGCTAAAAAAGCACCTGGCTACTTCTTTTCATAATTCTCAGTTTTAGAGCTGTCTTTATTCTCTCCTCTTTTTTTGGTCATTTCTTCTTTTAAAGTGTACTCAAGAGAGCCATAATCTAGATCTTTTTAACACTACCAAAGGGAGATGTAAGCAAATAAGGATTATGTTGGCCAAGTATTGTTTTCTACTTACATTGCCAAATCTAGATTTGTGCACGACAAACATCCGCAGAGAAATATCATATACTAATATATAATATGATAATAGCCACAAAAGGATATTGTAAACCTGGGACAGAAATTAAGCTTTTCACAATACTGTTGTGCCTACTACTAAAGGAAACTTCATCCATAGCCCATACCACGAGGGACTTCACTTATAACATGCATGCCACCATCCACTTAGTAAGACACCATGTTTGCTCCATCAAGTAAAGCAAGGCTCTCCATGAAGGTAGCTACACATAAAGGTTGTTGGATATCAAAATCCCTCCCATGTAGTGTTTCGGTGTCAACTAAAACAAACTTCTGTTCTTGATTGTTGGTCCTGAGGCAGAGAGTCAAAAGTGAACAACAAAAAGTTTATTCCAAGACTCAAGCACGCCATATTCCCTCATCACCCAGATGGAGTATTGGTAGCCACCACGTTGTTCACTTTGTCCAAACGTAAGGAAAGCCAGATTCCCCTTGAATAATGCAAGACATGTCTGAAATCTCACTATTGACATAGCACCATCAGGCATTCTTAACATTCTAAATTCCTCACTATTGACATCAAAGGACATAATCACTTCAAACTTGTGCTCCTCTTCTCCTTCTACGACACGTGAGATCCAGTGCAAAGCTCCACTAACCAATGGAGCTGGCAAAAGAAAACTATTATCAAGTACCTTAACATTGGCTCTCAATGACATCCCAACCCTTCTCCATGAATCCGAACTTAATGTGTACACCTCAATGTCATCAGGCACATTCGGTCTCATCCTCACAACCTTGTAGTCATTGTTCTCCGAATGATATGCGAATCCGTGTTTAACTAAACCCAAATTTCCCAAGCAAGGATCAGGCAACCTCTTGAATTTTCTAATGCTGGGGTTCCACAAATATATAACATTAGTCGCGGTGGCGAGACACAACAACCCATTGCAGGAACCGACTATGGTGGACAACCCAGAAGGTAAATCAAAGGGAATTTCAATCTCGAAAATCCTATCAAAGGTGCGGTCCAATGCGACAGTACAGATGGGTCTGTTAGAAGAACTCATGGCGCGTGTATGACGCGGCATGTGTATGATATAACCATCACCATTATCATTATCATTATCAGTATCATGAGCATGAGCGAAGTTATTGAGGTGAGTTGAGATGAAATGGGAGCTAGTGATTGAGGAGTTCCAGGGTTTGCAAACGCACCTGAATCTTATGACTGATTTGGCAGGCAGCCTTGTCAGGATGTTGAGTACGATGTCGTCTGGGAGATCATTCTTCCTTCGTCGGAGGATCGGTGGTTCTGTCGTTTGTGACATTTTTCAACGGAAGAGTTGATACACGGAGACAAGCTCGGAGAGATTCGGCTTCGGGGTTCTTGTCTTTTTTTTTTCTTTTTTTCTTTTTTTACTGCTGCGGGCTAGCTTTGTTTTTTTCTTTTGAACTTGTTATTTTATTTTTCAGGCGCGTTTGTTTTTATGTTTGGTATTTTTTGGGCCCATTTTTGTGCTTCCAGGCCCAAAGGTTTATGTTCCAAGGTCGCTTGAGCGTGTTTTTCTCGTACCAAGCTACAAAGAAAATACTGCCACATATTTTAGCTCAATATGCTAATAGTCTGTATTTGAATTTGAGGGGCTTGAAATCCAAATTCTTTATTTAAATAAATTAAAAGAATTGGATTTGGATTTGATTCCAAATCCAACTAGAATTTTATAGGTCAAAATTCATGAATTTCAAATACCCTCAAATACAAGTATAATTTCTGAAATCTTTCATATACTCTCCTCTTTCTCTCTACTTATGCTCATGCTTCTCTCTCTTCCTCACAATGCTACAAGCTTCTTCTTCTCTCTCTTTCCTCTTATCTTTCTCTTTAACTTCTCTGTTTCCCTCTTTCTACTAAATCTAAATTCACAAAAATTGTGGGTTTTTTTTTAGTAGGCTATGACTAAAGATATTTAGTCATCATCTTGTTAACTGGATTATCAATACTACCTCATGTATTTAAAATTAAAATGTAGAATGATTAAAAATAATAATAATTAAAAAATAAATTGTATTGATCTCAAATCTAAATCCAAATTTAGGAATCCAAACAATGAAATTTCGAACAATTAATTTCAAATCCTACATTGTTTAAAAAGACACAAACAAGGCATTTAAATCAATGAATTTCAAATCTAAATCCAAATGTTGTCATCCAAACACTACCTAAAGACATTTTGAATTATAAAAATTAGATAGAAGATTACCTATGTATGATTGAGGCAGCTTTTGTAAATGATGTTTACATTTTGCTACTGCTTAATAATATTTTAAGCTTCACATTAATATATATTTTTTGAAAGATAATATTTTTATGATCTTTATTAATAACCAATAAGTATTACGAGAGAATCAATTCATTTAATATATAAAAAAAAAACATGTGGAATCATTTATAATTAAGAAGTAAACTAATATTATTTTAATGAGATTAAATAATGATAAATTAATAATGTGGGAGTAAAAGCCCATGATCGTACACTGGGCCCTGGGCTTTATCTGGGATATGATGTGTCCGAGGAGAGTGAGTAATTAAGAGAAGCCTCAAGTCCAGAATTATAAAAGAAGGAGTGGGGGGAGATGGTCTGAGGAGAAGCTCATTCTCGGATAGGATTAAATACTGACCGGCCCTGTATTCCAGCATTTTAGGTGACCTTCCAAAAGATTTCCACAGCAGGAAAGATCCTTACACACGTGCAGAAGAGATAAGAACCCATAAATATCTAAAGGGAAGGCTACTGCCACCACATTAAATACACAGCAACTACTTTTCTGGCCGCATTTATGTGAAGTAAACCCCTGAACAGTGTTTTCTTGATCACCGCAACTCACAGAAAGTCCAGAGAAGGTGGCTGATGGGACAGGTACTCAAATGGCCAAGTGGATTATTGACAAGTGTAAGGTAAAGATTGTCTGTAAGAAGCTATATATAACAAGAGAGGTTCTCATGAAAAATGGGAGGAAAAAAGGAGACTCGGAATTGTAATCAAACTGGTACTTGTAAGCATTGATATTGATTTATACAAAGAATGTCCTCCTCAGATCTGACATTTATCCAGTCTTATATGTGTAATTCTTACGTGATCGTTGGTTGAAGCCATACTAGCCCTTGGTAACCTTATCTGAACCTAACTCTTTAACCCACTCTCTATAAATTTATTGTATTGGGCTCATTGGGCCATTACCCAATTCTTCTTTGGGCTTGAACTTCAACTTGTGACCCTACAAATAACAACAATAATTCATGAACTTCATGTTGGAAAAATAGTATGGTGTGAATAAGAAATTGATGTTTTATATGTTCACTTGAAGATGTTATTAAAAGTGATGAAAATCCTGAGTCCTACATAAAAAAGGAAAGATATAATGTATGAGTTTATATGCTCATGGGCCGGACATTGAGTTAGGCTTTTGGCATATGTGGACTAAGCCTACTTGTCCAAATAATAATATTTTATTATTTTAATTTTTGAGTCAGTTAGTCTGTGCACAGCAGTTATTACTGAAATAAAGTGTCTATTCAATAACGTATAAGTTTTCATAGTCCCTCATTCATAAAAACTACTTTTCAGAAAACTCTTCCGGTGAGAATATTTTGTGCATTTTCATTTTGTGTCAAAGAGAGAGAAAGAGACATTATGTAGTTCGCAGAGCACGACCTTGTGTGCTTCGTTTTCATACTGTAGATCATTTTATCCTGAGAGGTAGACATCCATGAGTCTCAAAGCACCACAGTGATTGTGTGAGGGGTGAAATCTACTTTAAAGAAATTGTGTCAAACACAAGACTTGCTCTAAATCATTCATCTTTCACACATTTGGTCTATGTGTTTTTAATTATTTGCAGATTTCTTCTTATATATTATATTTTGTTTTTGCCTATCATATCTATTTGTGTTATTGCTTATATTTAGATCTGTATGTTGTTCCTTTTGCTTAATCATAAAGTAAATTGTAAAAATATATCCAACACTTTGATGGTGTACCAAATAGGCCATTCTGTCCTAGGCCTTATAGTTCAACTTATACTACCAGACAGGAATAAACCCAACAGCATTGTATGAAAAAAAAAAAAATAGTATATTAGTTATATTTTGGCCGAATATATACATATACATATACATATACAAACATATTTGTGTTATTGCTTATATTTAGATCTGTATGTTGTTCCTTTTGCTTAATCATAAAGTAAATTGTAAAAATATATCCAACACTTTGATGGTGTACCAAATAGGCCATTCTGTCCTAGGCCTTATAGTTCAACTTATACTTCCAGACAGGAATAAACCCAATAGCGTTGTATGAAAAAAAAATAGTATATTAGTTATATTTTGGCCGAATATATATATATATATATATATATATATATATATATATATACACTCTTCGAAGTAGCTTGCCACCTTTTTACGATACTTAGAATAGTTTTCGATAAATTTGTCTAAGTCTCCTGGCTGAGGGGTCAGATAAGCTCAGAGTTTGCCTAACACTTAGTATTTTTCTCGCCATGCTAATTTACCCTAAGCTTGTGGCCGAGGAGCCAGGCAATCCCTAGGTTCTGTTTAACACTTAGAATTTTTCTTGCAATGTCAATTTACCCTAAGCTTGTGGCCGAGGAGCCAAGCAAGGCCGAAAAGCCAGGCAAGTCCTAGGTTCTGTTTAACACTTAAAATTTTTCTTGCAATGTTAATTTACCCTAATTTTACGATACTTAGAATAGTCTTCGATAAATTTGTCTAAGTCTCCTGGCTGAGGGGTCAGATAAGCTCAGAGTCTGCCTAACACTTAGTATTTTTCTCTCCATGCTAATTTACCCTAAGCTTGTGGCCAAGGAGTCAAGCAATCCCTAGGTTCTGTTTAACACTTAGAATTTTTCTTGCAATGTCAATTTACCCTAGGCTTGTGGCCGAGGAGTCAGGCAAGTTCTAGGTTATGTTTAACAATTAAAATTTTTCTTGCAATATTAATTTACCCTAAGCTTGTGGCCAAGGAGCCAGGCAAGTTCTAGGTTCTGTTTAACACTTAGAATTTTTCTTGCAATGTCAATTTACCCTAGGCTTGTGGCTGAGGAGCCAGGTAAGTCCTAGGTTCTGTTTAACACTTAGAATTTTTCTTGCAATGTTAATTTACCCTAAGCTTGTGGCCGAGGAGCCAAGCAAGTCCTAAGTTCTGTTTAACACTTAGAATTTTTCTTGCAATGTTAATTTACCTTAAGCTTGTGGCCAAGGAGTCAGGCAAGTCCTAGGTTAATTTTTCTTGCAATGTCAATTTACCCTAGGCTTGTGGCCGAGGAGCCAGGCAAATCCTAGGTTTTGTTTAACACTTAGAATTTTTCTTGCAATGTTAATTTACCCTAGGCTTGTGGCCGAAGAGCCAGGCAAGTCGTAGGTTCTATTTAACACTTAGAATTTTTCTTGCAATGTTAATTTACCCTACGCTTGTGGCCGAGGAGCCAAGCAAGTCCTACGTGGGGAAGCTCATCGACCCATCTTCCTTTGGCGTCGTCCAGCCTCTTCTTGAGTCCGGCCACTATGACCTTGTTGGTGGCCACAGCTTGCCCATTTCCCTAGGTATATGCCAGCGTGGAGTACCCATTCCTAATCCCCAACTCTCCACAGTATCTTCTGAAGGACTTGCTATCAAACTAGAGACCATTATCCGAAATTACGGTGTACGGTACCCCAAACCTGGTGACGATATTTTTCCAAACGAATTTCTAAGCGTCCACATCTCTTATGTTGGCGAGGGGCTCGGCTTCTACCCACTTGGTGAAATAGTCAGTGCCGACGAGAAGCCACCTTCGGTTATCTATGGCCCAAGGAAATGGTCCCACTATGTCCAGGCCCCACTGGGCTAAGGGCCAAGGACTGGATAAAGGATTTAGGACCCCTCCTGGCTGGTGAATGTTAGGGGCGAACCTCTAGCAGTGATCACACCGCTTCACATAGTCCAAAGAGGTTTGGCGCATGTTGGGCCACCAGTATCCCTGCGTGAGGGCTCTGTGTGCCAGGGATCTTTCGCTAGAGTGGCTCTCGCAGATGCCCTCATGCAGTTCTTCAAGTAAGGGCTCGACGGCCTCTAGGTGTACGCACAGAAGATATGGTCTCAAGTTTGAGCGCTTGTACAATTTTTGTTGCTCGGACAGCCAGTAACGGGGGACAGGTCTGCGTATCTTCTCCGCCTCACTTCTGTTCTCAAGTAAGGGTCCCCTTTTCAAAAATGTCACAATGGGATCCATCCAGCTTGGGCCCACGTGGACACTGCATACTCCCGTAATGGGTGTTTCAGTAAGGCTTGGGGTGCTGATCTCTTCCACCAAAATGACCTGAGGAAGGTCTGACTCTAATGAAGTTGCCAGCATGGCTAGGGCATCAGCATGTGAGTTCTACCCTCTCAGGATTTGTTCTAACTTGAAATTCCTGAAATGGTCTCGTGCACCTCGCACTTTGGAAAGATACCTCTGTATCGTTTCATCTTGAGCTTCGTACTCCCCATTGACTTGGCCAACAATTAGCCTAGAATTAGAATATACCTCAATTGCCCTTCCCCCGAGCAGCTTGACCATGTTTATCCCCGCTAATAGGGCTTCGTACTCGGCCTTATTGTTGGTGGCCGAGAAGCCTAGTCGCAACGATTTCTCAATTATCAGTTTCTCAGGTGTGATCAGCACTATTCCCACCCCCACCCCCTTTCGGTTGGAAGCTCCGTTTGTATAAATCTTCCATAAAGAGGCGATGGTAGTTGACGAGACCATTAGGCTCGTGGATGCGCTCCTTTCCTCTCGGACATCCTCGGTGAACTCCGGTATAAAGTCTGCTAAGACCTACCCCTTTATTGCCGTGCGGGGCAGGTACTTGACATCATAGGCCCCCAACCTAGTCGCCCATTTGGCAATTCTGCCGATGTAATCGGATTTCTTTAGAAGGGCTTGCAATGGCAGCTAAGTGAGTACTACCACTGTGTGGGGTTGGAAATAATGGGGGAGTTTCCTGGCCACATGTATAATGGCCAGCACGGCTTTCTCCAAAGGGAGGTAGCGCATTTCCACCTCTTGCAAGGATTTGCTAACGTACTATACGGGCTTCTGGGCTCCGTCCTCGTTCCTGACCAAGACGAAACTAATAGAGTGCCTTGTGACTGCTAGATAGGCATAAAGTACTTCCTGCTTGTCGGGTCGAGACAGGATTGGTGGATTGGACAGATATGCCTTGAGATCTTCAAATGCCCGAGCGCATTCCTCGGTCTATTGGAAGTCTTTCCATTTATGGAGCAGCTAGAAGAAAGGGTGGCACCTATCTGCGGACCGAGAAATGAACCTGCTTAGTGCCGCTGTCATTCCGGCGAGCCTTTGTACTTCCTTGGGGTTCCTAGGGGGGTGCAGGTTGTTGATGGCCCTAATCTGCTTCGGGTTGACTTCAATTCCTCGATGAGTAATCATGTACCCTAGGAATTTTCCCGAGCCTACTCCAAAGGAACACTTAGATGCGTTGAGCCGTAACTTATGCTCCCTGAGTACCGAGAAGGTTTCTGCTAGAACGGCGAGATGATCCTCTACCTCCTTACTTTTGACCACCATGTCGTCTATGTATGCCGCCATGTTCCTCCCGAGCTGTTTTTCGAACATCCGAGTTACCATCCTCTGATAAGTTGACCCGGCATTTTTGAGGCCAAAGGGCATCACACGATAGTGAAAGTTACCAGTGGGAGACCGAAAGGCCTTTTTTTCTTGATCGGCTAGGGACAGTGGTATCTGATGATAGCCTTGAAAGGCGTCCAGGAAACTTATCCGCGAATGTCCCACCGTGGCATCCATTAATTGGTCTATCTTGGGAATGGGAAAAGGGTCCTTCAGGCAGGCTTTATTGAGGTCTGTGAAATCTATACATACCCGCCACTTCCCACTCTTCTTCTTCGCTACAACGGTGTTGGCCAACCATTCAAGATAAAAGATTTCCTTTATTGTTCCAACCAGCTTCAATCTGCTCACCTCGGCTCGAACTACCTCGGCATGAATGTCAGACGATCGCTGAGGGGGCTGTTTGCGCAGTGTGACCCCGGGGTTCACATTCAAGTGGTGGCACGCCAGCTCAGGACTAATCCCCGGGATATCGCTTGTGTCCTAGGCGAACACGTCCATGTTTGTTTTTAAGAATTCTACCAACTCCACTTTTTCCCTGGGGTGCAACTGTAACCCTATTTGGAAATACTGCTCTTCGCTTGCTCCTACTAGTACTTTTTCCAATTCCTCGGATGACTCCTTCGACTCTTCAGTCAGCTGCTCGTCGACAGCCCCCTTTAATTGCTATTAGACTGCATTTTTATCTCCAAAGGCTGATTTTGGTGAACACCGCGTAACCACCGCCACCAGGCATTTTTGGGCCATGGCTTGATCCCCCACTAGTTCCCCCACTCCCCCGCGAGTAGGATATTTAATCTTAAGATGGAGGGTTGAGGGGACAGCTTTAATGACGTGAAGCCAAGGTCTGCTGAGAATGGCAGTGTATGGGGAAAATGCCTCTACAACTATGAAATCCACCTGGACCTCGACACCCTCAATCTGTATGGGCAGCCTAATCCTTCCTCGGGGAACCACCATCTTTCCATCGAATCCCATGAGCGAAGAGTCACAAGCATCTAGGTCCTCGGGCTTAAGTCCCAGCCTTCGGTATAAGTTGGGGTACATCACTTCAGCTTGACTTCCTTGGTCAACTAGTACCCTTCTAACGTTGTATCCCCCAATTCTCACTGTGACTACCAGAGCATCCTCGTGCAGTTGTTGGGTTCCCCGTTTATCCTCCTCGGAGAAACTCAGATCAAGAGTCATCGCCCTCGGCCTTTTGTGATGCCAATCTTCAATCTTCAGGTGAGAGCTCCCCACTACGGACATGATATGAGGGTTCGGCCTGGTGCTACCTCCCGGTCCAGTCAAAATCATGTTAATGGTTCCTAAGGCTGGCGTGGGTGATCGTTTCCATGCAATCTCATCCCCAAGTGCCCGATCTATTCCGTAGGCTAATGCATGAAGTAGCCAAGTTTCCTGGCCTTTGCCAGTTGGTTTAGGTGGTCCCGCAGTGTCCTGCAATTTTTCGTCACATGGCCCTTGTCCTGATGGTAATGGCAATAGAGGATTTGGTTTCTCCTAGCCGAGTCCCCACCCATTCTGTTTGGCCATTTGAAAAACGGCTCATCCTTTATTTTTTCTAGTATCTGGTGCACTGGTTCTTTGAATAGCGAGTTGACCACGTGAACTCCTTCGGGGGCTAGACAGCCAGGGAAGTCCCTTCGCGGTCGATCATGGTGGTATCCTCCTCCCTGAGAATCTCTTTTCTCGGGGTACGCTTTAGCTCTGCCTTTTCCTTGCATTTGGTCCTCTTCCAACCTCTTGTATGTCTCTATACGATCCATGAGTTGGTGCATGTTCGAAGCGGACTTCATCGTCAATGATTTCCTCAGGTCGTGTTCAGTCGGGAGGCCGACTTTGAAGGTCCTTACTACGACGTCTTCGAAATCCCCGTCCACTTCATTGTACATCTCCCAATACCGGTCCACATAGGTCTTGAGGGTTTCTCCCTCTCTCATGGCCATGGATAGCAGGGCGTCCAATGGCCTAGGGGCCCTGCTGCAAGTTATGAACCTGGTGCCAAATTCCCTACTCAGCTCCTAAAAGGACCCTATTGACCCCTCATCCAATGCGTTGAACCAGCGCATGGCCCCAGGCCCAAGGCTAGAAGGGAAAACCTTACACATGAGTGCTTCGTTGCCAGCGTGGACAGCCATTTTCTAGTTGAAGTGACTGACATGCTCCACCGGGTCCGTTCTGCCGTTGTATAAGGTAAACGTTTGGCTGGGAGAAACGGTGAGGGAGCTTAGCTTTGTTAATCCTCCTGATGAAATGGGACTTGGAGATTTGTCTTGAGGCTCTACTCATAGCATTATTTCCCCTATCATGACGATAGGGTACCCTTTCGCACCTACGGTTGCCCTCGTTCGGCTCATCCTAACACGAGGAGGCTGAGAAGGTTTCACTAGGCAGGGTCCTAGATTTGCGCTGATATAGTCGGTCCGGGCTTCCCCATGAATCCTCCGTCGACTTAGGGGACAGGCTTCTCCTGTCACGTTTTCTTCGTCTTAGCTTCCTGCGTAAGCAATCAACCTCTCGTTGTAATGCTAATGTCTCTTGCCCAAGCGGGGCTTGGCTTTCGTTCCGGGGGCGATTTCGCTAGGCTCTCCCAGAGTGATGCAACCCTCCGGCTACACTAGGGACCCGCCGCCTATTCCTCTTATGCTCCAAGTTGTCGAGGGGGTCCTCCCTTTGTAATCCAACCGACCCTTCCTCGTCCTAACCCTCATTCGCCATCATCTATTCGAGACAAATCCCTAAGCGCTTGCTGTTCCCACAAATGGCGCCAATTGTAAGGACCAAAAAAGTTGGATAAGCGAAGTCCACTAGGTATGATGGGATGATCCTATTTGAACTTTGGTCCAAGCCAATGAAATTTATAAGAAATGGAATAGCACAACAAGCATGGAATTTGCCCGCAAGTTACTTAATACTCAATAACTGAACTCTCTTACAATCTGGTTTTTTTCTAGAATCCTTGACCTCCTCTTTATATAGCCCGTCCCCAGTTCATCCTCTCCACCCATCTCTACCGAACTTTCGTCCCCTTCCAACACCAGTCAATCTCTCCCCCTAAGGCAGATGGTAGTGGTAGTTGATGTAGCTGTGGCTGACACTGTTCAGGTCACTTCTCCATTTAATGCAGCTGATAAAGCTGGTGCGCTCCATTTATTACTGACGTGACAAGCAGCCATAGCCCGGGCGGCTTCCTGTCTGCCAATGACCTCCTCCCTTAGCTTCGAGGCTCCTCGCATGGCGTGGCGCTTCAGTGGATTTGACCCGTTCCTTGGGCGCTACAGTCCTTTGGGCCCCTGCCTGTGCTGCGCTCGGCCCAATTCCCTGGCCTCTCCAATTCCTCCTCGGGCCTCGGCTCAGCAGTTCGACCTTATGCCTTCCTCCCTGGTCCTCGAACAACCACAATATTTATTTTGTTTATTTTCTTTAGTGTTATTATTGGTTTTTTGTCTTCATGTGATTTTAATTAATGAATTCAAAACATTCGAAACATTGTCAAGTTTCTAAAGGGTCCTTCTTTGTTTTTTGTATTTTGTTTTTATTAAATTGATTAGGTTTTGTATATTGGTTGCCTTTTGTTTAAACTAATTTTCTTAGCTTTGATCTAATTTATATGCTTAGGGTTAGGGTCGTAGAATTAATGATTAAATATGGTTAGAATTAATAGATTAATTTTAACAATTTTTTTATTTGATTTTTATGTTACATCAAATTATCAAGATGTTCTATATGGGTATTCTTGAATTATCAACTTTTATTTTAATTTATAATATTATCAAGATTATATTAATTTAGATTTGTCACGTTTTTTTTTAATAATTATCAATTTAAAATTCAATTTGGAATTATCAATTTAATTTAGTTTTAGGAAGAAATCTTACCCCTTATTTTAGTGAGATAATTATTTACACTTGATAATTTTTTCTTTTATCTTTATTGAATCTATTAAAATATATAATTATTTATGCATTTATTTTATAAGTTTTTTCATAAAACCGTGCAATGCACGGGCCTATAACTAGTATAATGAAATTTCTGAAATCTTTCACACACGCTCCTTTTTCTCTCTACGTAGGCTTTGTGCTTCTCTCTCTTCCTCATGACACAACAAGCTTCTTCTTCTCTCTCTTTCTCGCGACAACTACAGGTTTGTCTTTCTTAATTCTTAGGTTACATTTGGTAATAGTTTTTATTTTCTATTTTCAAAATCTTGTTTTGGGGAATATAAAGAAAAAAAATTTCTTGTATTTTTGAAATAAAAAACATGTTTGGTTAGTTGAAATTAAAAAAATAGTTTTTTGAAGAAAAAAATAGAAAATACTAAAATATGTTGTTACTAAGATTTGAATTCTAATACTAACTCATTAAATGAGACAGATTCATTAAATTAAATGAATATTTTCGTTGACTTTTGAAAATTAAAAACTGAAAATAGCCTTTTGCATGTTTTCAGTTTCCTTCGCAAATTGAGTTTTGAGAACAGTTTTTGTTTTCTGTCCATTTTGAGTTACCAAACAAGTTTTTTAGTCTCAAAAATAGAAAATTGTTTTTGA
Source organism: Quercus aquifolioides (assembly GCA_019022515.1). NCBI lineage: Eukaryota > Viridiplantae > Streptophyta > Magnoliopsida > Fagales > Fagaceae > Quercus > Quercus aquifolioides. Next base: position 38,734,861 of record CM032333.1, read on the forward strand.
AAATAGAAAATAAGAGAAAAAAACAGTTACCAAGCATATCCTTATCTTTCTCTTTAACCTCTCTGTGTCTCTCTTTCTACTAAATTTAAATCCACAAAGACTGTTGGTTTTTTTTAGTTGGCTATGCTAAAGATATTTAGTCATCATCTTGCAATTGGATTTTCAATACTACCTTATGTATTTAAACTTAAAATGTAGAAGGATTAAGAAAAATAATAATTAAAAATATACTGGGTTTATCTCAAATCCAAATCCAAATTTAGGTATCCAAACAATTAATTTCAAATTCTTCATTGTTTAAAAAGACCCAAACAAGACATTTCATGTAGCTTGGCGCCTTTGACCTCCCCCCTCCAAAACCATTAGCCCAAACTCATGTAAATCCTCAACTCAAAACATATGGATGCTTAATTGGATTTTTTTTTTTTTAATTTATAGAAATGCTATGTTCACAACACTTTCAAATTTAGGTATCCAAACAATTAATTTCAAATCTTTCATTGTTTAAAAAGACCCAAACAAGGCATTCATGTAGCTTGGTGCCTTTGACCTCTCCCCTCCAAAACCATTAGCCCAAACTCATGTAAATACTCAGCTTAAAACATATGGATGCTTAATTGGATTTTTTTTATTATTAAGAAATGCAATATTCATAACATTTTCACAACAAATCTTAAGTGGCAAGTTGTTATTGGCTGTTATTTGTGGGTAAAAAAATAATTTTACTAATGAATTCAAATTAGAACAATAACTAACCGCTTAGAATTTGTTGTAAAAGTGTTGTGAAAACATTTTGGACACAGTACTTTTTTTTTTAATTATATACCAACCCTCTTTAACTCGAAATATTGGGTCCATTTCTGTATTTAGGTATTTTTAATGGAGACGTATAAGGTTTAAATTTCATTTTGAACATCAAATTATCAACAAAAGAAAAAACAAAATTGTTCTATTAGTGTTCCATCAACACAATAATATATCCAAAATCTCCTACTGACAATAATATACCGTTAAATCCATTTCTAAATCCCTTCATTGAGTGATTACAAAAATCTATTCAAATGAGCCCCTAATCCACAAAATGGTGACTAGGAAATCCAAATTACCCACACCATTTCTAAAGAAGTTTTGGCTATTTGAAGATTCAAACAAAAAAAGAATGAGATGGGCGGGATAGAGTAGAACATATATTTTCCTTTTTTTTTGGGGGGGGGTTTCATAAATTGGTGATATTTGGTAACATTTTTGTGAAGTAAGCAAGTGTGAGAATCATATCTCGTTTCCTCTTGGTAACATTTTTGTGAAATAAACAAAGTGACAAAAAGTTGCACAACTAGTACATTGGTAAGAACACAATATAATTTCTATTTGGCCAAATTAGTTGTACCTTTGACTATTTTAGATATGGGAATTATAAGAGTGGGATAGAGTAGGGAAAAAAATTGTAGAAGAGATTCTGGAACTTCAAAAGCCCAAAGGAACCAGCCAAGACTCGTTTATGGCTGCCAAATAACTAGCTGAATTTAATACAAGCGTAAAGTAGAGTTTGATTCTATCAACCTAAACAAACCATTAGTCAATAAGCCATTATTTATTTATTTAGCTATCAATAAAAGAAATTATGTTATGACATTGTCTTCACAGAAATATATATATTATGACATTGCCTTTTGTTTGACATTGAATATTACCAAGTTACATTAGTGGGTTTAGAAGTTAGGGGGAAAATTACCATATTCTAAGGGGAAAACACTCTTTCCATATCCATATAGAGATCTTTGCAACTATCATATCAATGAAGGGGGTTTGCAACTATAAAAGAAGTAAAAGATTCAGGAATCAGAATTGAATTTGTTAAATGATTTGTTATATTATAAAATCGTAGGAGAAGACTGGGAAAAAAAATGGTAGAAAATTGGAATCCTACCCTTGTAAAAGCCAATAACACTTTGTTTGTAATACTATTCTTAATGATGCCTAACTCAGAACCAATTCTATTAGTTCACTTCGGCACATAAAAGCTGGATATATAATTATTGAGTCTAATTCAAAAAAATGTGTTTACGTTGACCATAAACTGATAAACCATGTAGCTCCGCTTGAGCCAAGGAAGTATTAACATGACCTTGGAATGGTAATATGCTCACTAAACAAGCACTTGGCTACTCTTTTTCAACATTCTCAGTTTTAGAGCTTCTTAAACGTTTTGTTCTCTTCTTTTAAATTGTAGCCAGGAGAGCAATAATCTAAATCTTTTTTATACTACCAGAGAGAAGCATAAGCAAATAAAGGATTATGTTGGCCAAGTATTGTTTTTTTGTTGACATTGCCAAATCTAGGTTTGTGCAAGACAATCATCCACATAGAAATATAAAAAACTAACATAAATCATCCACATAGAAATATAAAAAACTAACATAAAATAACCACAAAAGGATAATGTAAACCTAGGATACAAATCAAGCTTTAAGCAGAAAATTAGTTCATAAAATTTTACCAATTTTATTTTGTAGAAATAAGTAATAACATAACAAAAGTCATGTCATGTGGGTACCATTTCACTCAACTATAATAGGTTTAAATCCTATTATATTTGGGGGAAAAAAAAAAAAAGACGCACTAGCATTAAAAAATTATTTAAGTCATGGATAATTTTACCATTCCCCATCAGACCATTAATTTCATGCGTTTTAAAAGAAAAGGAGCATTCAGCATTACTCAATCACAGCTTGAGTTGTAAATAATGACACTGCTTATCCAAATAGCATATTTTCTACATCCATTAATGCAATCCTCTCCACAAAAGTAGCAGGCATAGTTGGAAAAGCTAGAATACCAAGACCTTCTCATGTAGAGTTTCAGGATCCAATAAGTCTATACACACAGAATAATTATCTAATTTTTCACAAATTCTCCTTTTCATCTGTGTTGTGATGGGCCAAGTCAGGTAAATACATAAGAGTGTGATAAATTTGAACTTTTCTGCATCCTAAGCAGGGACCTTTCCAAACCAAAAGTACACCATGCCTGGTGCAACCAAAAAAAGACTTGAACATTTTCCAATTGCACAAAAAAAGAAGTTTACTCTATGATTATGATTCTTGCAGACCATACTATCTCATTACCCAAACATCCTCAGTGGTCGAAGTGACCATATGCAATCAAAGCCAAATTTTCCATGTACAATTCAAGATGTTCCACTTGCAATTGCAAGCCATCTCCAACGGCAAGTGATAGTGTGATCCGAATTTCTCTCCGTTGGCATCAAATGACACCATTCTAGGCAAGCAAGTTGATTTTGTTGCTAAAGTTCATTCTAAACTTAAAAACTGTCAACCAGACTAAGTAGACTAAACACACCACTCTATCAAGGGGATTACAAAAGGATAAAAGGTCAAGCACAAACATTTTGGGTTTCCTATCATATCAAAGTACTTACTGGAACATGCCTACATAGAAGCTAGTTACCACTTACCAGACGCTATTTCGTGCTTTGGCTGGCAATAAGCAATTCAAAAACAACCCACCTCTATTGTTCTTAACATCATAGTTGTCCAATTGATAATTGAAAATCAAAATAAATTGTGAGGTTGGGATTAGTCAATTTTTGAGAGAATAGGTTCATAAAACTAGCATCCTGTGTTACAGAACTCTGCCAACTAGCACAATCTGCCATATTGTTATGGGGATAACAGAAAGGCTAAAAGGGGAAGGCAAAAGGAAAATCCAATTTTAAACTTGTAGAAAATAATATAACCAATAACATAAATAAGAGCCAACACAGAATATTTTTGCTGAAAAGTACTCTTTTCTGCTGAAGTTGGCCATGAAGGAGACAATGCAAACTCAGTTTTGGGTGCAATGTACATTTGCATAGATCCAGATGTATATTCTATCGAAAATAATTGGGAAAATTGCAACAGTTAATAGTAGTAGATAGAGATTAGAGATGCAGAGTTTAAGAATATGAAGTATTGAACTAAGTTCAAGAATCAAGATGGTGAAAGAAAGAACATATAGATAGAACCAATTTTAAAGTGTGTGCAAGATAAAGGATGAATTTACGATGTCCATGCAAGAGGTCAAATATAGTACCATAAGTATTCTATTTCATGGATGTTAAATTAAAAGTTAAAACAGAGATATTTGCATGCATCATTGAAAATACTAATTAGTTAATTAGTTAAAAATACTAATTAGCTAACAACTATACACGCCCCTAAATTCTACTTGCCCAACCAAACAAAAGTTCAGGAAATACGTTTCTGTTGTTCACAACCTAACAACTGTATTAACCTTTAAATTCTTCCTTATTCAACCAAACAAGTTTAGTGCAACCATAGCATGCTTCTTTAGGATAAAGAACACGAAAGTACAAACAGAAACACAACATCTAGGCAGCTAAACTATAGATGATCCACATCTAAATAACAAAAAGCATGTGGTTGAACCCATCTAAGCAAGAGATAATAGCATTCCTTATATATATAAATCTCTTAGACTCTATAGATATGATAAAATAGCAGGATCACATATCTTGGGACAGACAGACTCTCTGTCATATAAATTAGCTTCTTATTGTCAATATTAAGGGTAAATATACAAAAGAAACAAACAAAAGACCATGCCGATTATGTCAATATTATGGTTACACGTACTCTATTGAAACAAACAAAAGATCATGTAGCTTGAAACAGGGAAGTAAGAACAAGAGCTTGGAACAGTAACATGCTCACTAAAAAAGAACTTGGCTACTTCTTTCCAAAATTCTAAGTTTTAGAGTTGCTTTTATTCTCTACTCTTTTTTTGGTCATTTCTTCTTTTAAAATGTAGTCAAGAGAGCCATAATCTAGAGCATTTTAACACTACCAAAGGGATACGTAAGCAAATAAGTATTATGTTGGCCAAGTGTTGTTTTCTACTTACATTGCCAAATCTAGATTTGTCCACAACAAACATCTACCGAGAAATATCATAGACTAATATATAATACTATAATAGCCACAAAAGGATATTGTAAACCTGGGACAAAAATCAAGCTTTTTGAAAAACCATTGTGCCTACTACTAAAGGAAACTTCATCCATAGTCCATACCACTAGGGACTTCACTTATAATATGCAAGCTACCAACCACTCAGTAAGACACCATGTTCGCTCCATCAAGTAAAGCAAGGCTCTCCATGAAGGTAGCTACACTTGAAAAATGATGGATATCAAAATCCTTCTCATGTAGAGTTTCAGTATCAACTAAAATAAACTCATGTTCTTGATCGTTGGGCAGGAGGCAGTGAATCAAAAGTGAACCACGCATAGTGTAGACAATGCAAACATCTACTCTCTCAAGTGGTACAACAAAAAGTTTATTCCAAGACGCAAGCACGCCATACTCCCTCATCACCCAAATGTGGAGGACACCGCGTTGTTCACTTTCTCCAAATGTAAGGAAAGCCAGATTCCCCTTGAATAATGCAAGAAATGTCTGAAATATCTCTATTGACATAGCACCATCAGGCATTCTTAACATTCCAAATTCCTCACTATTGACATCAAATGACATAATCAATTCAGACTTGCGCTCCTCTTCTCCTTCTACGACACATGAGATCCAGTGCAAAGCTCCACTAACCAATGGAGCTTGCAAAAGAAAACTATTATAAAGTACCTTAACATTGGCTCTCAATGACATCCCAACCCTTCTCCATGAATCCGAACTTAATGAGTACACCTCAATGACATCAGGCACATTCGGTATTATCCAAGGACAACACGGAACCCTCAAAACCTTGTAGTCATTGTTCTCCGAATGATAAGCAAATCCGAGTGTAACAACACCCAAATTTCCTAAGCAAGAATCAGGCAACCTCTTGAATTTTCTGACGCTGGGGTTCCACAAATATATAATATTAGTCGAAGGGGCGAGACACAACAACCCATTGCAGGAACCGACTGTTATGGACAACTCAGAAGGTAAATCAAAGGGAATTTCAATCTCGAAAATCCTATCAAAGGTGCGGTCCAATGCGACCGTACAGACAGGTCTGTTAGAAGAATTCATGGTGCGTGTATGACGCGGCATGTGTATGATATAACCATCACCATTATCAGTATCATGAGCATGAGCGAAGTTATTAAGGTGAGTTGAGATGAAATAGGAGCTAGTGATTGAGGAGTTCCAGGGTTTGCAAACGCACCTGAATCTTATGACTGATTTGGCAGGCAGCCTTGTCAGGATGTTGAGTACGATGTCATCTGGGAGATCATTCTGCCTTCGTCGTCGGAGGATCGGTGGTTCTGTCGTTTGTGACATTTTTCAACGGAAGAGTTGATATACAGAGACAAGCTCAGAGAGATTTGGGGTTTCTGTGTTTTTTTTTTCTTTTGAACTTGTTATTTTATTTCTTGGGGACGTTTGTTTTATGTTTAGTATTTTTTGGGCCCATTTTTGTGCTCCGGGGCCCAAAGCTTTATGCTCCGAGTCCGTTTGAGTGTGTTTGTCACATATCAAGCGACAAAGAAAATCCACTGGCACATATTTTAGCTCAATACACTAATGGTCTGTTTAAATGTCATTAATTTCACAATGTATTTGGATTTGGGGGGCTCGAAATCCAAATTCTTTATTTAAATAAGTTAAAAGAATTGGATTTAGATTTGGCTCCAAATCCAACTAGAATTTGATCAGCCAAAATTCATGAATTTCAAATACCCTCAAATTCAGTAGAATTTTTGAAATCCTTTATACATTCTCCTATTTCTCTCTACTTAGGCTCGTGCTTCTCTCACAACGCAACAAGCTTCTTCTTCTCTCTCTTTCTTGCAACAATTTATAGTTTGTCTCTCTTAACTCTTATCTTTCTCTTTAACCTCTATGTTTCTCTCTTTCTACTAAATCTAAATTCACAAAGACTGTGGGTTTTTTTTAGTTGGCTATGACTAAAGATATTTAGCCATCATCTTGTTAATTGGATTATCAATACTACCTCTTGTATTTAAAGTTAAAATGTTGAAGGATTAAAAATAAGAATAATTAAAAAATAAATTGTATTGATCTCAAATCTAAATTCAAATTTAGGTATCCAAACAATCAAATTTCAAACAATTAATTTCAAATCCTCCATTGTTTAAAAAGACACAAACAAGGCATTTTAAATCAATGAATTTCAAATCTAAATCCAAATGTTGTCATCCAAACTGATAGGTCAAGAATGTATTGACCCATTTGGTAACTTAATCAATTAATTAGCCAAGTGAATTGATTAGATTCAATTACATGTAATAAACGTGGTAGCACAAACAAATCAACAAGTTAAATATAGCAGAAAATAAATTTGATACAGGTGATTTTTTTACGAATGGAGAAAACCACCGAGTCAAAACCCTACTGGGAGAATTTAAAGTCACCACTTCCGAGAATCCACTATTAACAAAACAAGCAATTACAAGTAAAAAGAATTCTAGTACCTAATACCAACCTACAGTTGAACCCTTACCCCAATACCTAATTAGACTTGTAATGTAACGGCAATCTCTTGGTTACAAAACCCTTGGCACAAAGACGCAATAACTTCTAGAGAGAATATGATGAACTATGGCAAATTTCGTCTTTGGTCACAATTTGCATGCACAATCAATTTGCATTGAGTTGTATTACTTTGCATCCCTTGAGATGGCTCTTAAAATAATCATTATATATGTCTAGAGTTGTGAGAAAAAAAACCCTACATAAATACACATGGATATGTGTGAAATCAAATCTAGAAATCTAAATTTCGTAATTCTCGATAGATACAGCTTCTATCAAGCTGCTGTCGAGATCTACCATTAAACCTCGATAGATATTTTTCTGTTGAGCTATTTGTCGAGCTTTAATGAACAACACTTCTTCACTTAATTTTATGACAAATTTGCATGGCTTCAATACTAAACTTGAACTCTTGTTCCTTGAAGTACTAAATCCATCCTAAATCTACCAAATTACAAATAAAGTGTGTTTTGTTAAAGGATTAGCCAATTTACATAACACATTTCTCTAACAAGTCTCACATATGTCCTAACACAAACACAACTTAAAGGCAATCTGAATTATGAAAATTAGATAGAACATTACCCATGTATGATTGAGGCAGCTCTTGTAAATGATGTTTACATTTTGCTAGCGCTTAATAATATTTTAAGCTTCAGTCAACCAAGGAAAAGAATATTGCACTGCTTGCCAAACTCAATTGACGTTTCCATAAGGAAAGAGATTCTTTATGGGCTGCGTTCTCTCTCACAAGTACTCTAATAGAAGAAGACAGAATCTCTTCAAACCCAGGTCTTGCTCACCCACTTGGACAGCTCTTAAGAAAGGAGAATCGGTCTTCAAGAGATGAATTAAGTGGATAGCAACCATGGACAGCGGCCTTTCATTTTGGCATGATAAATGGTTGAGTGATGGGGCTTTGGAAGGCCTTATTGCAAGTGCTTCCAAAGATGAGAGGAATCTCTTCTTCTAAAAGATGTTTTCAATCAGGTTATTGGAACCTCGAAGTTTTGTCATTTCCTCTCCCTTTCGCTCTTAGTCAAAAAATTGAAGCCACTCCCTTCCCTATGGCAGCAACTAGTATGGATCGTATTTCTTGGGCTTCTTCGCCTAATGGTGATTCTCATCTTAGAGAGGCTTACAAGTTAACGTCTATGGATAATGACTCTCACCACCATGAGACTTTTACAGGTAATTGGGTCTGGAAATTAGTCACTTTGCCTAAAATCAGGTGCTTCTTATGGCAGTGTCTTCATAGAAGTACACCAGTTAGAGAGGCGCTTGTCGTCAGGGGCTCAAGTATTCCCCACTCTTGCCCTTTATGTGGTGCTTCATCGAAATCAATCATTCATACCTTGAGGGACTATCCACAAGCTTGAGTTTTTTGGGATTCCTTTCCCCCTCCCCTCCACCCAACATATTTTATGGAGCAACTCTCTCAGATTGGCTTCGTCTTAATAGCATCTCGCATTATACATCCACCTTTGGCATCAGATAGGGTATTGTCTTCTCATTTGGTGTGTGGAGTTTGGCTTCAGCGGAACTAGGTGATTTTTATAGATCATATCACTTACAGCTCCCTAATGACAGAGATGCTAGCCAAAGCCTCTAAGTTTGCTTACCTTGGATTGAATGACAAGGTAAGGCCCTCTGTAATCTCCATTCAGGTACGATGGTCTCTCCCTCTAGAAAGCTAGTTTAGACTGAATTCTAATGGCTCCTCCTTGCGTAATCTAGGCAAAGCTGGTGGAGGCGGTATCATCCAAAAATCCCATAGGGATTAGGTAAATGGTTATGCCCGAGCAATTGGATACACCACCAGTGTGGCAGCAGGGCTATGGGCCATTCGAGATGGGATTAATCTTTGCATTGAATTAAGTCTAACGAATCTTTTGATTGAGCTAGATGCAAAGATCATAGTTGACAAGCTAAAGAAAAATGAGGGCAATTTAAATAGTAATGATGTCATCCTGGCTGATTGCAAAGAGGGATTGCAGAAAATTCCAAGAGTTCAAATTCAACACTGTAATAGGGAGGCAAACAAGTGCGCCAACGCCCTTGCTAAGAGAGTTGCTATGCTTTCTCAAGATTTTGTAATTGTTCAGTCCCCCCCCCCCCCCCCCCCAGTTGATGTGGTGCTCTTGGCTAGCCTTGATATTGTGGGAACTATGTATGAGCGCTATTGCTCCTCTGTTTCTATTTCTTAGTTAATGAAATTTTCTTGATTACCAAAAAAAAAAAAAAAAAAAAAGATTTGTTGTATAAGAGTTGTGAAAGCATTGTCAACACAATACATTTTTTCATGTTTATACACCGGTCCCCCTTAGCTTGAAATCATAGGTCCATTCCTGTATTTAGATATTTTTAATGGAGACATATAGGGTTCAAATTTCATTTTCAAACATCAAATTATCAATAAAACAAAATTGTTCAATTAGTGTTCCATCAACACAATAATATACCCAGAATCTCCTACTAACATAATTGGAACTCCCCTATCCAAACTAATGTTAAATCTATTCAAATGAACCCCTAATTCACAAAATGGCAACACTAGGAAATCCAAATTACTCACACCATCTCTAAAGATGGTTTGGCTATTGAAGATTCAAAAAAGAAGGAAGAGATGGGTGGGATAGAGTAGAACATATATTTTTCTTTTGTGGGGGTAAATTAGTGATATTTGGTAACATTTTTGTGAAATAAGAAAGTGTGAGAATCATATTTTGTTTCCTCATGGTAACCTTTTTGTGAAATATGCAAAGCGAGGAAAAGTCGCACAACTAGTACATTGGTTAGAACACAATATATTATCCATTTGGCCAAATTAGTCGTATATTTGATGATTTTAGATATGGGAATTCATATTTTACTGATCAACATAATAATAAGATAAAAATTTTGGGCTCAAAGTAACTTGGAAATGCTAGTTGAGTTACAAGGTTCTTGGACTATGATATTTTTCAGTAACTTTTTAAACAAACACATCAATTTCTATACAATTACAGAAATATGTACATGTTCAAAATTTTGGGCCAAAAAGTAGTGAATATCTACAATTATAGAGAATAATTCTTCTCTTCCGAAAAGAAAAATTTGACTCAACTTTTAAATGAAAAGGTCAGCCATTAGAACAAGCATTTTTTTTATAGTTAGTAGTTCATGAAGGAGAAGAGCTACAATTCATGAGAGAGAGAGAGAGAGAGAGAGAGAGAGAGAGAGAGAGAGAGAGAGAGAGAGAGAGAGAGAGAGAGAGAGAGAGAGAGAGAGAGAGAGAGAGAGAGAGAGAGGATTTCTGTCTATATTAGGTCAACCACAAATAATTTTGAATTTACTGCCAAAAAAAATATTGAGGTTTAGTAATCTTTCAAGTAGAAAGTATTTTAATCTAAAATAAAAACCATTTTTAAAACAAAATCATAAGTGGCACATTAACATGCAAAATCACAATTCTAAATCATATACAAATTTATATAAGAATAAAAATTTATGAAAAGAGAGGTGATAAAATAAAATAAATCCAATAGAACAAAATGTAAATATAATTTTGTTTAAGAAAAAAAATAAAAATATAATAGTTAGTACAACAAAGTCACTTGCCTTAATGGTTAGTTTGTCACCATGTTAGCCACAAAATTGGTTCTCAAAATTTTCCAAAAAAGGAGAAATCACACTTTGAACACCAATATGAAGATAGGAAAAAAAATGATCTTGTAGGTATTAACTCAACATTAACTAGTATAAGTTTAAATCCTATCTTATTAAATAAAAACAAACAAAAAACACAAGCACCAAATAAATCAACAGTACTTTCACCCTACCGTTACATTCATCCCTTTTGCAAAAGAAAAGTAGCTGCTTCTTTTTTTTTTTTTTTTTGATTGGATGAAAAAGGTGGAATCCTAGGAGTAAGTCACTTTCCACTATGCAAGTTAAACCCTTAAGCTAGATACCCCACCACCTAGGCACTAATGTGTCCCGCACGACTTGAACCCAAGCATTAAGGCAAGGCAGACAAAGTGCTTGACCACTAGATTCCCACTACGTTCAAGCATTCAACATTTTTCAATTACTGCTTGCATTGCAAAATCCTATACTTGCACCAATTATGCCACTTATTCAAAAGCATATTTTCTCCATAAAAGTAGCGGGCATAGTAGGAAAACCTAGAATGTCAAGATCCTTCCTATGTAGAGTTTCAGGATCCAATAAGTTTATACACAGAAAAATTTACCATTTTTTTTTTTGCACAAATTCTCTGTTTCAATCGTATTATAATAGCCCAAGTGAGGTGAATACATGAAAGAAAATGAAAATTCAAATTTTTCTCGCCAGCCTAAGCAGGGACCTTTTGAACCAAAAGTTCCATGCCCGGTGTAACCCAAAAAAAGCTAGAACATTTTCCAATTGCACCAAAAAAAAAATGTTTACTGCATGATTCATGCAGAATATATTACCTCATCACCCAAAAAATCCTGAGTGTTTGAAGTGACAGTATGCAATCAAAGTCAAATTTCCCTTGTACACTTCAAGCTGTTCCAACTGCAATTCATCTCCAACAGCAAGTGGTAGTGTGATGTGATCCAATAGGTTCACTGATTAATTTCTGCAGGGAGTGCTATCTCACCGAATTTCTCTATATTGGCATCAAATGACATCATTTATTCAAGCAGGTTGATGTTGTTGCTAATTTTTTTCTAAACTTACAAACCAACAACTAGACTAAGTAGACTTAACCCACCACTCTATCAAGAGGATTACAAAAGGAAAAGAACAAATAATTTTCAATTTATTATCATATTAAAGTACTTATTCAAACATGCCTACATAGGAGCTAGTTACCACTTACCGAACACTATGTTGTGCTTCGGCTTGCCACAAAAAAAATGAAAAACAACCTCTATTGTTCTTAACATCATAGTTGTCCAACAGATACTTGACTATCAAAATAATGGTGAGGATGGGATTAGAGAATTTTTTAAGAGAATCAGTTTATAAAATTAGCATCCTGTGTAATAAAACTCTACCAACTAACACAATCTGCCACATTGTCATGGGAATTTCGGAAAGACTAAAAGGGTAAAGCAAAAGGAACATCCAATTTTACTCTTGTAGGAAATAAGATAATCAATAATATAAATTGGAGCTGTATCAAATACTAAATACTATTTTGTGCTGTACCAAATACTATTTTGTGCTTTGGTTGGCCATAAAAAAGACAATGAAAACTCAATTTTTGGTGCAATGCACATTTGAATAGATCCAGAGGTATATTCCATCAAAAATTTGGGAAAAGTACAACAGTTAGTAACTGTATTTGATTTATGATCGAGATATCTGGCATAAGCTGATTGTAGGAAGAAGAATGCTACTACTGAAGTGATGTTATAGATTTCATAAGTTAATCAGAGGATGTTATTTTTAACATCAAGATAGGAACTTTTGCAACTACCTTTAATAAATTAGCTTCTAACTGCCAATATTAAGGTTAAACGTACCACAGAAACAAAAAAAAAAGACCATGTAGCTTGAATCATGGAAGTAGGAACATGCCCTCAGAATGATAACTTGCTCACTATACAAGTACTTTGCTATTCCTTTCAACATTCTTAGTTTTACAGCTTCTTTTATTCTCCTCTTGTTTTGGTCATTTCTTATTTTATATTGCGGTGAGGAGAGCTCTAATCTAGCTCTTTAACACTACCAGAGGGATACAAGTAAAAAAAGGATTATGTTGGCCAAATATTGTTTTTGTTGACATTGACAGATCTAGGTAAGTGCACAACAGCCATCCACATAGAAAAATCAAATATTAATTTATAATAGCCACAAAAGGATAATTAAACTTAGTATAAAAATCAAGTATTTTGTAGTACTATCATGCCCACGGCTAAAGGAAAAGGAATAACAAGGGTTTCACTTCATCCATACCTCTAATGACTTTACTTCAAATATGCACGCCACCATCCCCTTAATAAGACACCATGTTTGCTCCATCAAGCAAAGCAAGGCTCTCCATGAAAGTTCCTACACATGAAGCATGTTGAATATCAGAATCCTTCTCGCGTAGAGTTTCAGTGTCAACTAATACAAACTTATACTTCTTGTTCTCCAATTGATCATTTCTTCTGCAAATCAGAAGAGAACCATTCTCAGTGAAGCCAATGCAAATAGCTACTCTTCTTCCAAATGGTAGAACAAAAGGTTTATGCCAAGACTCATGCACACCATACTCCCTCATAACCCATATGGTGTACTGGTAGTATTGTTCACTCTCCCCATATGTAATGACAGCTAGTTTCCCCTTGAATGATGCAAGACATATTTGAAAGGAGGGTACGCTCATAGAACCATCAGGCATTTCCAGATTCCTGAATTTCTCACAATTGACATCAAAGCACATAATCATTTCACTACAGTGCTTTTCTTCTTCTTCTATGAAACCTGCCATCCAGTGCAAAGCTCCACTAACCAATGGGATTGCTAAAAAATAATTATTATCATAGAATTTAATATTGCTTCCCAACGGCATTTCAATCCTTCTCCATGAATCTGAACTTAATGTGTACACCTCAATTTCAGATGGAGGCACAGAATGAGAAATTGAAATCCTCACAACCTTGTAGTCATTATTCTCGGAATGATATGCAAATCCAAGTGTAACAGAATCTAACTGTCCTAAGCAAGGTTTGGGCAACCTCTTGAATTTTCTAATGCTGGGATTCCACAAATATATAACATTACCAGAAGTGGTAGTACTTTCAATATCAGCAAGACACAATAAACCATTGCAGGAACCGACTATTTTGGCACGCGGAGAAGGAAAATCAAAGGGAATTCCTATATCAAAAATCCTATCAAACGTTCCATCGAAAGTGACCGTACAGATTTGCCTCAGACTTGTAATCCACGGCATGCGTATGAGATAACCATGATCTTTGTTGTTATTGGTATTATTAAGGTGGGAAGAGATGAAATTGGGTGTGGTGATTGATGAGTAGTAGGATTTGCAAATGCACCTAAATCTTAAGAGTGATTTGACTGGTAGCCTAGTCAAGATGTTGAGTACAATGTCATGTGGGACATAGTTCTTCTGTTGGAGGATGGGAGGTTCTCTCGTTTGGAACATTTTTCAAGCGGAAGAGAAGTAAAGAGAGAGTAAAGTAGTAAGGATTTTAAGATCTTTATAAAGAGTTGTGCTCTGAAAGTGTTTGATCTGCTAAGGAATTTAAGCAATTTGCACATATCAGAGATTAGTTTAAAAAGAAGGAAATTTTGGCAAGATTCTGATTTTGGATATGGGCATCAAACGCTTTTTTCAAGGAGTTAAAACTTAAAACGGCAATTTTATTGTATGGCTAAACAGAGTTTGAGTGAAATTAAAGAACTTTGGGGACCATCTTCAATCTACACCTAGATACATTCGTGAGCAGAGATTCCCCTTACAAGAGCTAAGTAATTTGTAAATCCAAGAAAAGACAATTACACCAAGCTTGGCCTTTCAGTCTTCTGTCAAAGCAAGATACTCTAAAAAAATTACATATCTTATTAGCAAAAATTTCACACTTGTGCCAATTATAGAGCTGGAGCATGCAGTTTTTTTTTTTTTTTTAATCTTGAAATCAATAGCAAGATGTCAAGAGTTTTATCATTCAAATGACATCACTTTGGAGTTTTTAATTGAGACATTCAAGTTCAAATACCTCAGCCCCAACTATTAATGTCTAAAAAATAAAAGGTAAAATACCAAGAGCAAGATGAACTATAAACATAGAGGATAATTATATAGTATCACTAGCCTTATCACATGCCTTATGTGCATGATCAGATTTTTTTTTTTTTATCCTTCAAAATTCTTTATTCATCCCATTTGGTTGTTTCAGTCTTCATCCTAGTAAACCCAATCCAAACTCGATCTTCAACACCACTAGTTGCCATTAGTAACTTGATTAGAAGCACCAGATTTGTTAGCTTCATTTAATTTCTATACCAGCAACTTCATTACTTACGGTAACTAGTAAAGTAGTCCTATGAAATAGAGAATTAGCAACTCGATTAGAAGCACTAGAGTTATGTTTAACAACACAGCAGGTCTATTCTGTATAAGAAGCATACCAAGTAAGCATCTTATTGAGGTGTCTTTGATTCTTGAAATATTTCGATGATTTTATTGTCTACAATAATTCATGAACTCCATTGAAATTAAATAATTTTCCTATTCTCCAAGGCAACTGCATACACCCAAGGTAAAATGTTTGCTAAATCTGTTTTTATGCAAAATTGCAACCAATGGTTAAAAACCGAACTGTTTAGAGGAAAAAAGAAGAAGAAGAAGAGATTTAAGGTTTTAGGGCCAGACAGGGGTTTTAACCAAAGTAGAACCATGATAATGTCATAATTAATTTTATATTTATTAAAAATAACAAATAAAAATAACAAATAAATTCTTTTAAAAAAAAAATAACAAATAAATTTCTAAAAACGAACAAAATTGGTTAAAAGATTTCTAAAGAAATTTGACCAATTTTCTCATGAATTTTCATGATTTTAATAAGTTCTAACGAAAGTAATAGTACATAAACAAGCATAAACAAAATGTTGAGTTCTAGACCTCCGTCTGTAACTGGTGTCATCTGACTCCTCAGAGGATTGCCTGGAGTTATGAGTCGTACGCTTCCATCGCTCGTAACGTAATTCCCTTTTCAACCTATTAATCTCACGTTGCATGTCCCCATCGTTCTTCGCATGGGAGACATGGCTTTTCCCCTGAGAGTGACTTCTATCCGTGTGGGTTGTTCGCGCACTTCCCTCGCGATCCCCTCTTTGTTCATGGATTACCAACGGGTTACCATACTAAGGGCCCCTGGACTTTGCTTGGTGTGGATTAGTATCCATCTGCTGTGGTGCTCCCTCTGCCATCAGCCGTTGCACTTGTCTTTTCCTACAATCAGATCAAGCTCTCCCCACAGACGGCGCCAATTGTAAGGGCTCAAATTGGATTGGACCCAAAAAAGGAATGGGATTCGAGCCCAACAAGCCCAAACAATAAAATTTATAGAGCGTGGGTGTAAGAGCTAGTTCCAGTAAATGGAAAAAGACATGATTCTCGTGCAGCAAAAGGAACTTCAAATTAAATAAAAAAACTCTTGCTCTTTTCTCCTCGGCTAGGTTTTTTTGTATATCTCTCTGGATTCTTTCTCTCTCTCTCCCTTTTTTTTAAAAGTCCTCTCTGGTGTACTCCGATTTCACGTTATATACTACCTTCTTCATCCTGCTTTCACCATACACGTGTAGGTTCCATTCTGGGAACTTCTTTCTATCCCATCCAGCACTTCCTGGAACCTCCGCTCAGTGGCCATAAGGCTGCTTGGTTACTGTTCAGGTATCACCTTCATATTAATGCGGCCAGAGAGTTAGCTGGGCAGCATTTAATGTGGAGGTAGCAGCTTTTAGGAGATATTTGTTACCTTTCCCGATTCCTTCTTTGTTCAATATTCATTCGTTAATTCGTATGCAATTTCGTGAAGTTCCTTGACTACTAAAAGAGTTACATCCACCTCGGACATTGGTTTGAGCAATAAATCTTATCCTCGGACGTGGTTTGGGCCACTATGTACGACTTACGTCTCTTTGTCTTGTGTTATTCTCAAAATGGCTCTCTTTAACCATCCTCGGACATGTGAGTGTCCTTGGACTGGGCCGTTGGGCCACAAGCCCACTTCCTATGAATTCTCTATTATCTTTTTGGGCAACAGGCCCCATAAGTCGTATATTTGATTATTTTAGATATGGGAATCATATTTTACTGATCAACATAATAATAAGATAAAAAGTATAATAAATTCCTTAGGTTTAGAGATAGGAATCAGTAACGTGACGTAAGATACCAATTCTGCAAGACTTTTGTTATTGCTAAAGGAAAAACACAATAGAACATTGTAGATTTAGGCTTTAACTTAAAACATATACGAGATACAAACTAAAAGCAAAAAGGTTAAAAGTGTGATAGAGTAGGAAAAAAATTTGTTGAAAAGATCCTGGAACTTCAAAAGCCCAAAGGAAACAACCACGACTCCTTTAAAAAGAAGAATTTAATACAAGGGTAAAGTAGAGTTTGACTCTTTCAAGCTAAATAAGCAAATAAGGATTATGTTGGCCAAGTATCGTTCTTTTGTTGACATTGCCAAATCTAGGTTTGTGCAAGACAACCATCCACACAAAAATATATAACAACCACGAAAGGATAATGTTAACCTAGGATACAAATCAAGCTTTAAGCAGAAAATTAGTTCACAAAATTTTACCAAAATTTTCTTTTAAAGTAATAACATAACAATAGACATGTCATGTGGGTACCATTTCACTCAACTATAATAGGTTTAAATCGTATTATATTTGAAAAAAAAAAAAAAAAAAAAACCCATAAGCATTAAAAAATTATATAAGTCATGGATAATTTTACCCTTCACTATCAGACCATTACTTTCATGCCTTTTGGAAAAGAAAAGGAGCATTCAGCATTACTCAATCACAGCTTGAGTTGTAAATAATGACACTTCTTATCCAAATAGCATATTATCTACATCCAATAATGCAATCCTCTCCACAAAAGTAGCAGGCATAGTTGGAAAAGCTAGAATACCAAGACCTTCTCATGTAAAGTTTCCGGATCCAATAAGTCTATACACACAGAATAATTGTTTTTGGGATAGGTAATAGATATTTCATTAGTAAAATAGTACATCATGTTCACAACGATGAATAAACTGTACTTGAAACAAATACAAAAAACAAAATCACAAAGAAACAGAAACAATTGCAGGAAATCACATACAGAAATACATTGCGTAAAACCCCAAATACGAGACCACCCAAACAATTTCCCAACTCACAGAGACTTCAAAAGATCCACAGATTTCTCAACATCCTCATAAGTGCAGGTATTTCGTTCCCACCAAATTAGCCACATCAAATAAGCTGACACCATATTCCAAATCAAAGAAGAGTGTATCCCTAAATAATTCTCCCATGCACAAAGAAGAGAAACAACTGTCCTTGGCATCACCCACTGTATACCAAAAAATAAATAAATAAATAAATAAATAAACTTCACTCCATAAGGCATTTGCGAACTTACAATGAAGTAAACGATGATCCACTGTTTATTCGTCATAGCGGCACAAACAACACCAATTAACCAAGGGCAGGTTCCTTTTTACAAGGTTATCGATGGTAAGAATACTATCTCAAGCTGCTGTCCATAAAAAGAATGAAACTCTTCTAGGTACCTTAGAACTCCAAATACACTTCCAAGGGAAAGAAATGGTAGGAGGAGCAGATAAGTAATTATAAAACGAGCGCACGTCAAAAACACCATTTGGGCTTAACTTCCAAAACAAATTATCAACCCCAACACCCCTTGGCATTTTTGAATAAATATGCTCGTAAAAAGCATCCACTCTCTCCAACTCCCAATCATTAGGAGCCCGGTGGAATTGAATATTGCAACTCCTACTACCACCGTCTGATGTAATAGTAATCAACTCAAAAATCCAGGCGTCTTTACTCAAAGCATGAGAGAAAAGATCAGGGTAAAGATCTTTTAAGGGAATGTGTCCACACCAAAGGTCATACCAGAATCAAATACGAAGACCCTCTACCACCACATACAACACATGACCAAAGAAACTCTCTGCACCTTCTCTAACATTCTTCAACATTCCACACCCCTGCGAACCTCTACCAACTCTAGTGCACCAGCCTCCACTAGTCTCTCCATACTTGGTAGCTATAACTTGACGCCATAAACGATTGGTTTCACATCCAAACCGCCATAACCATTTTCCAAGCAAGGCTTGATTAACTATACGCACATAATAGTTATCTAGTTTTTCACAAATTCTCCTTTTCATTTGTGTTATGATGGGCCAAGTCAGGTAAATACCTGAGAGAGTGATAAATTCGAACTTTTCTGCAACCTAAGCAGGGACCTTTCTGAACCAAAACTACACCATGCCTGGTGCAACCGAAAAAAGACTAGAAAATTTTCCAATTGCACAAAAAAAGAAGTTTACTCTAAGATTATGATTCATGCAGACCATACTATCTCATTACCCAAAAAATCCTCAGTGGTCAAAGTGACCATATGCAATCAAAGCCAAATTTTCCTTGTACAATTCAAGATGTTCCACTTGCAAGCCCTCCTCAACAGCAAGTGGTAGTGTGATCCAAATTTCTCTCCATCGGCATCAAATGACATCATTCTAGGCAAGCAAGTTGATTTTGTTGCTAAAGTTCTTTCTAAATTTAAAAACCGTCAACTAGACTAAATAGACTTAACACACCACTCTATCAAGGGGATTACAAAAGGATAAAAGGTCAAGCACAAATATTTAGTGTTTCCTATCATATCAAAGTACTTACTGGAACATGCCTACACAGAAGCTAGTTACCACTTACTAGACGCTATTTTGTGCTTTGGCTGGCCATAAGCAATTCAAAAACAACCCACCTCTATTGTTCTTAACATCAGAGTGGTCCAATTGATACTTGAAAATCAAAATAAATTGTGAGGATGGGATTAGTCAATTTTTTGAGAGAATAAGTTCATAAAATAGCATCCTGTGTTACAGAACTCTGCCAACTAGCTAAATCTACCATATTGTTATAAGGATTACAGAAAGTCCAATTTTAATCTTGTTGGAAATAAAATATAACCAATAACATAAATAGGAGCCAACATAGAATTTTTCACTCAAAAGTACACTTTTCTGCTTTAGTTGGCCATAAAGCAGACAATGTAAACTCAGTTTTGGTGAAATGCACTTTTGAATAGATCCAGATATATATTCTATCGAAACAATTGGGAAAAGTGCAACAGTTGATAGTAGTATCTGACAGAGATTAGAGATGGAGAGTTCAAGAATCAGAAGTACTGTATCAAGTTCAAAAAATCAAGATGGTGAAAGCAAGAACGTGTAGATAGAACCAATTTTAAAGTGTGTGCATGAACAAGGATGACTATTGGATTTCCATGCAAGAGGTCAAATATAGTACCATAAGCATTCTATTTCATGGATTGTTAACTTAAAATAGAGATGATTGCATGCATCATTAAAAATACTTGTAAGTTAATTTAAACTCCCACTGATGCCTAATTGCCTATCTCAATGCAAATGTATTTGACAAGCTAACAACTGTAGATGCCCCTAAATTTTTCTTGTCCAACCAAGCGAAAGTTCAGGAAACACATTTGATGTAGCTCACAACCTAACAGCTATATATGCCTTTAAATTCTTCCGCTTCAACCAAACAAGTTTAGTGAAACCATAGCATATTTCTTTAGGAAAATGAACACAAAAGTACTAACAGAAACACAACATTTAGGCAGCTAAACTAGTTGACCCACATCCAATGAACAAAAAACATGTGATTGAACCCATCTAAGCATGAGATAATAGCATTCCTTATATATATAAATCTCTCAGACTCTAAAGATATGATAACATAGCAGGATCACATATCTTGGGACAGACTCTGTGTCATATAAATTAGCTTCTTATTGTCAATATTAAGGGTAAATATACTGCAGAAACAAACAAAAGACAATGCCACCTGAGCCAGGGAAGTAAGAACAAGACCTTGTAATAATATAGCGGGATCACATATCTAGGGACAGACTCTCTTTCATATAAATTAGCTTATTACTGCCAATATTATGGTTAAATGTACTACTGAAACAAACAAAAGACCTTGTAGCTTGAAACAGGGAAGTAAGAACAAGACCTTGGAATGGTAACATGCTCACTAAAAAAGCACTTGGCTACTTCTTTTCATAATTCTCAGTTTTAGAGCTGTCTTTATTCCCTCCTCTTTTTTTGGTTATTTCTTCTTTTAAAGTGTACTCAAGAGAGCCATAATCTAGATCTTTTTAACACTACCAAAGGGACATGTAAGCAAATAAGGATTATGTTGGCCAAGTATTGTTTTCTACTTACTTTTCCAAATCTAGATTTGTGCACGACAAACATCCGCAGAGAAATATCATATACTAACATATAATATGATAATAGCCACAAAAGGATATTGTAAACCTGGGACAGAAATTAAAAGCTTTTCACAATACTATTGTGCCTACTACTAAAGGAAACTTCATCCATAGTCCATACCACTAGGGACTTCACTTATAATATGCATGCCACCATCCACTTAGTAAGACACCATGTTTGCTCCATCAAGTAAAGCAAGGCTCTCCATGAAGGTAGCTACACATAAAGGTTGTTGGATATCAAAATCCTTCTCATGTAGAGTTTCGGTGTCAATTAAAACAAACTTCTGTTCTTGATTGTTGCTCTCAATGCAGTGACTCAAAAGTGAACCACACACAGTGAAGGCAATGCAAACAGCTAATCTCTCAAGTGGTACAACAAAAAGTTTATTCCAAGACTCAAGCACGCCATACTCCCTCATCACCCAGATGGAGTATTGGTAGCCACCACGTTGTTCACTTTCTCCAAATGTAAGGAAAGCTAGATTCCCCTTGAATGATGCAAGACATGTCTGAAACCTCACCATTGACATAGCACCATCGGGCATTCTTAACATTCTAAATTCCTCACTATTGACATCAAATGACATAGTCACTTCAACCTTGCACTCCTCTTCTCCTTCTACGACACCTGAGATCCAGTGCAAAGCTCCACTAACCAATGGAGTTGGCAAAATAAAACTATTATCAAATACTTTAACATTGGCTCTCAATGACATCCCAACCCTTCTCCATGAATCCGAACTTAATGAGTACACCTCAATGTCATCAGGCAAATTCGGTCTTATCCAAGGACAACACGAAACCCTCAAAACCTTGTAGTCATTGTTCTCCGAATGATAAGCAAACCCGAGTGTAACAACACCCAAATTTCCTAAGCAAGAATCAGGCAACCTCTTGAATTTTCTAATGCTGGGGTTCCAAATATATATAACATTAGTCGAAGTGGCGAGACACAACAGCCCATTGCAGGAACCGACTATTTTGGAAAACCCAGAAGGAAAATCAAAGGGAATTTCAATCTCGAAAATCCTATCAAAGGTGCGGTCCAAAGCGACCGTACAGACGGGTCTGTTAGAAGAATTCATGGCGCGTGTATGACGCGGCATGTGTATGATATAACCATCACCATTGTCATTAACAGTATCATGACCATGAGCATGAGCAAAGTTATTAAGGTGAGTTGAGATGAAAGAGAAGCTGGTGATTGAGGAGTTCCAGCTTTTGCAAACGCACCTGAATCTTATGACTGATTTGGCAGGCAGCCTTGTCAGGATGTTGAGTACGATGTCGTCTGGGAGATCATCCTTCCTTCGTCGGAGGAGGATCGGTGGTTCTGTCGTTTGTGACATTTTTCATCGGAAGAGTTGAAAAACAGAGATAAGCTCAGAGAGATTCGTGGTTGCTGTTTATTTTTTTTATTTTTTATTTATTTTACTGCTGCGGGTTAGCCTTTGTTTCTTTTGAACACGTTCGTTTTATGTTTAATATTTTTTGGGCCCCTTTTTGGTGCTTCGAGGCCCAAAGCTTTATACTCCGAGGTCGCTTGAGTGTGTTTTTGGCATATCAAGCCACAAATAAAATCGACCCCCTCATATCTTAATCCAATGTGCTAATGCTCTGTTTGAATTTCATTAATTTGGCTATGGATTTGGATTTGAGGGACACAAAATCTAAATTCTTTGTTTAGGTAAGTTAAGAGTAATGGATTTGGATTTAATCCAAAATCTAACCAGAATTTGATAAACTAAAATTCATGGATTTCAAATACCCTCAAATATAATAAAATTTTTAAAATCTTTCACGCACGCTCATTTTTCTCTCTACCTAGGCTCGTGCTTCTCTCTCTTCCTTATGATGCAACAAGTTTCTTCTTCTCTCTCTTTCTCGTGACAACTACAGGTTTGTCTTTCTCAATTCTTAGGTTATGTTTGGTAATAGTTTTTATTTTCTATTTTCAAAAACTTGTTTTGGAGAATATGAAGAAAAAAAAAATTCTTGTATTTTTTTAAATAAAAAACATGTTTAGTTAGTTGAAATTAAAAAAAAATAGTTTTTTGAAGAAAAAAATAGAAAATACTAAAATATGTTGTTACTAGGATTTGAATTCTAATGCTAAGTTATTAAATGAGACAGATTCATTAAATTAAATGCGTATTTTTGTTGATTTTTGAAAATTAGAAATTGAAAATAGCCTTTTGCATGTTTTCAGTTTCCTTCACAAATTGAGTTTTGAGAACAGTTTTTGTTTTCTGTTTATTTGAGTTACCAAACATTTTCAATACTACCTTATGTATTTAAAATTAAAATGTAGAAGGATTAAGAAAAATAATAATTAAAAATATATTGTATTGATCTCAAATCCAAATCCAAATTTAGGTATCCAAACAATTAATTTCAAATTCTTCATTGTTTAAAAAGACCCAAACAAGACATTTCATGTAGCTTGGCGCCTTTGACCTCTCCCCTTCAAAACCATTAGCCCAAACTCATGTAAATCCTCAACTCAAAACATATGGATGCTTAATTGGATTTTTTTTTTTTTTTTTAAAAATGCTATGTTCACAACACTTTCAAATTTAGGTATCCAAACAATTAATTTCAAATCTTTCATTGTTTAAAAAGACCCAAACAAGGCATTCATGTAGCTTGGCGCCTTTGACCTCTCAACTCCAAAACCATTAGCCCAAACTCATGTAAAAACTCAACTTAAAACATATGGATGCTTAATTAGATTTTTTTTTTTTTTTTTAAGAAATGCAATATTCATAACACTTTCACAACAAGTCTCAAGTGGCAGGTTGTTATCGGCTGTTATTAGTGAGTAAAAAAACAATTTTACTAATGAATTCGAATTAGAAACAATAACAACTAACCGCTTAGGATTTGTAGTATAAGTGTTGTGAAAACATTGTGGACACAATACCTTTTTTTATTATTATTATTTTTTTTATATATACCAGCCCCCTTTAGCTTGAAATCTTGGAACCGTTTTTGTATTTAGGTATTTTTAATGTAGATGTATAAGGTTTAAATTTCATTTTGAACATCAAATTATCAACAAAAGAAAAAACAAAATTGTTCTATTAGTGTTCCATCAACAAAATAATATACCCAAAATCTCCTACTAATATAACTAGAACTCCCCCATCCAAACTACTGTTAAATCCATTTCTAAATCCCTTCACTGAGCGATTACAAAAATCTATTCAAATGAACTCCTAATCCACAAAATGGTGACTCTAGGAAATCCAAATTACCCACACCATTTCTAAAGAGGTTTTGGTTATTTGAAAAAGAATGAGATGGGTGGGATAGAGCAGAACATATATTTTGTGAAGTAAGCAAGTGTGAGAATCATTTCTTGTTTCTTCTTGGTAACATTTTTGTAAAATAAACAAAGTGATGAAAAGTTGCACAACTAGTACATTGGTAAGAACACAATATATTTTCTATTAGGCCAAATTAGATGTACCTTTGACTATTTTAGATATGGGAATTATAAGAGCGGGATAGAGTAGGGAAAAAAATTGTAGAAGAGATTCTGGAACTTCAAAAGCCCAAAGGAACCAGCCAAGACTCGTTTATGGCTACCAAATAATCAGCGGAATTTGATACAAGCGTAAAGTAGAGTTTGATTCTTTCAAACTTAACAAGCCATTAGTCAAAGAAGCCATTATTTATTTATTTAGCTATCAATAAAAGAAATTACGTTATGACATTGTCTTCACAAAAATATATATATTATGACATTGTCTTTTGTTTGACATTGAATATTACCAAGTTACATTATTGGGTCTAGATGTTAGAGGAAATTACCAATTCGAACATTTCCAGCAAATTCATCAAATTTTTGTACTGTTTAGAGAATGAACAGTGACTTTTACATTTTATATACCAACTTTTTCAAATATACTTTTCAACAAATTCTCTAACTCATTCTCTATCTCGTTTAAATATTATTTCTTCATTTATTATTTATTCTTTTTTTAGCAACTACACATCTTCCAACATTTTTTTATTCAACACCTGATTATTATAATAGAAAAAAACATTTGAAGAATGAATAGTAGCTCATCAGATTTGATAAGCTACTATTCATGAGCCAAAAAAAATTTAGAGTTTAGAGAATTTATTGGAGACCATTTTTTTGGTCTCATTCTCTATTATAGAGAATATTCTACCTTTGGCTATAGAAAACACTCTTTCCATATCCATACAGAGAGATCTTTAAAACTATCATATCAATAAAGGGGGTTTGCAAACTATTGAAGAAGTAAAAGATTCAGGAATCAAAATTGAATTTGTTAAATGATTTGTTATATTATAAAATTGTAGGAGAAGATTGGGAAAAAAATTGGTAGAAAATTTGAAACCTACCCTTGTAAAAGCCAATAACACTTTGTTTGAAATACTGTTCTTAATGATGCCTAACTCAGAACCAATTGTATTAGTTCACTTCAGCACATAAAAGCTGGATATATAATTATTGAGTCTAATTCAAAAAAATGTGTTTACGTTGACCATAAACTGATAAACCATGTAGCTCTGCCTGAGCCAAGGAAGTATTAACATGGCCTTGGAATGGTAACATGCTCACTAAACAAGCACTTGGCTACTCTTTTTCAACATTCTCAGTTTTAGAGCTTCTTAAACGTTTTGTTCTCTTCTTTTAAATTGTAGCCAGGAGAGTAATAATCTAGATCTTTTTTATACTACCAGAGAGAAGCATAAGCAAATAAAGGATTATGTTGGCCAAGTATTGTTTTTTTTGTTGACATTGCCAAATCTAGGTTTGTGCAAGACAATCATCCACATAGAAATATAAAAAACTAATATAAAATAACCACAAAAGGATAATGTAAACCTAGGGTACAAATCAAGCTTTAAGCAAAAAATTAGTTCACAAAATTTTACCAAATTTTTTTTTTTGAAGTAATAACATAATAATAGTCATGTCATGTGGGTACCATTTCACTCAACTATAATAGGTTTTGGTGAAATGCAAATTTGAATAGATCCAGATATATATTCTATTGAAACAATTGGGAAAAGTGCAACAGTTGATAGCAGTATCCAATAGAGATTAGAGATGGAGAGTTTAAGAATCGGAAGTACTGTATCAAGTTCAAAAAATCAAGATGGTGAAAACAAGAATGTGTAGATAGAACCAATTTTAGAGTGTGTGCAAGAAAAAGGATGACAATTGGATTTCCATGTAAGAGGTCAAATATAGTACCATAAGTATTCTATTTCATGGATTGTTAACTTAAACAGAGAAGTTTGCATGCATCATTAAAAATACTTGTAAGTTAATTTAAACTCCCACTGATGCATGTCTCAATGCCAATGGATTTGACAAGCTAACAACTGTACACACCCCTAAATTATTCTTGTCCAACCAAACGAAAGTTCAGGAAACACATTTGATGTAGCTCACAACCTAACAGCTATATATCCCTTTAAATTCTTCCGCTTCAACCAAACAAGTATAGTGAAATCATGGCATATTTCTTTAGGAAAATGAACACAAAAGTACTAACAGAAACACAACATTTAGGTAGCTAAACTAGTTGATCCACATCCAATGAACAAAAAACATGTGATTGGACCCATCTAAGCATGAGATAATAGCATTCCTTATATATATAAATCTCTGAGACTCTAAAGATATGATAAAATAGCAGGATCACATATCTTGGGACAGACTCTGTCATATAAATTAGCTTCTTATTGTCAATATTAAGGGTAAATATACTGCAGAAACAAACAAAAGACAATGCCGCTTGAGCCAGGGAAGTAAGAAGAAGACTTTGTAATAATATAGCGGGATCACATATCTAGGGACAGACTCTCTTTCATATAAATTAGCTTATTATTGCCAATATTATGGTTAAATGTACTACTGAAACAAACAAAAGACCTTGTAGCTTGAGACAGGGAAGTAAGAACAAGACCTTGGAATGGTAACATGCTCACTAAAAACGCACTTGGCTACTCCTTTTCATAATTCTCAGTTTTAGAGCTGTCTTTATTCTCTCCTCTTTTTTTGGTCATTTCTTCTTTTAAAGTGTACTCAAGAGAGCCATAGTCTAGATCTTTTTAGTTTTTAACACTACCAAAGGGACATTTAAGCAAATAAGGATTATGTTGGCCAAGTATTGTTTTCTACTTACATTGCCAAATCTAGATTTGTGCACAACAAACATCCGCAGAGAAATATCATATACTAATATATGATACTATAATAGCCACAAAAGGATATTGTAAACATGGGACAAAAATCAAGCTTTTTGCAATACTATTGTGCCTACTACTAAAGGAAACTTCATCCATAGTCCATACCACTAGGGACTTCACTTATAATATGCATGCCACCAACCACTCAGTAAGACACCATGTTCGCTCCATCAAGTAAAGTAAGGCTTTCCATGAAGGTAGCTACACATAAAGGTTGTTGGATATCAAAGTCCTTCTCATGTAGAGTTTCGCTGTCAACTAAAACAAACTTCTGTTCTTGATTGTTGGTCTCGTGGCAGTGAATCAAAAGTGAACCACACATAATGAAGGCAATGCAAACAGAGAATCTCTCAAGTGGTACAACAAAAAGTTTATTCCAAGACTCAAGCACGCCATACTCCCTCATCACCCACATGGAGTATTGGTAGGCACCACGTTGTTCACTTCGTCCACATGTAAGGAAAGCCAGATTCCCCTTGAATGATGCAAGACGTGTCTGACATCTCACTATTGACATAGCACCATCAGGCATTCTTAACGTTCTAAATTCCTCACTATTGACATCAAATGACATAATCACTTCAACCTCACGCTCCTCTTCTCCTTCTACGACACGTGACATCCAGTGCAAAGCTCCACTAACCAATGGAGCTAGCGAAAGACAACTATCATCCCATACCTTAACCTTGGCTCTCAATGACATCCCAACCCTTCTCCATGAATCCGAACTTAATGAGTACATCTCAAAGTCATCAGTCAAATTCAGTCCTGTCCAAGGATAACTCGAAATCTTCAAAACCTTGTAGTCATTGTTCTCCGCATGATAAGCAAATCCGAGTTTAACAAAACGCCAACTTCGTAAGCCAGAATCAGGCAACCTCTTGAATTTTCTAACGCTGGGGTTCCACAAATATATAACATTAGTCGAAGTGACGAGACACAACAACCCATTGCAGGAACCGACTATTTGGGAAAACCCAGAGGGAAAATCAAAGGGAATTTCAATCTCGAAAATCCTATCAAAGGTGCGGTCCAAAGCGACCGTACAGACGGGTCTGTTAGAAGAATTCATGGCGCGTGCATGACTCGGCATGTGTATGATATAACCATCACCATTATCAGTATCAGTATCAGTATCATGAGCATGAGCGAAGTTATTGAGGTGAGTTGAGATGAAATAGGAGGTGGTGATTGAGGAGTTCCAGGGTTTGCAAACGCACCTGAATCTTATGACTGATTTGGCAGGCAGCCTTGTCAGGATGTTGAGTACGATGTCATCTGGGAGATCATTCTTCCTTCGGAGGAGGAGGATCGGTGGTTCTCTCGTTTGTGACATTTTGCAACGGAAGAGTTGATATACAGAGACAAGGTCAGAGAGATTTGGGGTTTCTGTGTTTTTTTTTTTTTTCTTTTTCTTTTTTACTGCTGCGGGTTAGCTTTGTTTTTTTCTTTTGAACTTGTTATTTTATTTTATAGGCACGTTCGTTTTATGTTTAATATTTTTTGGGCCCTTTTTTGTGCTTGGAGGCCCAAAGCTTTATGCCCCGAGGTGGCTTGAGTGTGTTTTCGGCATATGAAGGGACAAATAAAATCGACCCCTCATATCTTGATCCAATATGCTAATGGTTTGTTTGGATTTTATGAATTTGGCTATGGATTTGGATTTGAGGGACACAAAATCCAAATTCTTTGTTTAGGTAAGTTAAAAGAAATGGATTTAACTCTGGTCCAAAATCTAACCAGAATTTGATAGGCCAAAATTCATGGATTTTAAATACCCTCAAATATAGTGAAATTTCTGAAATCTTTCACGCACGCTCATCTTTCTCTCTACTTAGACTCGTGCTTCTCTCTCTTTCTCATGACGCAACAAGCTTCTTCTTCTCTCTCTTTCTCGCCACAACTACAGGTTTGTCTTTCTCAACTCTTACCTTTCTCTTTAACCTCTCTGTTTCTCTCTCTCTACTAAATCTAAATCCACAAAGACTGTGGGTTTTTTTTTAGTTGGCTATGATTAAAGATATTTAGTCATCATCTTGCAATTGGATTTTCAATACTACCTCATGTATTTAAAATTAAAATGTAGAAGGATTAAGAAAAATAATTATTAAAAAAATATATTGTATTGATTTCAAATCCAAATCCAAATTTTGGTATCCAAACAATTAATTTCAAATCTTTCATTGTTTAAGAAGACCCAAATAAGACATTTCATGTAGCTTGGCGCCTTTGACCTCTCCCCTCCAAGACCATTAGCCCAAACTCATGTAAATCATCAGCTCAAAACATATGGATGCTTAATTGGATTTATTTTATTTTATTTTTAGAAATGCTATGTTCATAACACTTTCGGATTTAGGTATTCAAACAATTAATTTCAAATCCTTCATTGTTTAAAAAGACCCAAACAAGGCATTCATGTAGCTTGGTGCCTTTGACCTCTCCCCTCCAAAACCATTAGCCCAAACTCATGTAAATCCTCAACTCAAAACATATGGATGCTTAATTGGATTTTTTTTTTTTTTTAGAAATGCAATATTCATAACACTTTCATAACAAATATTAAGTAGCAAGTTGTTATTGGCTGTTATTAGTGGGTAAAAAAATAATTTTACTAGTGTGTTCAAATTAGAAATAATAACAATTAACCACTTAGAATTTGTAAAAAAAATGTTGTGAAAACATTGTGGACACAGTACTTTTTTTTTATATGTATATATACACCAACCACCTTTAGCTTAAAATCTTGGAACCATAAACAATCAAGCTTTAAGCTAGGGTACAACTCAAGCTTTAAGCAGAAAATTAGTTCACAATCATCCGCATAGAAATATAACAATCATCCACATAGAAATATAAGAAACTAATATAAAATAACCACAAAAGGATAATGTAAACCTAGGGTACAACTCAAGCTTTAAGCAGAAAATTAGTGCACAAAATTTTACCAAATTTTTTTTTTTTTTGAAGCAATAAGTAATAACATAATAATAGTCATGTCATGTGGGTACCATTTCACTCAACTATAATAGGTTTGAATCATATTATATTTGAAAAAAAAAAAAAAAAAAGGCACAAACATTAAAAAATTATATAAGTCATGGATAATTTTACCCTTCCCCTTCAGACCATTACTTTCATGCCTTTTGGAAAAGAAAAGGAGCATCCAGCATTACTCAATCACAGCTTGAGTTGTAAATAATGACACTACTTATCCAAATAGCATATTTTCTACATCCATTAATGCAATCCCCTCCACAAAAGTAGCATGCAAAGTCGGAAAAGCTAGAATACCAAGACCTTCTCATGTAGAGTTTCGGGATCCAATAAGTCCATACAGACAGAATAGTTATATAATTTTTCACAAATTCTCCTCTTCATTTTTGTTATGATGGGCCAAGTCAGGTAAATACATGAGAGTGTGATAAATTTGAACTTTTCTGCAACCTAAGCAGGGGCCTATCTGAACCAAAAGTACACCATGCCTGGTGCAACCGAAAAAAGACTAGAACATTTTCCAATTGCACAGAACAAGAAGTCTACTCTATGATTATGATTCATGCAGACCATACTATTGCATCACCCAAACAATCCTCAGTGGTTGAAGTGACCATATGCAATCAAAGCCAAATTTTCCTTGTACAATTCAAGATGTTCCACTCGCAAGCCATCTCCAACAGCAAGTGGTAGTGTGATCTGAATTTCTCTCCATTGGCATCAAATAACATCATTCTAGGCAAGCAAGTTAATTTTGTTGCTAAAGTTCTTTCTAAACTTAAAAACCGTCAACTAGACTAAGTAGACTTAACACACCACTCTATCAAGGGGATTACAAAAGGATAAAAGGTCAAGCACAAATATTTTGAGTTTTTTATCATATCAAAGTACTTACAGGAACATGCCTACATAGAAGCTAGTTACCATTTACCAGATGCTATTTTGTGCTTTGGCTGGCCATGAGCAACTCAAAAACAACCCACCTCTATTGTTCTTAACATCATAGTTGCCAATTGATACTTGAAAATCAAAATAAATTGTGAGGATGGGATTAGTCAATTTTTTGAGAGAATAAGTTCATAAAGTAGCATCCTGTGTTACAGAACTCTGCCAACTAGCATAATCTGCCATATTGTTATGGGGGTTACAGAAAGGCTAAAAGCGGAAAGCAAAAGGAAAATCGAATTTTAAACTTGTAGAAAATAATATAACCAATAACATAAATAAGAGCCAACACAGAATATTTTTGCTGAAAAGTACTCTTTTCTGCTTAAGTAGTCTATAAAGGAGACAATGCAAACTCAGATTTTGGTGCAATGCACATTTGCATAGATCCAGATGTATATTCCATCGAAAATAATTGGGAAAATTGCAACAGTTAATAGTAGTAGATAGAGATTAGAGATGCAGAGTTTAAGAATATGAAGTATTGAATCAAGTTCAAGAATCAAGATGGTGAAAGAAAGAACAGGTAGATAGAACCAATTTTAAAGTGCGTGCAAGATAAAGGATGACTTTATGATGTCCATGATATAGTACCATAAGTATTCTATTTCATGGATGTTAAATTAAAAGTTAAAACAGAGATATTTGCATGCTTCTTTAAAAATACTAATTAGTTAATTTGAACTCCCTCTGATGGCTGTCCCAATGCCAAGGTATTCGACAAGCTAACAACTATACATGCCCCTAAATTCTTCTTGCCCAACCAAACAAAAGTTCAGGAAATACGCTTCATGTAGCTCACAACCTAACAACTGTATTAGCCTTTAAATTCTTCCTTCTTCAACCAAACAAGTTTAGTGAAACCATAGCATGCTTCTTTAGGATAAAGAACACAAAAGTACTAACGGAAACACAACATTTAGGCAGCTAAACTAGTTGATCCACATCAAAAGAACAAAAAGCATGTGATTGAACCCACCTAAGCAAGAGATACTAGCATTCCTTATATATTTAAATCTCTTAGACTCAAAAGAAATGATAAAATAGTAGGATCACATATCTTGGGACAGACAGACTCTATGTCATATAAATTAGCTTCTTATTGTCAATATTAAGGGTAAATATACTACAAAAACAAACAAAAGACCATGCCGATTGAGCTAGGGATGTAAGAACAAGACCTTGTAATAATATAGCAGAACCACATATCTAGGGACAGACTCTCTTTCATATAAAATAGCCTATTATGTCAATATTATGGTTAAATGTACTCTACTGAAACAAACAAAAGACCATGTAGCTTGAAAAAGGGAAGTAAGAACAAGACCTTGGAATGGAAACATGCTCACTAAAAAAGAACTTGGCTACTTCTTCTTAAGATTCCCAGTTTTAGAGCTGCTTTTATTCTCTCCTCTTTTTTTGGTCATTTCTTCTTTTAAATTGTAGTCAAGAAAGCCATAATCTAGATCTTTTTAACACTACCAATGGGACACGTAAGCAAATAAGGATTATGTTGGCCAAGTATTGTTTTCTATTGACATTGCCAAATCTATATTTTGTCCACAACAAACATCCACAGAGAAATATCATATACTTATATATAATACAATAATAGCCACATAAGGATATTGTAAACCTGGGACAAAAATAAAGCTGTTCACAATATTATCGTGCCTACCACTAAAGGAAACTTCATCCATAGTCCATATTACTAGGGACTTCACTTATAACATACATGCCACCATCCGCTTAGTAAGACAACATGTTTGCTCCATCAAGTAAAGCAAGGCTCTCAATGAAGGTAGCTACACATGAAGGTTGTTGGATATCAAAATCGTTCTCATGTAGAGTTTCAGTGTCAACTAAAACAAACTTCTGTTCTTGATTGGGTAAATCGAGGTAGCGAATCAAAAGTGAACCATGCATGGTGAAGGCAATGCAAACAGCTAATCTCTGAAATGGTACAACAAAAATTTTATTCCAAGACTCAAGCATGCCATACTCCCTCATCACCCAGATGGAGTAGTGGTAACCATGTTGTTCACTTTTTCCAAATGTAAGGAAAGCCAGTTTCCCCTTGAATGATGCAAGACTTATCTGAAATCTCACTATTAACATAGAACCATCAGGAATTCTTAACATTCTAAATTTCTCACTATTGACATCAAATGACATAATCACTTCACTCTTGCGCTCCTCTTCTCCTTCTATGACACGTGAGATCCAGTGCAAAGCTCCACTAACCAATGGGAATGGCAACATAGAACTATAATCACTTACCATAACATTGGCTCTCAATGACATCCCAACCCTTCTCCATGAATCCGAACTTAATGTGTACACCTCAATCTTATCAGGGATAGGCGGTCCCTCTGCAGGATAACTCGAAATCCTCAAAACCTTATAGTCATTCTTCTCCGAATGATACGCAAATCCGAGTGTAACAAAATCCAACTTTCCTAAGCAACAATCAGGCAACCTCTTGAATTTTCTAATGCTGGGGTTCCACAAATATATAACATAATCAGAAATGTCGAGACCCCAAGTACAAGCAATACACAATAACCCATTGCAGGAACCGACTATTTGGATAGACCCAAAAGGCAAATCAAAGGGAACTTCGATCTCAGAAATCCTATCAAAGGTGCGGTCCAAAGCGACCGTACAGACTACTCTGTTAGAAGAATTTGTATGCCATGGCATGTGTATGATATAACCATCACCATTATCATTATCATTATCAATATCATGAGCATAAGCGAAGTTATTAAGATGAGTTGAGATGAAATAGGAGGTGGTGATTGAGGAGTTCCAGGGTTTGCAAACGCACCTGAATCTTATGACTGATTTGGCAGGCAGCCTTGTCAGGATGTTGAGTACGATGTCGTGTGGGAGATCATTCTTCCTTCGTCGGAGGATCGGTGCTTCTGTAGTTTGTGACATTTTCCAACGGAAGTGTTGACTCACAGAGACAAGCTCAGAGAGATTCGGGGTTGCTTTTTTTTTTTTTTTTTTCACTGCTGCGGGTCAGCTTTGCTTTTTTCTTTTGAACTTGTTATTTTATTTTAGGGTTTATAGGCTCGTTTGTTTATGTTTAATATTTTTTGGGTCCATTTTTGTGAACTATGGGCCCACTACCCATAAAATCTGCACTGCCAAATGCCCAAAGCTTTATGCCCAAAGTTTTAAAGTCCGATTGGATGGAGGTGTGAAAAAGTGAGAGGATAGAAAATTGTGGGAGGATGAAAAATTAAGTGGATGAAAAATATTTAGTTTTTCCTCTTATGTGTTTGGTTGGAAGAGTGGAAAAGTGAGAGAGTGGAAAACTCTTTTGTTTGGTTGGAGAGAAAAATGGAAGGATCGAAAATGTAATTTATATAAATTGACTATTATACATTTGTTACATAATATGTAAAAAATAGGTTTATTTGTACTCGTTGCATAATATAAAATTTATCATATCATATATAAAAATTTATATTATTATTTTTATTATTATAATGTAAAAATTGCAATAATGTACAACTTGATCAGATTACGTTGAAAAAAAAAAAGTGCTACGTCATTAACATTTTACAATATTTTCACAATAAATCATATGTGATAAGTTATTACTGATTTTAATTTGAACACATCACTTAAATATTTTTTTTATCAGTATTAGTAAATAACAACCCACCACTTAAAATTTATTATAAAAATATTGTAAAAATATTATAGTGACATTTCTCAATTTTAATTTCTTTTTCTTTATTTTATTTTTCCCTTATCTTTATTTTTATCCACATGTTTCTTTTCTTTTCTTTTTTTCTCTTTTTTTCTCCTCCACACCTTTTCCTATCTCTATCTTCACTTTTCTTTTTTCTTTTGTTCTCCGACACTTGTCTAAGCTCTCTCACTTTACTCTTTCTTTTCTTCGCTCTTTCTTTTCTTCTTTGCTGCTCCACTGGTGCTCTCCACTTTTCTTTTTTTCTTTTTTTTCTTCTCTTCTTCTCTTCGTCTACTCCACTGGTGCTCTCCACTTTTCCTTTTTTTTTTTTTTTCCTTCTCTTCTCTTCGTCTACTCCACTGGTGCTCTCCACTTTTTTTTTTCTTTTTTCTTCTCTTCTTTTCGTCTACTCCACTGGTGCTCTCCAATTTTTTTTTTTTTTTCCTTTCGTCTACTCCACTGGTGCTCTCTTCACTTTTCTACACAGATCGGCCTACATGTTTTTTTTTTTTTTTTTTTTGTTCTAGTTTGATTAGTTTTATTTTATTGTTCAGATTTCATTAGACTTATAAGAAAGATTGTTTTTGTGTTTCAAATCTTTTGATTGAGTTTTGTGTTTTGATTGTGGTATGTTTTAGTTTTCTGTGCTAAGTTCCGGTGTTTGGTGGTGGTGCTGGGTTTGGTGGTTATTTCCGGCTTCCTTTTTCTTATTTTGCCGCGTTAGGTTGTTAGAGACATTGGGAGAGGGTATTTGGGTAATTCCACGTTTAGAGCTGTTTTCTCTTCACAGTTTTCCTCCTGATTTGGGAGGAAAAAAGTTGGTGGGCCCGGAAGGAAAATTTTCTCTGGGTTTTTCATTCTCTCTGTTTTCCTCCATTTTCCAAACAGTGAAAAATACTGTTTTTAACACCATTTTCCACCCATTGTTTTCCATCCACCCTATAATCCCTCCAACCAAACATAGTGTTAGTGTGTTTTCCATATCAAGAGACAAAGAAAATCCACTAGCACATATCTTAGTTCAATATTCTAATGATCTGTTTGGATGCAGTAAATTTGGCAACGAATTTGGATTTGAGGGATTGAAAATTCAAATTCTTTGTTTGGGTAAGTTAAAATAAATGGATTTGGATTTGGCCTGAAATCTAACTAGAATTTGATAGGTGAAATCCATGGATTTTAAATACCCTTAAACATAATAGAATTTTTAAAATCTTTCACGCACGCTTCTCTTTCTCTCTGCTTAGACTCGTGCTTCTCTCTCTTCCTCACAATGCAACAAGCTTCTTCTTCTCTCTCTTTCTTGCGACAACTTAAGGTTTGTCTCTCTCAACTCTTATTTTTCTCTTTAACCTTTCTATTTCTCTCTTTCTACTAAATCTAAATTACAAAGACTCTGGATTTTTTTTTTTTCGTTGGCTGTGACTAAATATATTTAGTCATCATCTTGTCAATTGGATTATCAATACTACCTCATGTATTTAAAATTAAAATGTAGAAGGATTAAGAAAAATAATAATTAAAAAATATATTGTATTGATCTCAAATCCAAATCCAAATTTAGGTATCCAAAAAATTAATTTCAAATCTTTCATTGTTTAAAAAGACCCAAACAAGGCATTTCAAATCAAGGCATTTTAAACTAATGGATTTCAAATCTAAATCCAAATATTGTCATCCAAACACAACCTAAAGACATATTGAATTATGAAAATTAGATAGTAGATTACCCATGTATGAATGAGGCAGCTCTTGCAAATGATATATACATTTTGCTAGTGCTTAATAAAATTTAAAGCTTCACGTTAATATATATTTTTTGAAAGATAATATTTTTATGTGCTTTATTTTATTTTTTTTTTGTTACCATTCAGAAAGAAAAGGTTACAAGAAAGTTTGATTGACCATACAACATTGAATTGGCATAGAGGTTGCCAGCTTAGCTAGGCTACTGACATTACTAATTACAACTCTTGGGACATAAATAGAGTGATATGATACATCATATGGTTGAATCCCCAGCTCCTAGCTTTCATAGCTGCCTCGATCATAGCTTCCTGGATGGTTATAGAAACTACTTTTCCTGTACAGCTAGCTATCCCCTGCAAAACAACATCTCCTTGCATGCTCTTGGCTTCATAGGCAAACCCAGATCGATTAAATTTCTTCACTCTAGCTGCTGCAACTTTGATGATGAGTTGCCAAGGTCCACCAACTTTCTGATCAGATCTTTGCTGGACTGTGCTGCAGTGAGATGATGTGGAACAACAACTATGAGCTTCTTTGTACCTACACATTAGAGATTGAGAAGTTAGAATGACATCTAAGGGATTAATAACCAACGAGTACTACGAGAGAATCAATTCATTTTAACATAAAAAAAACATGTGGAATCATTTATAATTAAGAAGTAAACTAATATAACTTTAATGAGATTAATTAATGATAATTTTTTTTTGAGAAAAATTAATGATAAATTAATAACAACAATAATTCATGAACTTTGATTGTGTACCAAATATTCAATTTTGTCCTAGGCCTTGTAGTTCAACTTACACTTTTAGGCAGGAACATGTTCAAGAGGAGCCCAGCCCCATGGGCTTATTAAAAAAAAAATAGTATATTAGTTATATTTCAACCTCTCACACACACACACACACACACACATATATAGACCCTTTTCTAAGTAGCTTTGCGCCTTTGACCTCTCCCCTCCAAAACCATTAGCCCAAACTCTTGTAAATCCTTAGTTCAAAAGTATGGATGCTTATTTGGATTTTTTTTTTTTTTTTTTTTAAGAAATATTATGTTCATAATACTTTCACAACAAATCTTAAGTGGCAGGTTGTTATTGGCTATTATTAGTGGGTAAAAAGTAATTTTAGTATTGGGTTTAAATTAGAAACAATAACAACTAACTACCTAAGATTTATTGTAAAAGTATTGTAAAAATATTGTGAACACTATACTTTTTTTTTTTATATACACTGGCCCCCCTTAACTTGAAATCTTGGGTCGATTTCTGTATTTAGGTATTTTTAATGAAGACATATAAGGTTTAAATTTCATTTCTGAATATCAAATTATCAACAAAAGAAAAAACAAAATTGTTCAATTAGTGTTCCATCAATACAATAATATACCCAAAATCTCCTATTGACACAACTACAACTCCCCCATCCAAACTACCATTAAGTCTATTCAAATGAACCCCTAATCCACAAAATGACGACACTAGGAGATCTAAATTACTCACACCATCTCTAAAGATGGTTTGGCCATTGAAGATTCAAAAAAAAAAAGAAAAAAAAAAAAAAAGAAGAAGAAAGAAGGAAGAGATGGTCGGGATAGAGTAAAATTGGTGATATTTGGTAACATTTTTGTGAAATAAGCAAGTGTGAGAATCATATCTTGTTTCCTCTTGGTAGCATTTTTGTGAAATAAACAAAGTGATGAAAAGTTGCACAGCTAGTACATTGGTAACAACACAATATATTTTCTATTGGCCAAATTAGTTGTACCTTTGATTATTTTAGATATGGAAATTATATTTTACTACATAATAATAAGATGAAAAGTTTTGCTAGCATAATAAATTCCTTAGGTTTAGAGATAGGAATCAGTTGTGACATAAAATACCAATTGTGCTAGTCTTTTGTTATTGCTAAAGGCAAAACACAGTAGAGCACTGTAGATTTAGGCTTTTGACTTAAAACC
The DNA here is from genome assembly GCA_019022515.1 of Quercus aquifolioides. NCBI lineage: Eukaryota > Viridiplantae > Streptophyta > Magnoliopsida > Fagales > Fagaceae > Quercus > Quercus aquifolioides. The sequence goes on from CM032333.1 coordinate 38,774,039, forward strand.
TATACGAGACACAAACTAAAAGGAAAAGGTTAAGAATGGGATAGAGTAGGTAAAAGAAATTGCAGAAGAGATTCTGGAACTTCAAAAGCCCAATGGAACCAGCCGAGACTCGTTCATGGCTACCAAATAACCAGCAGAATTTAAAACAAGCGTAAAGTAGAGTTTGATTCTTTCAACCTAAACAAGCCATTAGTCAAAGAAGCCATTATTTATTTATTTAGCTATCAATAAAAGAAATTATGTTATGACATTGTCTTCACAGAAATATATATATATATATATATATATATATTATGACATTGCCTTTTATTTGACATTGAATATTACCAAGTTACATTATTGGGTTTAGAAGTTAGCGGGAAAATTACCATATTTTAAGGGGAAAACACTCTTTCCATATCCATATAGAGATCTTTGCAACTATCATATCAATAAAGGGGGTTTGCAACTATTGAAGAAGCAAAAGATTCAGGAATCAGAATTGAATTTGTTAAATGATTTGTTATATCATAAAATCGTAGGAGAAGATTGGGAAAAAAAATGGTAGAAAATTCGAAACATACCCTTGTAAAAGCCAATAACACTTTGTTTGAAATACTATTCTTAATGATGCCTAACTCAAAACCAATTGTATTAGTTCACTTCAGCACATAAAAGCTGGATATATAATTATTGAGTCTAATTTTAAATAAATAAAAAAAGTGTTTACGTTGACCATAAACTGATAAACCATGTAGCTCTGCTTGAGCCAAGGAAGTATTCACATGACCTTGGAATGGTAACATGCTCACTAAACAAGCACTTGGCTACTCCTTTTCAACATTCTCAGTTTTAGAGCCTCTTAAACATTTTGTTCTCTTCTTTTAAATTGTAGTCAGGAGAGCTATAATCTAGATCTTTTTGACACTGCCAAAGAGAAGCATAAGCAAATAAGGATTATGTTAGCCAAGTATTGTTTTTTTGTTGACTTTGCCAAATCTAGGCTTGTGCAAGACAATCATCCACATAGAAATATAAAAAACTAATAAAAAATAACCACAAAAGGAAAAGGCAAACCTAGGATACAAATCAAGCTTTAAGCAGAAAATTAGTTCATAAATTTTTTCCATTTTTTTTTTAAAGTAATAAGTAATAACATAACAATAATCATGTCATGTGGGTTCCATTTCACTCAACTATAATAGTTTTAAATCCTATTATGTTTGAAAAAAAAAAAAAAAAACCACGAGCATTAAAAAATTATAGTCGTGGATAATTTTACCCTTCCTCATCAGACCATTACTTTCATGCCTTTTGGAAAAGAAAAGGAGCATTCAGCATTACCCAATCACAGCTTGAGTTGTAAATAATGACACTTCTTATCCAAATAGCATATTTTCTACATCCATTAATGCAATCTTCTCCACAAAAGTAGCAGGCATAGTTGGGAAAGCTAGAATACCAAGACCTTCTCATGTATAGTTTCAGGATCCAGTAAGTCTAAACACACAGAATAGTTATCTAATTTTTCACAAATTCTCCTTTAAATTTGTGTTGTGATGGCCCAAGTCAGGTAAATACATAAGAGTGATAAATTTGAACTTTTCTGAAGCCTAAGCAGGGACCTTTCTGAACCAAAAAAACACCATGCCTGGTGCAACTGAAATAAGACTAGAATATTTTCCAATTCCACAAAATAAGAAGTTTACTCTATGATTATGATTCATGCAGACCATACTATCTCATCACCCAAACAATCCTCAGTGGTCAAAGTGACCATATGCAATCAAAGCCAAATTTTCCTTGTACAATTCAAGATGTTCCACTTGCAAGCCATCTCCAACAGAAAACGGTAGTGTGATCCGAATTTCTCTCCATTGGCATCAAATGACATCATTCTAGGCAAGCAAGCCGATTTTGTTGCAAAAGTTTTTTCTAAACTTTAAAACTGTCAACTATACGAAGTAGACTTAACACACCACTCTATCAAGGGGATTACAAAAGGATAAAAGGTCAAGCACAAATATTTTGGGTTTCTTATCATATCAAAGTACTTACTGGAACATGCCTACATAGAAGCTAGTTACCACTTACCAGACGCTATTTCGTGCTTTGGCTGGCCATAAGCAATTCAAAAACAACCCACCACTATTGTTCTTAACATCATTGTTGTCCAATTGATACTTGAAAATCAAAATAAATAGTGAGGATGGGATTAGTCAATTTATTGAGAGAGTAAGTTCATAAAACTAGCATCCTGTGTTACAGAACTCTGCCAACTATTACAATCTGCCATATTGTTATGGGGATTACAGAAAGGTTAGAAGGGTGAAGCACAAGGAAAATCCAATTTTAAACCTCTTTTTTTTAATAAGTAAAAGAGAATAATTTAAACTTATAGAAAATAATATAACCAATAAGAGCCGACACAGAATATTTTTGCTCAAAAGTACTCTTTGCTGCTTAAGTTGGCCATAAAGGAGACAAAGCAAACTCAGTTTTTGGTGCAATGCACATTTGCATAGATCCAGATGTATATTCTATCGGAAATAATAGGGAAAATTGCAACAGTTAATAGTAGTAGATGGAGATTAGAGATGCAGAGTTTGAGAATCTGAAGTGTTGAATCAAGTTCAAGACTCAAGATGGTGAAAGAAAGAACATGTAGATAGAACCAATTTTAAAGTGTGCGCAAGATAAAGGATGACTATTCAAAGTCCATGCAAGAGGTAAAATATAGTACCTGAAGTATTCTATTTCATGGATGTTGACTTAAAAGTTAAAACAGAGATATTTGCACGCATCATTAAAAATACTAATTAGTTAATTTAAACTCCCTCTGATGGCTGTCCCAATGCGAAGGTATTTGACAAGCTAACAACTTTACACACCCCTAAATTCTTCTTGCCCAACCAAACAAAAGTTCAGGAAATACGTTTCATGTAGCTCACATCCTAACAACTGTATTAGCCTTTAAATTCTTCCTTCTTCAACCAAACAAGTTTAGTGAAACCATAGCATGTTTCTTTAGGATAAAGAACACAAAAGTACTAACAGAAACACAACATTTAGGAACCTAAACTAGTTGATCCACATCCAATGAACAAAAAAATGTGACTGAACCCATCTAAGCATGAGATAATAGCATTCTTTATCTACATAAATCTCTCGGAGGCTATGATAAAATAAAATAGCAGAATCACATATCTTGGGACAGAGACTCTCTGTCCTATAAATTAGCTTCTTATTGTTAGGGCAAATGTACTACAAAAACAAACAAAGACCTTACAGCTTGAGCCAGAGAAGCAAGAACACTTGGCTACATCTTTTCAAAATTCTCTTCTCTTTTTTTGGTCATTTCGTCTTCTAAAATTGTAGCCAAGAGAGCTATAATCTAGATCTTTTTAACACTACCACAGTGACACATAAGCAAATAAGGATTATGTTGGCAAAGTATTGTTTTTTATTGACATTGCCAAATCTAGGCTTGTGCACAACAAACATCCACAGAGAAGTATCGTATACTAATATATAGTAGCCACAAAAAGGATATTGTAAACATGGGATAAATACTATCATGCCTACTACTAAAGGAAACTTCACCCATACCACTAAGGACTTCACTTCTAATTTGCATGCCACCATCCACTTAGTAAGACACCATGTTTGCTCCATCAAGTAAAGCAAGGCTATCCATGAAGGTAGCTACACATGATTGATGTTGGATATCAGTATCCTTGTCATGTAAAGTTCTAGTGCCAACTAAAACAAACTTCTTTTCTTGATTGTTGGCCTGGACGCAGCGAATCAAAAGTGAACCATACATGGTGAAGCCAATGCAAACAACTACTCTCTCAAGTGGTACAACAAAAAGTTTATTCCAAGACTCAAGCACGCCATACTCCCTCATCATCCACATGGAGTAGTGGTAGCCATGATGTTCACTTTGCCAGCCAGTTTCCCCTTGAATGATGCAAGACATGTCTGAGATCTCCTTATTGACAAAGAAACATCAGGCATTCCTAACATTCTAAATTTCTCATTATTGACATCAAATGACAAAATCACTTCACTCTTGCGCTCCCCATCTCCTTCTACATCACTTGCATTCTAGTGCAAAGCACCACTAACCAATGGGATTGGCAAATGAGAATTATTATCATATAACATAAGATTGGCTCTCAATGACACCCCAGCCCTTCTCCATGAATCCGAACTTAATGCGTACACCTCAATGCCATCAGGTATTTGCGGTCTTATCCAAGGACAACACAAAACCCTCACAACCTTGTAGTCATTATTCTCCGAATGATAAGCAAATCCGAGTGTAACAACACCTAAATATCCTAAGCAAGAGTAAGGCAACCTCCAGAGTTTTCTAATGCTGGGGGTTCCACAAATATGTAACATTATCAGAAATGGCGAGACTTGCAATATCAGCAAGACACAATAACCCATTGCAGAAACTGACTATTTGGGCAGACCCAGATGGAAAATCAAAGGAATATCAACCTCGGAAATCCTATCAAACGAGTGGTCAAAAGCGACTGTACAGACTGGTCTGTTAGAAGAATTCATGGTGGCACGTAAATGCCATGGCATGTGTATGATGTAACCATTACCATTATCATGATCATGAGCTAAGTTATTGAGGTGAGTTGAGATAGACTCTCTGTCATATAAATTAGCTTCTTATTGTCAATATTAAGGGTTACTACAAAAACAACGAAAAGACCATGCCGCTTGAGCCAGGGAAGTAAGAACAAGACCTTGGATAATATAGCAGGATCACATATCTAGGGACAGACTCTCTTTCATATAAATTAGCTTATTATTGTCAATATTATGGTTAAACGTACTACTGAAACAAACAAAAGACCATGTAGCTTGAGACAGGGAAGTAAAAGCAAGACCTTTGAATGGCAACGTGCTTACTAAAAAAGCACATGGCTACTTCTTTTCAAAAGTCTCTGTTTTAGAGCTGCTTTTATTCTCTGCTCTTTTTCTTTTTTTTGGTCATTTCTTCTTCTAAATTGTAGTCAAGATAGCTATAATCTAGATCTTTATAACACTACCAGAGGGGCACATAAGCAAATAAGGATTATGTTTACCAAGTACTGTTTACTATTGACATTGTCACATGGCCAAATCTAGGCTTGTGCACAAAAAACGTCCAAAAAGAAATATCATATACTAATATATAGTAGCCACAAAAAGGATATTGTAAAAGTAGGATAAAAATCAAGCTTTTCGCAATACTATCATGCTTACTACTAAAGGAAACTTCATCCATACCACTAAGGACTTCACTCCTAATATGCATGCCACCATCTGCTTAGTAAGACACCATGTTTGCTCCATCAAGTAAAGCAAGGCTCTCCATGAAAGTAGCTACAGATGAAGGATGTTGGATATCAGAATCCTTTGCATGTAGATTTTTAGTGTCAACTAAAACAAACTTGTCTGCTTGATTGTTGGACTGGGGACAGCGAAGCAAAAGTGAACCATACATGGTGAAGCCCATGCAATCAGCTGATCTCTCAAGTGGTACAACAAAAAGTTTATTCCAAGACTCAAGCACGCCATACTCCCTCATCACCCAGATGGAGTATTGGTAGCCACCAGGTTGTTCACTTTGTCCACATGTAAGGAAAGCCAGTTTCCCCTTGAATGATGCAAGACGTGTCTGAAATCTCACTATTGACATAGCACCATCAGGCATTCTTAACATTCTAAATTCCTCACTATTGACATCAAATGACATAATCATTTCAACCTTGCGCTCCTCTTCTCCTTCTACGACACGTGAGATCCAGTGCCAAGCTCCACTAACCAATGGAGCTGGAAAAAAAAAACTATTCTTAACATTGGCTCTCAATGACATCCCAACCCTTCTCCATGAATCTGAACTTAACGAGTACACCTCAATCTCATCAGGCATAGGCGGTCTCACCGTAGGATAACTCGAAATCCTCAAAACCTTGCAGTCATTGTTCTCCGAATGATACGCAAATCCGAGTTTAACAAAACCCAACTTTCCTAAGCAAGAATCAGGCAACCTCTTGAATTTTCTAATGCTAGGGTTCCACAAATATATAACGTAATCAGAAATGTTTCGACCCCTATTAGCAGCAAGACACAATAACCCATTACAGGAACCGACTATAAGGGCACACCCAGAAGGAAAATCAAAGGGAATTTCAACCTCGGAAATCCTATCAAACGTGCGGTCAAAAGCGACCGTACAAACTGGTCTGTTAGAAGAATTCATGGTGTCACGTTTACGCCACGGCATGTGTATGATGTAACCATCACCATCGCCATTATCATTATCATGATCATGAGCAAAGTTATTGAGGTGAGTTGAGATAAAATTGGGGGTGGTGATTGAGGAGTCCCAGGTTTTGCAAACGCACCTGAATCTTATGACTGATTTGGCAGGCAGCCTTGTCAGGATGTTGAGTACAATGTCGTGTGGGAGATCATTCTTCCTTCGTCGGAGGATCGGTGCTTCTCTCGTTTGTGACATTTTTCAACGAGAAGTGTTGACACACTGAGACAAGCTCAGGGAGGTTGAGGGGTTGCTGGTTTCTTTTTTTTTTTTTACTGCAGCGGGCTAGCTTTTGTTTCTTTTGAACTTTTTGTTTTATTTTATTTATAGGCTCGTTTGTTTATGTTTAATATTTTTTGGGCCCATTTTTGTGAACTATGGGCCCACTACCCATAAAATCTGCACTGCCAAATGCCCAAAGCTTTATGCACCCAAAGCTTTAATACCATTAAACACAATACAATTTCTAAAATCTTTCACGCGCTTCCTTTCTCTTTGCTTAGACTCATGCTTCTCTCTCTTCCTCACAATGCAACAAGCTTTTTCTTCTCTCTCTTTCTTGCAACAACTTAAGGTTTGTCTCTCTCAACTCTTACGTTTCTCTTTAACCTCTCTATTTCTCTCTTTCTACTAAATCTAAATCTACAAAGATTGTGGGTTTTTTTTAGTTGGCTATGCCTATGACTAAATATATTTAATCATCATCTTGTCAATTGGATTATCAATACTACATCATGTATTTAAAATTAAAATGTAGAAGGATTAAGAAAAATAATAATTAAAAAATATATTGTATTGATCTCAAATCCAAATACAAATTTAAGTATCCAAACAATTAATTTCAAATCCTTCATTGTTTAAAAAGATCCAAACAAGGCATTTCAAATCAAGACATTTTAAACTAATGGATTTCAAAACTAAATCCAAATATTGCCATCCAAACACAACCTCGTCTGGGAGATCATTCTTCCTTCGTCAGAGGAGGATCGGTGGTTCTGTCATTTGTGACATTTTTCAACGGAAGAGTTGAGAGTTGACACAAAGAGACGGCAAAATTTGCTCAACAGTACATTTTTTGGGAAAAATTTGGTGGCTAGCACGCGTTTGAAGTTATTGTTTTTTGAAAATTGAGTTTGTGAAACTCAAGTTCCAACCCAAAATCGAGTTTCTCAAACTCAATTTACACCTGACCTTGATTTAAAAAAAAAAAAAAAAAAAAAGGTGGAACTCGAGTTTACTAAACTCGAGTTCCATGCTTTTAAAAAAAAAAAACCCAAATGGAACTCGAGTGTAGGAAACATGAGTTCTGTTATTTTTTTTTAAATGGAACTCGAGTTCCACCTTTTTTTTTTTTTTTTTTTAAATCAAGGTCAGGCGTAAATCGAGTTTGAGAAACTCGATTTTGGGTTGGAACTCAAGTTTCACAAACTCGATTTTCAAAAAATAGTCCAACTTACTAAATAACTTCAAACGCATGCTGTCTATCTAATATTTTTCTGAAAAAATGCTGTTGAGCAAATTTTGCCCACAGAGACAACCTCAGAGAGATTTTATTTTATTTTCTTTTTCTTTTTTAGTGATCTTTGAACTTGTTATTTTATTTATAAGGCCTGTGTTTGGTTTTGAGTAAAATACATGATCTCCAACTCTTGTTGGCATTGGAGCTCAGAATTAAACCGCTTAGGTTCAGTTTGAAAACAGCTTATTTACTTGAAATTGAAAACTTTTTGTTGAAAATATTATAAATAAAGTTAAAAGGTAGTTGAAATAGTATAATATGACTCAAGAATAGTACTAAAAAGTACAGTGAGACTCATGAATAATAGTAAAAATAAGGTAAATAATAAAAAATGCTGGCTTTTTAAGCCAATGCCAAACGCAATCTTAACTTAGAATTGGATATGTTCAAGCCAATATTAAAACACTATACGTTTTTAATTTGTTCAAATTAGTAGTGGAATCAGCATTGTGGGGGGGTGAAAGCCCAGCCTAGTATATTGGGCCTAGGGCCCTATTTGGAGGCTACTGTATGTTAGAAGAAAGGAAGATATTTGAGAAGAAGCCCATGTGGAAAAAACGTACCTGGAAATGAGCGAGGGGTATATTCCGAAGAGATTGCCCATTTTCCGAAGAGTCCATTCTCCTCGGATGCAAAGAGTTTTGGTCAACATATGTCCGGGATGTTCAAGTGATCCTCCTAACAATTCTGATGATAAGGATGGACTTCAGGTGCACATGGAGATGAGAGGAACGGAGAAATATCTAGAGGAAAAACTTCAACCACTACATTAAATACACTGCAGCTGCTTTTCTGGCCGCATTAATGTGGAGAAGACCCCTGAACAGTATAATCTCAGCTACCACCACTCTCAGAGGGCTAAAGAAGATACCTGATGGGACAAGTACTCAAGTGGATGCTTAGATGAAGAACAAGTGGATGATGAGAATGATGGGAGAGGATGCTATATAAGGAGAAGAGGCCCCTAATAATAAGGGATCGGAAGAAAGAGAGAGAGAAGAAGAAAAGAACTTTACTGAAACTCTAAGAATTGTAACAAACTTTCATTCAATAAAATACCTCTTCGGACGTTCATGTGTTCATTTGTTTAAGCATGATTGCATGTTAGTTCATCCGTAAATACCATTGTTCAATACTGTTTAATTCACAACTAGCCCAGCTCTTTCACCTATTCTCTACAAATTCATTGTTCAGGGTTCATTGGGCTCATAATCCAAACCTATTAGGCTTGGGCTACAAAAACTGACCCTACAATTGGCGCCGTCTGTGGGGAGAGCTTGTGTAGGGGTGAAAACAACAGTTGATAATGGTTGAACGAAGTCAACAACAAGCAGAATCTAGGGCATCTCAACACGTGGACCCTTTTCTCAACTTGGAGAAGAGACAAGACCGTGAGGATAGTGCGCACACTACGCATACTGGCCAAAGCCAGTCACATGGTGGAAGTCACGTGTCCCACGCGGAGAAGAACCGGGATTTGCAGCTGGAAGTTGAAAAACTAAAAAGGGAGCTGCGCCATGCAAAGAGGAAACGGGCTTCTTCGTATTCGGATGAGGATTCCGATGACGAGCAGGACGTCACTTATAAACAGAAGTCTCAAACGCCAGTCAGTGAGTCCTTTTCCTATGAGAAGGAGCCTCACTATCAAAGGCAACCTAGAAGCCCATCACGTGAAGGCGTAAGGAACGATGCTATGAGCAGGGCGTTGAATCAGATCTCTAGGTCACCCTTTACACGCAAGATCAAAGAAGCGAGACTCCCTCGGCGTTTTAACCAACCAACGTTCACCATCTATAATGGTAAAACAGACCCTGTGGAACACGTGAGTCACTTTAACCAAAGGATGGCTGTATACTCCAGAGACGAAACTTTGATGTGTAAGGTCTTCCCCTCCAGTCTGGGGCCGGTTGCAATGAGGTGGTTCGATAGCCTGAAAGCAGACTCTATCAACTCCTTCAAAGAGCTCACCCAGGCATTCGACTCCCGTTTTGTCACATGCCGAAAAGTGGTCAGGCCCTTATCTTCACTGCTATCCTTAAGCATGCAGGAGGGTGAAACCCTGAAGGCGTATTCGGATAGATACTGGGAGATGTTTAATGATATAGAGGGCAACTCTGATGCAATGGCCCTTAGCACGTTCAAGCTCGGCCTCCCTACTGACCATGGTTTAAGGATGTCCTTATCTGGTAAACCAGTTACTAACACCCGTCAGCTTATGGACCGCATAGAAAAGTACAAAAGAGTTGAAGAAGATCAGCAGCAAGGGAAAGGAAAGGATAAGGTTATCCCCTAGGAGAGAAGGGATTTCAGGTCGAACCGTTACAACCACAGTAAACTGCGGAGAGATTTTGCTGGACAATCAGGATTAACAAATCCTCAAGCAGTCAACACTGTATTCAAAGAACCAGTACACCAAGTGTTGGAAAAGATCAAGGATGAACCATTCTTCAGGTGGCCAAATAAGATGGTGGGGAACCCTGAAAGACGTAATCATAATCTCTACTGCCAGTACCACCAAGATCATGGGCACACCATTGAGGATTGCAGGAGCCTGTGGGATCACTTAGACCAACTGGTCTGTGAGGGTAAATTGAGACACCTCTTACACCACTCCAGTGGCCGAGGAGGTCAGACGAACTCAGAACCCCGAAGACATGACCATTCAAAGCCTCTGTTGGGAACTATTAACGTCGTCTTCGCCGCACCAAGAAGGACAAGATCCTGGCCATCGAAGGTTGTGTCGGTAGTCCGATCACCCGCAGGGGATTTTGGCCAAGGTCCGAAGAGAGCTAAGCTGGGTGCACAACTGGTTATAGGGTTCTCGGATGAGGATAAGATCGGGACCATCCAGCCCCATGATGATGCTTTAGTAGTCACCCTCAGGATTGGAGGGTATAATGTGAAAATGATAATGGTAGACCAGGGCAGCGCAGTAGAGATAATGTATCCTGATCTCTACAAGGGGCTAGGCCTAAAATATCAAGACTTAACACCATACGATTCCCCTCTTGTGAGTTTCGAAGGAAGGGCTGTCACCCCGAAGGGCCAGATACGACTACCTGTGCAGATCGGCTCAGAAGTGGTAGAGGTGGATTTCATAGTTGTAAACGCGTATTCTCCCTATACGGCACTTGTAGCCAGACCTTGGCTTCTTGCACTAGGGGCTGTTCCCTCTACTTTGCATCAGAAGGTTAAGTACCCATCCGAAGGGCAGGTTTGCGAGATCCGAGGAGATCAGTCCACAGCCAGACAATGCCTAGTGGCTACCATCCAAAATGAGCCTGAAGCCGAATCCTCGTCCAGGGCCGAAAGGGGTTTATAGCAGTTAAAGTCTCGGGTATTGCCCGTTGAAGGTCCGGACGAGACCGCCAAATGCGAAGATTTGACAAAAGTTTTCATTGGGGACAATCCAGAAAGATTTTTTCAAGTTGGCTCTCAACTACCTCTGTAGGAGAAGGAGGAGTTAGTAGAATTTCTCAAGAGAAACCTTGACGTATTCGCTTGGAACGCCTATGAAGCCCCAGGAGTAGATCCGGAGTTCATATCTCACCATTTGAAGGTAAACCCACTGATCACCCCAAAGAAGCAGCCTCATCGGCGCCCATCCAAGGAACATGCTGATGCGGTAAGAGAAGAGGTAGCAAAGCTCAAACAAGCTGAAGCTATTAAGGAGGTTTTTTTATCATGAGTGGCTAGCAAACACTGTGGTGGTGAAGAAAAAGAGTGTGAAATGGCGAGTATGCGTGGACTTCACTGATTTAAACAAGGCTTGCCCTAAAGATCTATTCCCTATGCCAAAAATTGATCAGCTTATGGATGCCACTGTCAGCCACCCTCAAATGAGCTTCCTGGACGCTTTCCAAGGTTACCACCAGATACCACTAGCCCTGGATGACCAAGAGAAGACTGCTTTCGTCACGCCTATTGGTAACTACCACTATAAGGTGACGTCATTTGGCCTCAAAAACGCGGGATCTACCTATCAAAGGATGATGACAAGGATGTTTGAGCCACAGCTGGGCAAAAATATCGAGGTCTACATAGATGACATGGTGGTAAAAAGCAAGATTGTTTCTGAGCATGTGAAGGACCTTGAAAGTACATTTGAGGTTCTAAGAAAGTACAAGCTACGCCTGAATGCTTCCAAGTGCTCATTCGGTGTTGGGTCTGGCAAGTTTCTAGGATACATGGTGACTCACAGGGGAATTGAGGTCAACCCTGACCAGATAAAGGCCATCAACAATTTACAAGCTCCTCGGAATCCCAAGGAAGTTCAAAAACTGACTGGAATAACTGCTGCCTTGAATCGATTTATATCTTGATCAGCAGATAGGTGTCGGCCCTTCTTCTCTCTGATCAACAAGTGGAAGGGATTCGAGTGGACTGAAGAATGTGTTGTGGCCTTTCAGCAGCTTAAAGATTACCTAGCTCGGCCACCAATCATGTCCAGTCCTGAGCCAGATGAAGTCTTGTTTGCCTACATTGATGTAGCTCCCTATGCTATAAGCTTGGTGTTGATACGAGCAGACGGTGGTGTGCAAAGACTAATTTATTACGTAAGTAAGTCACTACATGAAGCCGAGGTCCGTTATCTGCCACTGGAGAAGGCTATCCTGGCGGTAGTACTTGGTACATGAAAGCTACCTCATTATTTCCAGGCCCATACGGTCATTGTTCTCACTCAGCTCCCACTCAAGGCTATACTCCGAAGTGCTGACTACACAAGAAGGATTGCTAAATGGGGAACGATCTTAGGGGCTTTCGATATCAAATACATGCCTCGCACATTGGTCAAGGGCCAGGTCCTCGCAGATCTGGTGGTCGAGTTCACGGAGCCCCAATTAGAAGAAACAACGCCAACATTGGGCATGGATGAAAAATCAGTTGGCATGATTTCTCAACAAAGCCCTCCCCATTGGGAAGTGTATGTCGACGGCACAGCAAACCAGAAAGGTTCTGGGGTGGGGCTAGTGCTGATATCCCCCGAAAGAATCATTATTGAAAAGTCATTAAGATTGGATTTCTCGGCAATGAATAACGAGGCGGAATACGAAGCCCTACAGATGGGAATGACTATGGTCCGAAGAATGGGAGGAAAGGCCGTGGAGTTGTTCTCGGACTCAAGGTTAGTCGTGGGTCAAGTCCAAGGCGAGTTTGAGGCCAAGGATGAAAGAATGCAGGGATACTTGAGCCGAGTTAAACGTATGCAATCGAAGTTCGAATCTTTTAGTTTGTTGCACATCCCCAGAAATGGTAACGCACATGCAGATTTTTTGGCCACACTCGCCACCTCTTCGGCACAAGACTTACCGAGAGTTATCCTCGTTGAGGACTTGCATGGGCCTACAGAGGCATGAGGAGAAATAGTCCAAGTTCACCAAGTCAGGACCGGACTCTGCTGGATGGACCCTATAATTAATTTCTTGAAAGAAGACATCTTGCCTGAAGAAAGGGGGGAAGCTGACAAAATTCGGAGGAAGGCGACCAGATTCTGGCTATCTGAGGACCAGAAATTGTATAAACGCTCCTATTCAGGACCGTACCTATTGTGCATGCACCCTGAAGCGGCCGAGTTACTACTAGAAGAATTACATGAGGGAATATGTGGGAGCCACACTGGAGGGAGGTCCTTGGCTCATCGGGCTATTACTCAAGGTTATTAGTGGCCGAAGATGCAAAAAGATGCTCACGATTACGTTAAAAAGTGCGATCAATGTCAACGATTTGCCCCAAACATTCATCAACCGGGGGGAACTCTTAATCCACTATCCAGCCCGTGGCCTTTCGCCCAATAGGGCTTAGATATCGTGGGACCATTCCCTAAAGCTGCAGGAAAGAAGAAGTACCTTCTGGTTGGCACAAACTATTTCACCAAATGGGTCGAAGTTGAACCACTGGCCAACATCAGAGATGTGGATGTACAGAAGTTCGTGTGGAAGAATATCGTCACTCGATTTGGGGTTCCTCATACTCTCATCTCGGACAATGGCCTACAGTTCGATAGCAAAGCATTTAGAAGGTTATTAGTGGCCGAAGATGCAAAAAGATGCTCACGATTACATTAAAAAGTGCGATCAATGTCAACGATTTGCCTCAAACATTCATCAACCGGGGGGAACTCTTAATCCACTATCCAGCCCGTGGCCTTTCGCCTAATGGGGCTTAGATATCGTGGGACCATTCCCTAAAGCTGCAGGAAACAAGAAGTACCTTCTGGTCGGCACAGACTATTTCACCAAATGGGTCGAAGCTGAACCACTGGCCAACATCAGAGATGTGGATGTACAGAAGTTCGTGTGGAAGAATATCGTCACTCGATTTGGGGTTCCTCATACTTTCATCTCGGACAATGGCCTACAGTTCGATAGCAAAGCATTTAGAAGTTATTGTAGCGAACTGGGAATCATAAACAGATACTTCACCCCTGCTTATCCCCAGGGCAATAGGCAAGCAGAAGCTGTCAATAAGGTCATAGTAAATGGCCTAAAAAAGAGGTTAGACGATGTTAAAGGCAAATGGGTGGAAGAATTGCCCCATGTACTGTGGGCCTACAGAACTACACCTCGCAGATCTACTGGAGAGACCCCTTTCTCAATGACCTATGGGGCTGAAGCTGTCATACCTTTGGAAACTGGGTTCCCAACATTGAGAACTAGTTCGTTCGGTCCGATCAGCAACAATGAGAAGCTAGAGAAGAGTTTGGATCTGATTGAGGAAAAGAGGGGAAACGCAATGGTCCGGCTAGCGCATTACCAACAGAAGCTCAGGTAGGGCTATGATGCCAACGTAAGGCTAAGGTCTCTAGAACCTGGTGATTTGGTGCTGAGGAAAGTCATCAGCACTGCAAAGAAACCAGCTTGGGGGAAGTTAGGACCCAACTAGGAAGGGCCATATCGTATTACTTCAGGAGCTGGCATTGGGGCGTATTTCCTTGAAGACCTAGATAGTCATGTGATACCACGCCCTTGGAATGTAAATAATCTCAAAAGGTATTATTATTAATCGAATCTTCTCTTCAATCAAAGTGCCAATTCATCATCTAAGAGGTTCTCTAAGTGTTTAAACTTAAATCCAATCATGTCTGTAGTCCTCGGACCAGATGATTTGAGTTAGTTAACACTCGTTCACAGTTTTCTAAGTGTTTAAACTTAAATCCAATCATGTCTGTAGTCCTCGGACCAGATGATTTGGGTTAGTTAACACTCGTTCAAGGTTCTCTAAGTGTTTAAACTTAAATCCAATCATGCCTGTAGTCCTCGGACCAGATGATTTGGGTTAGTTAACACTCGTTCAAGGTTCTCTAAGTGTTTAAACTTAAATCCAATCATGCCTGTAGTCCTCGGACCAGATGATTTGGGTTAGTTAACACTCATTCACGGTTCTCTAGGCGTTTAAACTTGAAATCCAGTTTTACTTGTGGTCCTCGGACCAGATGATATGGGTTAGTCAACACCTCCATACAGTTATTATTATTGAAATTTACTTTCATAATGTGCCAACCTTGAAATCCTCGAATGCATTTAAGTTAACTCTAACTTAGGATAGGCCCCCTTAATTATGTTTACTTCAAAGCCAAGGGGTAATAACACTCTCTTTGTATATTTGGAAAGACCTGTGAAACTTCCATAATTACTCGCTGCATTCATTGCTTATTAATAATTCTTATACAAACTGTTCTTTTCAGTACCAATTTCGATTATTCATATCATCAGCATGACATAGTGGTCAAGTTTATTCGCATTATTGTAATTACAAAGTACAGTTATATGCAGCAATGATAAGTCATAAGACATGCAACGAAGACACTAGAAACAAAAGAGAAACTGTTTCATTGATCAAAAGAAAATGGTTTACAATTCCTTATATAAAAACAAAACTAATACAAGTACAAAACAAAAGCCCCTATGTCTAAGTCTTCGGTTGAGGGACCAAAGGATCAGCAACCTTACTTGACTGAGCTGCAGCAGCTTCTATGGCTTGGTCCTTAGACTTTGGAAGGGATTTCTTTTTTCCCAAGCCCTCGCCCTTGTCCTTGGAAACCTCAGCTGGTTTGTTCTGGTCACCAGGCTGACCAGATACCTTGGGATCCTCAGCTGGCTTGCTCTGATCACTAGGCTGACCAGATACCTTGGGATCCTCGGCTGGCTTGCTCTGATCACTGGGCTGACCAGATTCCTTAGAGGCCTCAAGGCTGGTAGGAAGGACCTGGCCGACAAGGGATTGCTCCGAAGCCCCTTGAAGTTGTGTGGGAGGAGGGGGATCCGATTCTGGGAGTTCTCGGATATCAGGATCATAGTATATACTCCCAGGTTGCCTCAAGTCAGCATCCGTAGAGATCCTAGCAGCGTCAAGGGCTTTTCCCCAAGTTACGTCACAGTATTCTCGGCAGATCGAGGCAAACTGCTCCGTAAGGTTGTTCTCCATCTCTTTCGCCCCCAGCTTATAGGCTGCCTGCTTTTTAGCCTCGATGGCCTCCTTGGCCAGCTGAGTATTCTCCTCGGCCAATCGGGCCTTCTCCTTGGCTTTTTGGAGCTCAGCCCTAAGACCTTTCACCAGCTTCCTCTCTGTCGCCAAGTTAACCTCCGTCGTCTTCAGCAACTTACGCTGCTCGTCAATCTGCTTTTCAATTTTTTTGAGGCCAGCATCAAGGCTATTCTTCTGGTTGGTCATGTCTTTTAGCTGCTCGGACAGCAAAGAATAGTCCTCCCTCAGGTTGCCCAGAGATTTTTCTGCCTCGGACTGATACTGGA
Organism: Quercus aquifolioides; assembly: GCA_019022515.1. Lineage (NCBI taxonomy): Eukaryota > Viridiplantae > Streptophyta > Magnoliopsida > Fagales > Fagaceae > Quercus > Quercus aquifolioides. The sequence continues at coordinate 38,790,618 of CM032333.1, forward strand.
CTGCTGCTTGGGCTTCAAGATAGGCCTTCTTGTTCCACTCCTCGGCCACAAAAATTTGCTGAGTAACCTACATAACAAAAATTTCAATGTAGGGCAAAGGAAATGGGGAAGTAAAAAAAAAAACCAGCGACTTAATTAAGTAGATCAGTTCACTTACCATGGTCATATCCCTCTTAAGGGATAGGAAAAGCTCCTGTTGGTTGAAGCGCCTATAGGATTCCATGTCCCTTGGAAGAAGGAGTGGCTACTCCAAGGCCTTAGCAACATATCCTGCCCTCCCCCCATCGTAATTCCTAAGGGAGGTATCCCAAGGGATTGGGGTGCCATCCAACTCCAACCTTGGGGACCAGATGCGAGGTCCTCGGCGTACCTCAGCCACGTTGACTTCGTCTCGGCTCTCAGTAGACGAAGCCCTCTTGTTCCGGTGGTCTTTCACCACTTTTTGTTGCTTGGTCCCCTTAGGAGGTACCACCTCCCCTTCGTTCGCGGTAACGAGGGGCCTTTTCTTCTTTAGATCCGGTAATGGCTTCAAGCCAAGATTAGGCACATGAGGGGGTGGAGGAGGAAGATTCGCGGGTGGTTGGGATGTACCGGTCCCTTTGGGCTCAACTTTTTTGCCCTTATTCCTCATTAAACTCCTTAAGTCAGCCATATCTTCTTCGTTCGAAGAGTCTTCTGGAGTAGCAGTTATTAAAACAGGATGAACACTAGACTACCTGTCAATTTCCTCTTCGGCGTCAGAAACTTGTATCACTTGAACACCTCCTGAAGCCTCTCCTTCAAACTTGAACTCGTCAATCTGCTCGTCAAGTGAAGGGGTTGAAGAAGCGACTCTTTCCTCGGCTGCAGCGGGCTCAAGAGGAACCTGTTGAATTGGCTGAAGGAGCAATGGCACACCCTGAGGATTTGGATGTGGCACGGGCGCAAGGTCGTGCGGTGCTAAAAAATTATGCCGACCAACATCTACCCGTTTGAGACGGTAGTCTCCTTGAGTAATGGCGTTGCCGATCGGCTGGAAATCCTTTGACTTTGGCGTATAACCAAGAATGAGGGGGACAGATCAGAGCTGCCCGTCTTCACTCACGAAATTTTCGACCGGAGTAAATAATTTAGCACGGGAACGTTTGAGAGGCTGAGCCGAGGAGCGACTTGCCTTCTATCTGTTAACACCACAACAAAAAAGACTTGGTCAGAAACTTGAAGATAATGATACACGCAAAAGAGAAGACAGATTGTTAAAAAGTGAAGATCCTAAGTCTATTGTCAGGAAACCTAGGTCTAAAGGGTCCCACCTGGCTTTCCTGGTTGGGTCGGGCAATGAAGGTCTTCATGCCATGTGCCCGAGACGATCAGATAGTCGCCTTTCATCCCCTTATTGGACTTGGGAAGGCAGGAGACGAGCCTAACGACATCGGACTGGGATTTTAGATAGTATCCCGCCCCCTTCTGACTATGACACTCGTACATATGCACCACGTCATGCCAAGTAAGTCCTAATCCTAGGTGAAGGTTCAGGGCATCAATCGCTCCTAGGATCCTAAAGAGGTTGGGTGCGCATTGCTCAGGAGAAAGCCTGTGGTTACGAAGATAGCCTCCGGTGACAGAACCCATAGGAAGAGTCATTCCTCCTTCTATGAATGCTATCATGGGGATTACGACTTCCCCCTCTTCTCGGTCGGTCAATACCCGCTCCGGTGGACAATATCTCAGATTTACCCCCCGTGGAATGCCGTAGGTCTCCTTAAATTCCTCTATTAGGGCGGGACTATCAACAAGTTCCTCGAATCTACCCATTTTTGGCTAAATAGAGAAAGGCGCAAGGCAGTAACTAGCAAATAAAGGTTTGAAAGCCAAGAACACTGGCCGAGAAGAAGATGGATGGTTAGAGATGTCGAAACTTACGCAAACTAAATCGAAAAGTGATCTTCGAACTCGCGGAAGGGTCCTTATAGACTCTAGGATGAACTAGGAGTGATGATTGAATGGACTCGGTAGGTTCGAGTGCTTAAGTTTGCTGGGTGGTCTGAGAATTTGTGAAGTAAAGAAGAAATAACCTCTTCTGAAGCTTTATATTGGGGCAAGCGAAGGGGCAGGAGTCATCCCGCCCAAATTCTGAGAAAGAATCACGTCCGTTGGATCACTAGCCCACCGTTGGATACAGAAGACAAAACGTCGCCTAGAGTCGTTGATAATGCTTTGGGAAGACTGAAACGACAGCAGCATTAATGAAGCGCCAGCATCGATGTCCACACGCGTAAGTCCAGATATTTTTGCTGTTTTAAACTTATATTTTGTGACAAGTCAAAATCCTATTTTTTCTCCTCGGATGCGAGGGAAAAACTAAAATTTTGAGGGGCTATTGTGGGGGGTGAAAGCCCAGCCTAGTATATTGGGCCTAGGGCCCTATTTGGAGGCTACTGTATGTCCGAAGAGAGGAAGATATTTGAGAAGGAGCCCATGTGGAAAAAACGTACCTAGAAATGAGCGAGGGGTGTATTCCGAAGAGATTGCCCATTTTCCGAAGAGTCCATCCTGCTCGGATGCAAAGAGTTTTGGTTAACATATGTCCGAGATGTTCAAGTGATCCTCCTAACAATTCTGATGATAAGAATGGACTTCAGGTGCACATGGAGATGAGAGGAACAGAGAAATATCTAGAGGACAAACTTCAACCACCACATTAAATACATTGCAGCTGCTTTTCTGGTCGCATTAATGTGGAGAAGACCCCTGAACAGTATAATCTTAGCTACCACCACTCTCAGAGGGCTAAAGAAAATACCTGATGGGACAAGTACTCAAGTGGATGCTTAGATGAAGAACAAGTGGACGATGAGGATGATGGGAGGGGGTACTATATAAAAGAAGAGACCCCTGATAATAAGGGATTGGAAGAAAGAGAGAGAGAAGAAGAAAAGAACTTTACTGAAACTCTAAGAATTGTAACCAACTTTCATTCAATAAAATACATCTTCGGACGTTCATGTGTTCATTTGTTCAAGCATGATTGCATGTTAGTTCATCCGTAAATACCATTGTTCAATACTGTTTAATTCACAACTAGCCCAGCTCTTTCACCCACTCTCTACAAATTCATTGTTCAGGGTTCATTGGGCTCATAATCCAAACCTATTGGGCTTGAGCTACAAAAACTGACCCTACAAGCATAATAAATCCTTTTAGGTTTAGATAATAGGAATCAGTAAAGTGTCTTAAGATAACCAATTGTGCAAGAATTTTTGTTATTGCTAAAGGCAAAACACAATAAAGGAGTGTGAATCTAGGCTTTCACTTGTCACCTATACGAGTTACCAACCAAAAGGAAAAGGTTAAGTGTGGGATAGGGTAGAAAAAAATTTGTTGAAGAGATCCTAGAACTAGCCCAGACTTTTTTATGGCTACCAAATAACCAGCAAAATTTAAGGTGAGATTATCATTTAACATAATCCTTATTTCCTTATTTGCTACTAAAAGAGTTTGTTAAATGATTTGTTGAATTATAAAAATGAAGGAGAAGATTAGGAAAAAACAAATGGTATAAAATTGGAAACCTACCGCTTAAGTCAATAACACTTTGTTTGAAGTACTATGCTTAATGATGCCCAACTCAGAACCATTTGTATTAGTTCACTTTAGCACATAAAAATTGGATATATAACTATTCAGTCTAATTCAAATAAAACGTGCTTACGTTGAACATAAATTGATAAACCAACTAGCTCTGCTTGAGACAAGGAAGTATTAACATGACCTTGGAATGGTAACATTCTCACTAAAGAAGCACTTGGCTACTCCTTTTTCAACATTTTCAGTTTTAGAGTTTCTTTTATTTTGTTTTTTTGATAAATCAGTTTCTTTTATTTTGTTCTCTTCTCTTGGTCATTTCTTCTTTTAAATTGTAGTCAGGACAGCTATAATCTAGATCTTTTTTACTCTACCAGAGGGATACAAAAGAAATAAGGATTATGTTGGCCAGGTATTGTTTTTGTTGACATTGCCAAATCTGGGTTTGTGCATGACAACCATCCACATAGAAATACCAAAAACTAACATAAAATATCCACAAAAGGATAATGTAAACCTAGGATACAAACCAAGCTTTAGCAGAAAATTGGTTCTCAAAATTTTTCCAATCTTTTTTTTTTAAGTAATAACATAACAATAGTCATGTGGGTTCCATTTTACCCAACTACAATAGGTTTAACTTTAAGTCCCATCATATTTGAAAAAAAAAAAAAAACCACAAGCAATAAAAAATTATATAAGTCATGAATAATTTTACCCTTCCACATTCCATTACTCTCATGCCTTTTGGAAAAGAAAAGGAGCATTCAGCATCCCTCAATCACAACTTGAGTTGCAAAATAATGACACTTCTTATCCAGCAATAAAATCCTCTCCAAAAAAGTAGCAGGCATAGTTAGAAAAGCTAGAATACCAAGAACCTTCTCATGTAGAGTTTTAGGATCCAATAAGTCTATACACACACAATAATTATCCAATTTTTCACAAATGCTCCTTTTCATTTGTGTTATGAGGTAAATACAGGAGAGTGACAATTTTGAATTTTTCTCACCGGCCCAAGCATGAACCTTTTTGAACCAAAAGTACACCATGCCAGGTGCAACTGAAAAAAAGGCTAGAAAAGATGTTTACTGTATGACTATGATTCGTGCAGACCATGCTTTTGTTGAGAATTCAACCGAAATTCCAACCTGTGAGAAACAAAAAAAATAGAGAAAACACACATAAAAATAAAAAATAAAAAAACAATCATACGCACAAGACAGTATTTACGTGATTCGGCAATTTGCCTACGTCCACGGAGTTGCAGGGATTTCACTATTATCAGGGAAAAATACAAAGTGCGGCTACAATATTTTTCTCTCTCTCTAAAAACACGACAACAGTCACAAACCCTAATCACAAAAGCGGCTTTTATATCCTGTGCACAGGATTACAATGAGCTACAAAACAGGCCAAAAAATTTTTCAAACTAGGCTCCACAAAGCCCAACAGCTTTCTCATCACCCAAACAATGCATAGCTCACCCAAACAATCCTCAATGGTCGAAGTGACCATATGCAGTCAAAGCCAAATTTTCCTTGTACAATTCAAGATTTTCCACTTGCCAGTCATTTCCAAGAGCAAGTGGTAGTGTGATCCAATGGGGCGACTGAATAATTTCTGCAGGGAGTGATATATTTCCAAATTTCTCTCCATTGGCATCAAATGACATCATTCTAGGCAAGCATGTTGATTTTGTTGCTTAGGTTTTTTCGAAACTTAAAAACCATCAACTAGACCAAGTTTACTTAACGCACCACTCTATCAAGGGAATTACAAAAGGATAAAAAGGTCAAGTACAAATATTTAGAGTTTCTTATCCTATCAAAGTACTTACTCAAAAATGCCTACATAGAAGCTAGTTACCACTTACCAGGTGCTATTTTGTGCCTCGGCTGGCCATAAACAATTCAAAAACAACCCACCTCTATTGTTCTTAACATCATAGTTGTCCAATTAATACTTGAAAATCAAAATAAATGGTGAGTATAGGATTAGTCAATTTTTTGAGAGAATAAGTTCATAAAACTAGCATCCTGTGTTAAGGAACTCCACCAACTAGCACAATCTGCCACATTGTTACTTATGGGGATAACAGAAAGGCTAAAAGAGTAAAGCATAAGGACAGACCAATTTTACACTTGTAGGAAATAATATAATCAATAACATGAATAGGAGCCGACATATAAGTTTTCCCACATAAGTACTCTCTGCTTTGGTTGGCCATAAAGGAGACAATGCAACTCAGTTTTTGGTGCAATGCACACTTGTATAGATCCAGATGTATATTCGATAAAAAAAACAATTAGAAAAAGTGCAATAGTTAATAGTAGTATCTGATAGAGATTACAGATGGAGAGTTTAAGAATAGGAAGTATTATATCAAGTTCAAGAATAGAGACGGTGAATGCAAGAACACATAGATAGAACCAATTTTAAAGCATGTGCAAGAAAAAGGATGACTATTCGATATCCGTTCAAGAGGTCAAATATAGTACCATAAATATTCTATTTCATGGCTGTTAACTTAAAACAGAGATATTTGCATGCATCATTAAAAATACTCATAAGTTAATTTAAACTCCCAGTGCTGCCTGTCTAAATGCCAAGGTATTTGAGAAACTAACAACTCTACACACCCCTAAATTCTTCTTGTCCAACGAAATGAAAGTTCAGGAAACACATTTGATGTAGTTCACAACCTAACAGCAAAATATGCCTTTAAATTTTTCCTCTTCAACCAAACAAGTTTAGTGAAACCATAGCATGTTTTTTTAGGATAAAGAACACAAAAGTATTAACAGAAACACAACATTTTGGCAGCTAAACTAGTTGATCCACATCCAATGAACAAAAAACAAGTATTCGAACCCATATAAGCATGAGATAATAGCATTCCTTATCTATATAAATCTCTCCGTGGCTAAAGATATGATAAAATAGCAGGATCACATATCTTGGGACAGACAGACTTGCTGTCGTATAAATTAGCTTCTCATTGTCAATATTAAGGGTAAATGTACGTCAGAAACAAAGAAATGACCATGCCGCTTGAGCCAAGGAAGTAAGAACAAGACCTTGGAATAATATAGCAAGATAACATATCTAGGGAAAAACTCTCTTTCATATAAATTAGCTTGTTATTGTCAATATTAAGGTTAAATATACAACTGAAACAAACAAAATACCATGTACCTTGAGACAGGGAAGTAAGAACAAGACTTTGGAATGGTAATAAGCTCACTAAAAAAGCACTTGGCTACTTCTTTTCAAAATTCTCAGTTTTAGAGCAGCTTTTATTCTCTCCTCCTTTTTTGGTCATTTCTTCTTTTAAATTGTAGTCAAGAGAGCAATAATCTAGATCTTTTTAACACAACCAGAGGGACACATAAGCAAAAAAGGATTATCTTGGCCAAGTATTGTTTTCTATTGACATTGCCAAATCTAGATATCCACAGAGAAATATCATATACTAATATATAAAAGCCACAAAAGGATATTGTAAACCTGGGATAACAATCAAGCTTTTAGCAATACTATCATGCCTACTACTAAAGGAAACGGAATAACAAGTGAAGGGTTTCACTTCATCCGTACCACTAATTAGGACTTCCTTCTAATTTGCATGTCACCATTTGCTTAGTAAGACACCATGTTTGCTCCATCAAGTAAAGCAAGGCTCTCCATGAAAGCAGCTACACATAAAGGTTGTTGGATATCAAAATCCTTCACATGTAGAGTTTTAGTGTCAACTAAAACAATCTTCTGTGCTTGATTGTTGGACTCAATGCAGCTAATCAAAAGTGAACCATACATGGTGAAGCCAATGCAAGCAGATATTCTCGCAAGTGGTACAACAAAAAGTTTATTCCAAGACTCAAGCACGCCATACTCCCTCATCACCCACATGGAGTAGTGGTAGCCACGTCCAATACTTCCAAATGTAAGGAAAGCCAGTTTCCCCTTGAGTGATGCAAGACATGTCTGAAATCTCACTATTGACTTAGAACCATCAGGCATTCTTAACATTCTAAATTTCTCACAATTGACATCAAATGACATAATCACTTCACTCTCGTGCTTCTCTTCTCCTTCTACTACACGTGAGATCCAGTGCAAAGCTCCACTAACCAATGGGATTGGCAAAGGAAAATTATCAACACATTCCATAAAACTGGCTCTCAATGACATCCCAACCTTTCTCCATGAATCCGAACTTAATGTGTACACCTCAAACTCATCAGGGATATGCGGTTTAATCCCAAAATAACTCGAAATCCTCAAAACCTTGTAGTCATTGTTCTCCAAATGATATGCAAATCCGAGTGTAGAAGAACCCAAGTGTTCATAACCCATCCGTGGTAAGCAAGAATCAGGTAACCTCTTGAATTTTCTAATGCTGGGGTTCCACAAATATATAACATTATCAGTAGTGGTGAGACCCCCAAGACCACCAGCAAGACACAATAACCCATTGCAGGAACCGACTATTTGGATAGACCCAGAAGGCAAATCAAAGGGAACTTCGATCTCAGAAATCCTATCAAAGGTGCGGTCCAAAGCGACCGTACAGACTACTCTGTTAGAAGAATTTGTATCCCATGGCATGTGTATGATATAACCATCACCATTATCATTATCATGATCATGAGCGAAGTTATTGAGGTGAGTAGAGATGAAATAGGGGGTGGTGATTGAGGAGTCCCAGGTTTTGCAAACGCACCTGAATCTTATGACTGATTTGGCAGGCAGCCTTGCCAGGATGTTGAGTATAATGTCGCGTGGGAGATCATTCTTCCTTCGTCGGAGTATCGGTGCTTCTCTAGTTTCTGACATTTTTCAATGGAAGAGTGGAGAGACTCTGGGTTGCTTTTTCTTTTTCTTTTTTGGTTAGCTTTTGTTTCTATTGAATTTGTTATTTTATTTTTTTATAGGGCTCGCTGGTTTTTGTGTAAAATATTTTGTGGGCCCATTTTTGTGAATTATGAGTCCACTATCCAAAAAATCTGGACAAAGTGTAGGGCCGCACCTGTTCTCAAACAGACTCTGAGAATTGGATGCAAAATGTTTTTTTTTTTTTTTTTTTTTGAGCTAAGATGATAGAAATTTTTTTAATCATAATGCTACTATCCCCATGATGGACCCCTTATTATCTTATTGCAGGAACTTTCTCCTCCAAATTTGAGCTCAAATCACTTCAATTCAATTGTGTTTAAATAACCGAACCAAGTTTTGGCAAAATTAGGAGCATCCCAAATTGATAACATTATTTTGTATGAAATCCCGATCGAATCATTGATTCATTGGCATAATTGGGAGCATCCCAAACTGATAAATATTATTTTGCATGATATCACGACACCGGTGGTGATTAATTTGTTGGCTATTGACAAAGCTATACTCTTTTGCACTAAAACTATCTATGTTTAATAATGTTAATCTTCTCCTTACCAAATAATAATAATTGGGCCAATAAGGACAAGTACAGCAGTTGCAGTTGAGCGAAGATTTTGTTTCCCAAAGGCAGGCTAGTCTAGATTATATGATTTAAATAAGAAAGGCATAGTCCAACAGAGATTACAAAAAAACAAAAAAGCTCCTTGGAAACTGTATATTTTCTATCCACGTTTGAATAATGCTAGAGGTACAAATTATTTTATAAAATATTTTATAAAATACTAATGTGGTGAGTGATTATTGGTAAATGAAAAAGTGATATTAATGGTGAGCTTATGTGAAAACCAATAAAATATTGGCCACATCAATATTTTGTAAAAATGTTGTAAAATAGTTTGTGATTGTAGCATTACTCATTCACATTTACAATTAAGGCTGTGTTTGTTTCAACTTCAAACCACTTCCGGAAATCAATTTCCGTAAAATTGATGTGTTTGGCTGCTTAGGAAAATTGGGTCAACGGAAACCCATTTCCCGTTTGACCGAAAATTAGCCCTCTGCTGGTGGAAATAGATTTCACCTTCTATTTTACCTTCAAATGGCATTTTCCGGAAAATTGAGAAACGGAGAGAGAACGAGCGAGAGAGAGAACGAGCGAGAGAGAGCTCTGATCCACCACCACAGCTCATCGCCGGCGTCCACGATCTTCGACTTTGCCGGCGCCACGAACGGACGAACCCACGAACCCACGATCTTCGACTTCGCCGGCGGCGCAAACCCACGATCTTCGACTTCGCCTTCGCGCCACGAACTGATCTTCGACTTCGCCGACGAACCCAGAGCCCAGATCACCACCGAATACCGACCCACCGAAGATCGCACCCCACCGACGAACCCACGAGGCTTCGACCTTCGACCTTCGAACCAATGCCTTCGACGATCCAGACCCAGACCTTCGAACCATCGCTCTCTTCCTCGATCTCGTCGATGACTCCGTTTTCTTTTTTTTTTTTTTTTCTTTTTTTTTTAAGTTTGATTGTTGTTGTTGTTGTTGTTGTGGTGTTGTTGTTGCCGGAATTTTTTGTTGTTGTTGCCGGAATTTATCGCCGGAATTTGTTGTTGAATGGTAGGAAAATAGCATTTTCCTAATACAACCAAACACATAAAAATATTTTCCATAACAATTTTCATTATACACCCAAACACTTAAAAATATTTTCCTTTTCCGGAAAATAGCATTTCCGGAAAATAGGTATTTTCCAGAAAATATTTTACGGGAACCAAACGGACCCTAAGATTCAAGGAAGCGAGATTATCATTGATGCTGCAAAAATTTAAAAATTCTCAACTAGACATAACTCACTAATTTATCAAAAGATTAGATAAAAAAAATTAAAAGGTTAAACACAAATAAATTTAATTTCTTGTCAATAGATTACACACGTATGCGATAGGTCTAGAGCCCAAAACCTCATCTTTCACATTACACTTTTTTTTTTTTTTTTTAATAATGTCTTTCACATTAACTTACAAAGGGAATAAGTGCCATTTGAATTAGAACTTATTGACACAAATAAATTTTGTATTTTATTATCGCACAAACAGAACTTACCAGAATGACTACATAGTGTAAGATTTTGAGCTTGCTAGAGTGTACAACAATAGCGGAAAAAATAAGAACAAACAATGAGAGAAAGAGAAAGAGTGGAAGAGAGAGATTTCTGGAGAGAGTTCAAAGAGTAAAAATGTATTTCTTCAGCTTAAAAACCAATACAACCATCAAAGCTGTTTATATAGTATAAAATCAAGGTCAGTCCAAAACTAATATAACTGAATATAACCCACTCCACATCATGCTCCATGAATTAAGGAATGACAGCTGGAAGGTTGGAGCTTCCCTGTGCACTGAAGTAACTAACTCTGTAACTCAATGAATAAACAGAGCACTGGAAGACTCACTGGAAGACTCAAACCAGATACATCATCCAAAACGACCCGTTTCATTAAAACATAAACTAGGCCTAATTAAACGACATCGTTTCTAATATGAAACTAGTCATTAATTAGTCGTTTGAGTCTTCTTCTTCTATTTTCACTGTGTGCTCTGTTTGAGTAGCATGACTGACTTCAACACATAGATGCCGGTTTAGCTTTTCCATACACTCTTTTATGCTTTGGCTGAACATGAAGCACTCAAAAAATTTAATTTTCACCATCCCTATCACATTTAGTTTGGTTAGTGAACTATTTGCAAGAAGTTAGTAAAACTAGCGTTACAGAATATAAAATTCCAACCATACTCAGCTAGTCACTGTTTGGGCCCTTTGGGGGATTACAGAAACACCAAAAGAAATAAGCACAAGGAAATTCCAATTTTACAAGTATAGGAACCAGCTTGACCAAACATTACTATATAAGAAATGGCACAGAAGTTTTTTCTCAACAAGAGTAACAAATACTCTTTCGTGCTTTGGTTGGCCAAGAATGAGATTGCAGACTTAGTTTAAGGTTGAATGCACATTTGAATAGATCAACACAATAATTAATAGGATTCAGAATTGGAAGACCAAAAAGTATAAAAAATGAATCCAACATTTCCAATTCCCAAAATTTTTTCCCCTCAATAATTAAAAGACTAGAAAAGTACTAATAGAAGCACAACGCTTAAGCGTTGAACATTCTTGTTTTTCCAAATCCGTAGTAATTAGTAGACAAGTGATTGAACCCACATGACATAAGCATGAGAGAATAGGATTTGAAAGGTAGATCTGTCCTGGAGGCGATAGAGCATAGAGTTTTTACTGGGAAAACAAGAAGGTGACCTGAAAATGGTACTATACTCGCTAAAAAAGGAGTTGGCTGCTCCTTCTTCAACATCCTCAGATTTAAAGCTTCTTTTATTCACCTTTTCTTGTTTTTTAATTGAAATCAGAGAGCTATAATCTAAAACACAACAAAGTCACACAAGTAATGGATTATGTTGGTCAGTTTTGGTTGACATTACCAGATATGGCTATGTGCACAGCAACCATTCACGTATACAAATATCAAATACTAATACATCAAAGCCACAACCATAAAAGGATAATTTAAATCCGGGATAAAAATGAAGCTTCTAGCAATACTATCATACCTATGGCTAAAGGGAAAAACATTACAAAGGTTTCATTTCACCCCTACCAGTAATTACTTCAATTCTTACACGCACGCTTAGTAAGGTACTATATTTCTCCATCAAGTGAGACCAAGCTCTCCATGAAAGTAGTTAGAAATGAAACATGTTGGATATCAATATGCACATGCTTCTCATATAGAGTTTCAGGGTCAATTATAATGAACTTTTTTTTTCCGCCTCTTTAATTCACCATTTGTCGAGATCCGGTATAATTTCAAAATTAAAATTGAACCATACTTGGTGAAGCCATAGAAAGCACCATGCGTTTCAAATGGTACAAAAAGAAAAAAGCTTATTCCAGGATTCAAGCACGCCATACTCCTTCGTCACCCATACGATGATGTTGGTCAGAATGAAGGAACAATTAGGTAGCGCTAGCTCTCCAAATGTCTTATATATTATTGACATCAAATGATAAAATCATTTCACTCTCAAGCTTCTCTTCACCTTGTATGATATCTACTATCCAGTGCAAAGCTCCACCAAACAATGGGATTGGCAAGAAATATTCAAAGGTTCGAAATTAATATTGGGTCGCAATGAAACCTCAATCCTTCTCTAGGAATCCGAACATAATGTGTACACCTCAATCCTCAAAAGGAGGTGTGGGTGTCAACAAAGAACGTGTAACCCTCACAACCTTGTAGTCATTATTCTCAGAATGATACGTGAAAGCTCGGATTTGTGCTAAAACACAAGAGCTTGTTCAGACCCCCAATTAAAAATTACGGCTAGATTGTTTTTATTCTAACTTAGGCTAAGTGCGGAACAAGAGTATATAAGCACAATGAACCGATAACACTACCCTAAGCCATATTCATCCATCATTAGTAATAAAATGAAATCTTAAAGAGTAGGGAAGAGAGATGCAAACATAGGATAACACCGAGACGTGTTATCAAAAAGGAAATCGAAGAACTCGACGAAAAACCTCTCCGCGACCCTCCAAGTCAAAATCGATCCATTAGAGAATAAAGTTGGAGTATATGAATAACAAAAGACCCTACAAGCCTAGTCTACCCCCATGTACTTGAGCCCTCCTATTAAAAACATAATCTAAATGAAAATAAATATTTAGATACATATTCAAACTCATAAAATATCCTCAAAAACTGCACATGAAGTAAAAGAAAATAGGATAAGAACAATACCTTGGACAAATTCTAAATTTTATTTGTTCTAATTCCTATATATCATTATGTAACTCCCAAGTGCATCTTGGAAAATTCTCTTCTGGATAAGATGGATAGCCATAATAGAAAGGGATGGTGACACGGGGATCTTTTATTTTCTGGATAACAATGAAAGTTTGAAATTGCTAGATGATGGTAAATTGGTAATAAGGAAGTTTATTATTAATTATTATTTTGTAAATTACCAGCTTTTATTTTTCAATTAGTTATTTGTACGTGAGTTAGGAGTTAATGTGAATGGAAGAAAATATTTAAAACTGAAACTCAAAAAGAGAGAGAGAGAGAGAGAGAGAGAGAGAGAAGGGTAACCATGTGTATTAAGAGGTAAGGTGTTTGAATTGTTTTTTTGGATAAAAGATTAGAAACAAGGGTGTAATGTGAAATAGAGATAGTGTCCTAAGATTTAGGACTTCTTTACGTGAGAGGTGATAAAAGTTTGAAATGTTGAATCTAAAATAAAAAGTGGAGATTTAGAATGAAGAAGAGAAGGAAACAACCCAAAATTTAGGAACTTTTTAAAGTTAAATTGCCTAAACTTTAGGAACTTTTTAAAGCTAAATTACTATTTTAACCTATTTGTATTTTTTTCATTTAGAATTATTTAACTAAAAAATAATGGCACTTTGGAGAATTCATTAATTTGTGTGAGGACGCAAAATGATGAAACCCAAATAGGGGAATCCTATTATTAGTAATATAGATAACAAGATTCCTTGTTTCGATTTCATAATTTTATGTACCAAAATACCCTCAAATTCATATGTTTAAAAAGTTTAAATAATAGGGTTAAATATGTAAAATTATTAACTTAAATACTCCAAAATTTTAGATAAATTTAAAAAAGTAGTTTTTTCACTCTATCTCTCTCTCAAGTAACTTTTTTTTTTAGCTAACTTATTTTAATTCAATCATAACCCCTTATCCATATCCCTTAAAATTCGGCACTTTCATCTCTCCTTATTCCTTCTAAAAGGCAAGTTAGTTACTAAAATCAAACAGAAATAAATGTATTTCTTCCTATGTTTAATCTTTAAAAAAAAAAACTTAAATTCAATAAGGATGTGGTGTAAAACTCATGTTTTACCCCTCCAATTCCAATACGCCACATAATCATTTTTTTTGTGCTTTTTTTTTATTGTTTTATTGCTCATATGATTTTTTTTTTTTAGGAATTGCTCATTTAATTTTGATTGTTGTATACGATTTTTAGTTGCTTCTTTCTCTTTTATTTTTCTGGAAAATTTTAACACCAAACCCAAAAAAAAACGCCTCATCACAACGCAAAGCGCATGTGGTGTGGCTAGTAATAAATATAGTGTTAGTGAACATAGTGGCGTATCCATGTGAAATTGATGTTGCTCCTATCAGGCTATCACAAATTGACTACTCAACCGGGTATGAAATTAAATGTGTCCATAGTATTGTTGAAATTAGTTATTCTACCTCTCATCGATAGTTTGTTTAGGGTTTTTTTTTCCTATTAAAAGTTGAGACATCTAGTCCATGATAACTTCTTTTTTTACATCATGTTAATATCAAAGTTATCGATTGTGTTTTGGCGATTGTTCGATTTGTCTATCAAAAAGAAATATTTCAAAGTATTAGTTTGAAGTTATGGCTATTTATATAAAATTATTAAGTAAGCTTTAATAAAAGAGTGCACTAACCGAGAGAGAGAAAAATAGTAATGAGAGATTGAGTGATGTGATGGACAAAAAATAAGGAGACAAAATCTTTGTGAGAAAGAGAGAGAGAGAGGATTAGATATACCAATTTTATAAATGTTATGAAAATTTTCTAGAAGCTAGTGCTGATGGTGTACCAAATTGGCCATTCTAGACAAGGCCTTATAGTTCAGCCTATACTTATAGGTATTTTTAATGAAAATGTCTAAGGTTCAAATTTTCTCTCTAAATTATCAACAAAAGAAAAATCAAAATCGTTTTGTTAGTGTTCCATTAACACAATAATATACCTAATCTCCCACTATCATAGCTAGAACTCCCCCGTCCAAGCTACCGCTAAATCCATTTCTAAATCTCTTCACTGAACACTTACAAAAATCCATTCAAATGAACCCCTAACCCTCAAATAGTGACACTAAGAAATCCAAATTACCACACCATCTAAAGATGGTTTGGCTACTTGAGGATTCAAATAGAAAGGAAGAGGTTAAGGGTGGTATAGAGTAGAAAAAAAAAGTGGTGATTTTTTTTTTTTTTAAAAAATTTTTATCTGTGGGTAAATTGGTGATATTTGGTAACATTTTTGTGATATAAGAAGTGTGAGAATGATATCCCTCTTTCTCAATAATTAAAGACGAATACGTTCAAGCCTATATTAAACCACAATAAATCCCTTAGGTGTAGAGAATAAGAATCAGTAAAGTGTCGTAGGATAGCCAATTGTGCAAGACTTTTGTTATTGCTAAAGGCAAAACACAGTGTGGGTTTAGGCTTTTCACTTGTCACTAATGCGAGATAAAAACTAAAAAGAAAATGTTAACTTGTCACTCATACGAGATAAAAACTAAAAAGAAAATGTTAAGAGTGGGATAGAGTAGAAAACAAATTGTTAAAGAGATCCTGGAACTTCAAAAGCCCAAAGGAACAACTCAAGACTCTTTATTGTTACCAAATAACCAGCAGAATTTGGATTTGAATCAATTATCCCCCTTTTCTCCCACTAAATTTTTACCATTCAGTGGTGAGATTGAAAGTTGTCTTTTTCAACTCTCAATCTCAACCATTCAAAGCTATTGCACTAGGTGGAATACCCTAGATATTGCACATGATCTTGATTAGTAGAATTTAAGGCAAGGCCTAGGAAAATAGAGCTTGATTCTTTCAACCTAAACAACTCTATTATGACTTTTATTTATTTATTTTCCTATCAAACAAAGAAATTATACCATGACATTGCCTTATCACCAGGTCACGTTATTGGGTTTAGAAGTAAGAGGGACAATTACCATATTTTAAGGGGAGATCGCTCTTTCCATATTCATATAGGGGAGTCTTTGCAACTATCATATCAATATAGCGGCCATTGCAACTATTGATGAAGTGAAAGATTCATGATTGAATTTGTTAAATGATTTGCTATATTACATATTTGTAGGAGAAGATTGCGAAAAAAAAAAGGTAGAAAATTGGAAACCTACCCTGTAAGCCAATAACACTTTGTTTGAAAGTACTATGCTTAATGATGCCTAGCTCAGAACCATTTGTATTAGTTCACTTAAGTACATAAAAGCTGGATATGTAATTATTGAGTCTAATTCAAAAAAATATGCTTACAATGACCATAAACTGCTCTGCTTGAGCCAAGGAAGTATTGACATGACCTTCGAATGGTAACACACTCAATAAACAAGCACTTGGCTACTCCTTTTCAACATTCTCAGTTTTAGAGCTTCTTAATATTATGTTCTCTTCTTTTAAAATGTAGTTAGGAGAGCAATAATCTAGATCTGTTTGACACTACCAGAGGGAAGCATAAGCAAATAAGGATTATGTTGGCCAAGTATTGGGTTTTGTTCACATTGCCAAATCTGGGTTTGTACACAAATCCACATAAAAATGTCCAAAACTAATATAAAATAACCTCAAAAGGATATAAGTAAACCTAGGACACAAACCAAGCTTTAAGCAGAAAATTGGTTCTCAAAATTTTTCCAAATTTTCTTTTTTAAGTAATAAGTAATAACATAACAATAGTCAGGTGGGTTCCATTTCACTGAACTAGAATAGGTTTAAATACTATTATATTTGAAAAAAAACAAAAAACCACAACTACAAGCATTAAAAAATGATAGAAGTCATGGATAATTTTACCCTTACACATCAGACCATTACTTTTAGAACTTTTGGAAAAGAAAAGAAGCATTCAGCATTCCTCAATCACAGCTTGAGTTGCAAATAATGAAACTTCTTATCCAAATGGCATATTTTCTACATCCAGTAATGCAATCCTCTTCACAAAAGTAGCAGGCATAGTTGGAAAAGCTATAATACCAAGATCCTTCTCATGTAGAGTTTCAGGATCCAACAAGTCTATACACAGAATAATTATCTAATTTTTCACAAATTCTCCTTTTCATTCGTGTTGTGATGGCCCAAGCCAGGCAAATACACGAGAGTGATAAATTTGAATTTTTCTTGGCAGCCTAACCAGGGACTTTTTTGAACCAAAAGTACACCATGCCTGGTGCAACCAAAAAAGAGGCTAAAACATTTTCCAATTGCACAAAAAAAGAAGTTTACTCTATGATTATGATTCATGCAAACCATACTATCTCATTACCCAAACAATGCATATCTCACCAAAACAATTCCCCGTTGTCGAAGTGACCATATGTAATCAAAGCCAAATTTTCCTTGTACAATTCAAGATATTCTACTTGCAAGTCATCTCCAACAGCAAGTGGTAGTGTGATCCAATGGGGTGACTAAATAAATTTCTACGGGGAGTGCTATCTCTCTGAATTTTTCTCCACTGGCATCAAATGACATCATTCTAGGCAAGGAAGTTGATTTTGTTGCTCTGAACTTAAAAACCATCAACTGGACTAACTAGACTCAACGCACTGCTCTATCAAGGGGATTACAAAACGATATGAGGTCAAGCACAAATATTTTGAGTTTCTTACCATATCAAGTACTTACTCAAAAATGCCTACACAGAAGCTAGTTACCACTTACCAGGCACTATTTCGTGCTTTGGCTGTCCATAAACAATTCAAAAACAACCCACCTCTATTGTACTTGACATCATAGTTTTTTTTTTTTTTATAAGTAATAAAGATTTATTGATATAAAAATAGAGACACCCAAGTACCAGGGAGTATACAGGGGTGTACAAATCAAATACAAGGGTTGGTGTTCTTAACATCATAGTTGTCCAATTGATACTTGAAAATCAAAATAAATGGTGAGGATAAGATTAGTCAATTTTTTGAGAGAACAAGTTCATAAAACTAGCATCCCGTGTTAAAGAACTACACCAACTAGCATAATCTGCCACATTGTTATGGGGATTACAGAAAGGTTAAAAGAGCAAAGCATAAGGAAAGTCCAAATTTACTCTTGTAGAAAATAACATAACAAATAACATAAATAGGAGCCGACATAGATTTTTTCGCCCAAAAGTACTCTTTTCTGCTTTAGTTGGCCACAAAGGAGACAACGAAAACATGGTTTTTGGTGCAACGCACATTTGCATAGATCTAGATGTATATTCTATCGAAAACAATTGGAAAAGGTGCAACTGTTAATAGTAGCATCCGATAGAGATTAGAGATGGAGAGTTTAAGAATCAGAAGTATTGTATCTAGTTCAAGAATCAAGATGGTGAAACCAAGAACACGTACATAGAACCAATTTTAAAGTGTGTGCAAGAAAAAGGATGACTATTTGATATCCATGTAAAAGGCCAAATATAGTACCATAAGTATTCTATTTCATGGATGTTAACTTAAAACAGAGATATTTGCATGCATCATTAAAAATACTTATTAGTTAATTTAAACTCCCACTGATACCTGTCTCAATGCCAAGGAATTTGAGAAGCTAACAAGTGTACATGCCCTTAAATTCTTCTTGTCCAACAAAATGAAAGTTCAGGAAACACATTTGATGTAGCTCAAAACCTAACAGCTAATATGCCTTTAGATTCTTCCTCTTCAACCAAACAAGTTTAGCGAAACCATAGCATGTTTCTTTAGGATAAAAAACACAAAAGTATTAACAGAAACACAACATTTACGCAGCTAAACTAGTTGATCCATATCCAACGAACAAAAAACATGTGATTGAACTCATCTAAGCATGAGATAATAGCATTCCTTATCTAGATAAATCTCTCAGAAGCTAAAGATATGATAATATAGCAGGATCACATATCCTGGGACAGACAGACTCGGTCATATAAATTATCTTCTTAGTGTCAATATTAAGGGTAAATATACAACAGAAACAAAGAAAAGACCATCCCGCTTGGGCAGGGGAAGTAAGAACAAGGCCTTGGATAATATAGCAGGATCACATATCTAGGGACAGACTTTCTTTTATTATTGTCAATATTAAGGTTAAATGTACTACTGAAACAAACAAAAGGCCATGTAGGTTGAGACAGGGAAGTAAGAACAAGACCTTGGAATGGCAACATGCTTACTAAGGACTTCACTTCTAATATGCATGCCACCATCTGCTTAGTAAGACACCATGTTTGCTCCATCAAGTAAAGCAAGGCTCTCCATGAAAGTAGCTACACTTGAAAGACTTTGGATATCGGTATCCTTTTCATGTAGAGTTTTTGTGTCAACTAAAACAAACTTGTCTGCTTGATTGTTGGACTGGGAACAGCGAAGCAAAAGTGAACCATACATGGTGAAGCCAATGCAAGCAGATATTCTCGCAAGTGGTACAACAAAAAGTTGATTCCAAGACTCAAGCACGCCATACTCCCTCATCACCCACATGGAGTAGTGGTAGCCATGTTGTTCACTTGTCCCAAATGTAATGAAAGCCAATTTCCCCTTGAATAATGCAAGACTTCTCTGAGATCTCCTTCTTGACAAGGAAGCATCAGGCATTACTAACGTTCTAAATTTCTCACTATTGACATCAAATGACATAATCACTTCACCCTTGTGCTCCTCTTCTCCTTCTAAGACAAGTGAGATCCAGTGCAAAGCTCCACTAACCAATGGGATTTGAAAATTATTATCACATACCTTAACATTGGCTCTCAATGACATCCCAACCCTTCTCCATGAATCCGAACTTAATGTGTACACCTCAATCTCGTCAGGCATAGGCGGTGGCAATCCCTTTGGAAGATAACTCGAAATTTTCACAACCTTGTAGTCATTGTTCTCCGAATCATATACAAATCCGAATCTAAGTCCATAACAACCCAACCGTTCTAAGTAAGGATCGGGCAACCTCTTGAATTTTCTAATGCTGGGGTTCCACAAATATATAGCATTATCAAAAATGTTGAAACTTCCATTATAAGCAAGACACAATAACCCATTGCAGGAACCTGCTATTTGGACAGACCCAGAAGGAAAATCAAAGGGAACTTCAATCTCAGAAATCCTATCAAAGGTGCGGTCCAAAGCGACCGTACAAACGCGTCTGTTAGAAGAATCCATGGCACGTGTATACCGTGGCATGTGTACGATATAACCATCACCATTATCATTATCATTATCATGAGCAAAGTTATTAAGGTGAGTTGAGATGAAATAGGGGGTGGTGATTGAAGAGTCCCAGGATTTGCAAACGCACCTGAATCTTATGAGTGATTTGGCAGGCAGCCTCGTCAAGATGTTGTTGAGTACAATTTCGTGTGGGAGATCATTCTTCCTTCGTCGGAGGATCGGTGCTTCTCTCGTTTGTGACATTTTTCAACGGAAGTGTTGACACACAGAGACAAGCTCAGGGAGAGTGCTACTGCTGGGTTTTAGCTTTTGTCTCTTTGATATTCTAATAACAAATCTTCTTCTTTTATTTTATTTATTATAGGCTCGTTAGGTTTTTTGTTAAAGATTTTTTGGGCCAATTTTGTGAATCATGGGCCCACTATCCATAAGATTCTCCGATGAGTTTTTTTTTTTTTTTTTTTTTGGCGGGGTTAAACTGCAATGTTCGTTGTTCGTAGAAATAAAACAAAGTAGAGGCAAGAGCCCCAAAGAGGTCTCTTGTTGACATTGGATGCAAAATGCTTAATTCGTTTGCGGTCTAATAATAAGATGGTAGGAAACTTCTCTTCCAATTCGAGCACAAATCACCTCACTATGTGTTTGGAGAAGCAGACCAATATGCTGATCTATTGGAAAAATTGAGAGGAGCCTAAACTAAGCTCATTTTCAAAGCATAATCTTCCACAAACGTATCTCCACTATTCTTTCTATCTTCATTTTTATTTTTGTTTTTCTACCTCTTCGTTCCATAACATATCTCTCTCTCTCTCTCTCTCTCTCTCACATCACCAGCGGAGAAAAAAGGCTAGAGAGAGTTTGCCTTTTAAATCGGCGTTCACATATGCCCGCCTCATTTGCTCCACCATCACTTGTTCTCCTCTCCATCTTTAAGAACAAGCAACCTAGGCACCTATATGGGTCAGATTGGCGTTCTCCATCTTTTTCTTTTTCATTTTTTGTTGTTGTTCTAATCTGATTAGTTTTATTTTATATAAAAGATTGTGTTTTCTCTTTGTTTTGATTTAGAGGGGTCGTTGGAGCATCATTTGTGGTTATACTCTTTAAAATACAATTGATTTTGCACTTCCTGATGCTGTTAGAGATGCTCTAATATGGCTATTAAAAGAGTGAAAGATGAGAAGATAACTTCTTTATACTATATTACATAGGCATATAGTACAAGTTAGTGTGTTTTTCTATTATGATAATAACAAGTGACAAGTAAATTGGCTAACACATATTTTAGCCCAACATACTAAAAACATTTTAAATTATGAAAATTGGATAGAAGACTACCCAATGATGGAGTCAGTTCTTGCCAATGATCTAATACATTTCACTAGTGCTCAATAAAATTTCAAGCTTCACATTAAATATATATATATATATATATATATATGTTGGGCTAACACGTATCTTAGCCCAACATACTAAAAACATTTTTGATTATGAAAATTGGATAGAAGACTACCCAATGATGGAGGCAGTTCTTGCCAATGATGTAATACATTTTGCTAGTGCTTAATAAAATTTCAAGCTTCACATTTAGATATTGAATGTGATAATATTTTAATGTACTTTATTAATAACTAATAAGTACTATGAGAGAATCAATTCAATTAAAAAAAAAATGGAATAATATATAATGAAGAGATAAACTAATAGAACTTTATCGAGATTAATTAATGATAAATTAATAACAAAAATAATTCATGAACTCTGATGGTGTACCAAATAGGTCTTTGGCCTAGGCCTTGTAATTCAACCTATACTTCTATATATTTTTAATGGAGATGTCTAGGGTTCAAATTTCCTCTTTACACTATCAAATTATTAATAAATAAAAAATAAATAAATAAACAAAATCGTTTTGTTAGTGTTCTATCAACACAATAATATACACAATCTGTCATAGGTAGAACTCCCACATCCAAACTACCATTTCCAAATCCCTTCAATGAGTTATCACAAAAATCCATTCAAATGAACTCATAACCCTCAAAACGGCAACACTAAGAAATCCAAATTACCCACACAATCTAAAGATGGGTTGGCTATTTGAAGATTCAAACAAAAAGGAAGAGGTTAATGGTGGGATAGAGTAGAAAAAAGTGTTGATTTTTTTTTCCCCAGGGTAAATTGGTGATATTTGGTAGCATTTTTGTGGAATAAGCAAGTGTGAGAATGATATCTTGTTTCCCCTTTCTTAATAATTAAAGATGGATATGTTCAAGACTATATTAAAACACAATATGTTTTTCATTTGTTCAAATTAGTAGTGGAATCAGCATGATAAATTCCTTTAGGTTTAGAGAATAGGAATCAGTAAAGTGTCGTAAGATAACCAATTGTGCAAAACTTTTGTTATTGCTAAAGGCAAAACATAGCAGAGCTGTGGATTTAGGCTTATCACTTGTCACCTATAGGTCCCAATGTCCCATACGAGATACAAGCTAAAAGGAAAATGTTAAGAGTAGGATAGAGTAGGAAAAAAAAAATTGTTGAAGAGATCTTGGTACTTCAAAAGCTCAGAGGAACCAAGACTCTTTTATGACATTGTCTTTTGTTTGACAGTGAACATCAATAAGTTGCGTTAGGGGGACAATTACCATATTTAAGGGAAGAACGCTCTTTCCATATCCATATAGGGGTCTTTGCAACTTTCATATCAATATAGGGAGTTCTGCAGCTATTGACGAAGTAAAAGATTCAGGATTGAATTTGTTATATTATAAAATTATAGGAAAATATTGGGAAAAAATGGTAGAAAATTGTTAACCTACCCTTGTAAGCCAATAACACTTTGTTTGAACTTTGAAGTACTATGCCTAGTGATGCCTCGCTCAGAACCATTTGTATTAGTTCACTTCAGTACATAAATACCGCATACATAATTATTGAGTCTAATTAAAAAAAAACGTGCTTATGTTGATGATAAACTGATGAACCAAGTAGCTTGAGCCAAGGAAGTATTAACATGACCTTGGAATGGTACCATGCTCACTAAACAAGCACTTGGCTACTCCTTTTCCACGTTCTCAGTTTTAGAGCTTCTTTTATTCTGTTCTCTTCTTTTTTTTGGAAACAACAGAGCTATAATCTAGATCTTTTTGACACTACCAGAGGGACATATAAGCAAATAAGGATTATGTTGACATTTCCAAATCTGGATTAGCACACGACAGCCATCCACAAAGAAATATCAAAAACTCCACAAAGAAATAACAAAAACTAATATAAAATAACCACAAAAGGATAATGAAAAACTAAGATACGAACAAGCTTTAGCAGATAATTATTAATTGGTTCTCAAAATTTTTCAATTTTTTTTTTTTTAAATTAATAACATAACAATAGACATGTGGGTTCCATTTCACTCAACTAGAATAGGTTTAAATCCTATCATATTTGAAAACAAAAAACAAAAAACCACAAGCATTAAAAAATTATATAAGTCATAGATAATTTTACCCTTCCACATCAGACCATTACTTTCATTCCTTTCGGAAAAGAAAAGGAATATTCAGCCTTCCTCAATCACAGCTTGAGTTGCAGATAATTACACTTCTTATCCAAATAGAATATTTTCTACATCCAGTAATGCAATCCTCTCCACAAAAGTAGCAGGCATAGTTAGAAAAGCCAGAATACCAAGAACCTTCTCATGTAGAATTTTAGGATCCAATAAGTCTATACACACACACACAATAATTATCCAATTTTTCACAAGTGCTCCTTTTCATTTGTGTTATGCGGTAAATACATGAGAGTGATAAATTTGAATTTTTCTTGCCAGCCTAAGCATGAACCTTTTTGAACCAAAAGTTACACCATGCCTGGTGCAACCAAAAAAAGGCTAGAACATTTTCTAATTGCACAAAAAACAATGTTTACTCTGTGACTATGATTCGTGCAAACCATACTCTCTCATCACCCAAAAAATGCATAGCTCACCCAAACAATCCTCAATGGTCTAAGTGACCACATGCAATCAAAGCCAAATTTTCCTCATACAATTCAAGATGTCCTACTTGCAAGTCATCTCCGACAGCAAGCGGTAGTGTGATCCAATGGGATGACTGAATAATTTCTGCAGGGAGTGCTATATTTCCGAATTTCTCTCCTAAGCATGTTGATTTTGTTGCTAAAGTTTTTTCTGCACTTAAAAACCATCAACTAGACTAAGTAAACTTAACGCACCACTCTATAGAGGGAATTACAAAAGGATAAAAGGTCAAGAACAAATATTTTGTGTTTCTTATCCTATCAAAGTACTTACTCAAAAATGCCTACAAAGAAGCTAGTTACCACTTACCAGGAGCTATTTCATGCTTCCGCTGGCCATAAACAATTCAAAAACAACCCACCTCTATTGTTCTTAACATCATAGTTGTCCAATTGACACATGAAAATCAAAATACATGGTAAGCATAGGATTAGTCCATTTTTTGAGAGTATAAGTTAATAAAACTAGCATCGCGTGTTAAGGAACTCCGCCAACTAGCACAATTTGCCACATCGTTACTTATGGGGATTACAGAAAGGCTAAAACAGTAAAGCTTAAGGAAAGTCCAATTTTACTCTTGTAGGAAATAATATAAACAATAACATAAATAGGAGCCGATATATAATTTTTCGCTCATAAGTACTCTTTTCTGCTTTAGTTGGCCATAAAGGAAACAATGCAAACTCAGTTTTTGGTGCAATGCACACTTGCATAGATCCAGATGTATATTCGATCAAAAACAATTTGAAGAAGTGCAATAGTTAATAGTAGTATCTGATAGAGATTAGAGATGGAGAGTTTAAGAATCAGATGTATGATGGTGAAAGCAAGGACACATAGATAGAACCAATTTTGAAGCACGTGCAAGAAAAAAGATGACTATTCGAAATCCATGCAAGAGGTCAAATATAGTACCATAAGTATTCTATTTCATGGAT
Organism: Quercus aquifolioides; assembly: GCA_019022515.1. NCBI lineage: Eukaryota > Viridiplantae > Streptophyta > Magnoliopsida > Fagales > Fagaceae > Quercus > Quercus aquifolioides. The sequence continues at coordinate 38,816,104 of CM032333.1, forward strand.
GTTAACTTAAAACAGAGATACTTGCATGCATCATTAAAAATACTTATAAGTTAATTTAAACTCCCACTGCTGCCTGTCTAAATGCCAAGGTATTTGAGAAGCTAACAACCGTACACACCCCTAAATTCTTCTTGTCCAACGAAACAAAATTTCAGGAAACACATTTGATGTAGCTCACAACCTAACAGCTAAATATGCCTTTAAATTTTTCCTCTTTAACCAAACAAGTTTAGTGAAACCATAGCATGTTTCTTTAGGATAAAGAACACAAAAGTATTAACAGAAACACAACATTTAGGCAGCTAAACTAGTTGATCCACATCCAATGAACAAAAGACATGTGATTGAACCCATCTAAGCATGAGAAAATAGCATTCCTTATCTAGATAAATCTCTCAGAGGCTAAAGATATGATAATATAGCAGGATCACATATCTTGATACAGACAGACTCGCTGTCATATAAATTAGCTTCTTATTGTCAATACTAAGGGTAAATATACTACAGAAACAAAGAAAAGCATGCCACTTGAGCCAGGGAAGTAAGAACAAGAACTTGGAATAATATAGCAGGATTACATATCTAGGGACAAACTCTCTTTCATATAAATTAGCTTATTATTGTCAATATTAAGGTTAAATGTACAACTGAAACAAAGAAAAGACCATGTAGCTTGAGACAGGGAAGTAAGAACAAGTCCTTGGAATGGTAACAAGCTCACTAAAAAAACACTTGGCTACTTCTTTTCACAATTCTTAGTTTTAGAGCTGCTTTTATTGTCTCCTCTTTTTTTGGTCATTTCTTCTTTTAAATTGTAGTCAAGAGAGCAATAATCTAGATCTTTTTAACACTACCAGAGGGACACATAAGCAAATAAGGATTACATTGACATTGCCAAATCTAGGCTTGTGCACCACAAACATCCACAGAGAAATATCATATACTACTAGATAATAGCCACAAAACGATATTGTAAACCTGGGATAAAAATCAAGATTTTAGCAATACTATCATGCCTACTGCTAAAGGAAAAGGAATAACAAGGGAAGGGTTCACTTCATCCATACCACTAAGGACTTCCTTCTAATTTGCATGCCACCATTTGCTTAGTAAGACACAGTGTTTGCTCCATCAAGTAAAGCAAGGCTCTCCATGAAAGTAGCTACACATGAAGGTTGTTGGATATCAAAATCCTTCTCATGTAGAGTTTTAGTGTCAACTAAAACAAACTTCTCTGCTTGATTGTTGGACTCATCATAGTGAATCAAAAGCGAACCATACATGGTGAAGCCAGTGCAAGCAGATATTCTCTCAAGTGGTACAACAAACAGTTTATTCCAAGACTCAAGCACGCCATACGCCCTCATCACCCACATGGAGTAGTGGTAGTCGCGTTCACTTTGTCCAAATGTAAGAAAAGCCAGTTTCCCCTTGAGTGATGCAAGACACGTCTGAAATCTTAGGACAAATATTTTTTCACAACTGTTGGCATAATATATTGTAACCAACAAAATATTGCAAAATCTCCCAAATGAGAAGTCCTGCTAATTCATCCAACTTGTTCTACAGTCCTCAACCATATAAATGGGTTCAGCCCTTCTCTTTGATCTACGAGGTAGTCAAAGCTGTCTTATCTTTAACAACAGCACCTAACCTGTAGCTAAAAAGACCAAGCAAAGAGCTAGGATTGGGGAAAAAAAAATTTAATCTAGTTAAATACCGTGATCAGAAGTAAATATAACAGGTAGAATATTAGTAGGATGAAGTGAAAAACCTTGTATTGCTTGTGCACATTGCTTAACCTTTCATATGTAGTAGCCATGGCAGCGGCACAATCATCAGCTCAGTCCAGAACTGCACAAAGAATTTGGAGGCAGAGCACAAATTATGGTTCTGGTTTCATATCAGAGTCCTGAAAGAAGGGAAAATTCAGAAATATCAGCAGAGACAGAAAATGCACTTGTTACCTAACCAGTGAAATCATATTTGAAAAATGAGTTGGGGAAGGCTGTCTGTATGTGTCGGCAGCTCTTAACATGTATATATGTATTTAAGTTGCTTTGAAAAGTAAACAGTGATGTTGCTAGAATCAAAACTCATGTAAGAAAGAAGCAATGAAATGATTTTATGGATTATTAGCAAAGGCAGAACATAGTTCAATTATGCTCCATTTGGTTGCTGACATGACAAGGAAAAACAAAATCATATTGAAAGCAAATGCAATCATTCAAAACCAGCATATTTAAAAAATAAAAAATAAATAAAAAAAAGTAGGCAAAAATGCAAAATTGACCCTCTAATTTTCACTCAACAACAACAACAACAACAACACTAAGGACATAGATACTAACTCTAAAGAAGATTTGCACTATAGAAAATGCCTAATGAATTTTGTTCTCCTTTTTCTTCTTGCTTCTTTTTCTTGTCATAGCTTCCATCTTCTTTAGCAATACAATCTGACTTCGTTTTTGCACATTGAATTCGCTGAAAATGCCTTTCGGCCTCTACGGCTCGATTCCCTTCATGATCTCTCTCACATATCTCTCTCACGGTGATGGTTTTTTCTGGCGTGGGTCATGGGTCTAGCGTGGGTCTGGTGGCGGCGTGGCGTGGAGGCCTGGTGGCGTGGTGTGGGTCTCTCTCACGGCGATGGGTCTCTGCGGCGATGTTCTGTTCTCTCACGGCGATGGGTTTGCTGAGTTATGGCTGTGAGTTATGGTTTTTTTTTTTTTTGGCTGAGTTGTGGTTGAATGAGCATGCTTGCTGATGGGTCTCTCACGGTGGTTGATGGGTTTGTTGATGGGTTTCGGGTTTAATGGGTTTTGGGATCGGTGGTTATGGGTTCCGATGGGTTCGTGCAGCGGTGGAGATCGGCGTGGGTTGTGACAAGGTCATGCGTGGTGGTCGGCGTGGATCGTGGCGAGGTCATGCGTGGTGGTCGGCGTGGATCGTGGCGAGGTCATGCGTGGTGGTCCCGATGGGGTTCCGATGGGGATTGTTGCTGTGAGTTATGGTTTTTTTTTTTTTGCTGAGTTGTGGGTTCTGCATTCTGGTTCTTCTGGGTTTTCTGGGTTCTGGGTTCTGGTTCTTTTCTGGGTTCTGGGTTTTCTTTTAATTCCGAATTAAAAAAAAAAAAAAAAAAGAGAGCAAAACGGCGTGGTTTCAAGCATATATAACGGCAGCACTAACTGAGATATAACGGAATCTTAAATTGACAAAAATTGAAAGTTAGAGGACTGAATTGACAAAATTAAAAGTTAAAGGACTGAAATGAAAAACAGTGAAAGTTAGAGGGTCAGTTTTACATTTTTGCCAAAAAAGTAAATAAATACACTAGTATTTTAAATTGCAAACCTATTTTGAGGGAAAATATACTCCGTCAAAGCATACTGACAATCACAAATCACAATAAACTGAATATAAATCACCCTATATACTGGCAAGATTAATGGGGACAAGTAAAAGTGGGCCAACTGGTATTTACCAATATTTAAGTAGAAACCCAGTAAAAATTCACACCAGTCAACCCCCTTCATGCGCAATCTAAAAAAGAATCCTGGTGCCGATGTGTGGACAAATCAAGTTTACCAGAAATTATATAAAAGAGCACCCCCAAAGAGAGAGAGAGAGAGAGAGAGAGATGAATAGTCCTATGAAAAAAGTTACTTCCATTGAATTGTACCAGTCTTATTTTGGCAGATGGCATACCTCATTTCCTTATGTATAGGACCCCAAATTTAACTGAAAATCAATAAATCACACCAAGGAATATAAATTTCATTTACTTACAAAGTGAATGCAGGACCATCATCAACATTTTAAATAAGACAGTAACCCTATTTAGCTAATCAGTATTCAGTACAATAAACCAGCAAACTAACAAAATTATACATGTGGATGTATATAGCAGTGGTAAACTCAAAGGCTTATTAGACAGGTTCTATGGTGTAGACATCAGATTAATGCTAATTGATTCTTGATGGGAAACACAAGTGGCAGCCCACCTTAAAGACCTACAAGAGGTGAGGGAAAGCTGGCTCTAGTGCTCAAGCCATTTGGGATGTTTCGGATGATGGAGGGCTCTCATGGGACCTTGCTTAGTCTTATTTTATTGTTTAATTGCTGCTAGATCAGTTTTAATTAAGTTCTACTAGTTTCAATCAAGCTCTACCAGAATAAGAAATAAGGAAACTTGGTAATTCCTAGACTTTCTGGAATGGGTTGACTATAGCTGTACCAAAGGTCCATGAGTCTTATTTTATGTTTTGAGTCCGCCTCCTATTTGTTTTAGGAGTTATTAAGCCATTTTTTTTATTATTTTTTGTCAGTATTCCTAGTCATTCTAGGAATAGAATATTTAGAGTTCAAGTCCTTCTAGGAAAGGTTATAATAATAGTCTCTATATAAAGGCTTTATTGTAGCCAATAATAGAGTGATTGATTAATAAAATTCTAGCAGCTTATTTTAAGCCTTGAGGGTGTGATTGCCTTCTCCTACCTAAGTGTGATTGCTTAGGAAGACCTAGCTGTGATTACCTAATGTTTTATTTATCTTGTCTTATGTTTATCCCCTGTTTCAGCCCCAAAACAGCCATCAAGATTCAATATTTTTCTACTAACCTAAAAACCTTAAACATCAATCCTTATTCAAGAACCATTCAAGAACTCAACAGAAAATCAATTTTAGTGCTGATCCTGCATCAGTTCCATTTATCCAAATTATGGGATTTGAATCTATTATAATTTATTTTGAGGGTTTTAAGGGATTTAATTGCTATTCTAATTATGATTTAATTATCTTCCCTTATTTGATGTAATTTGGGACCCTATTTATCAACCCAGAGGAAACATTATTGTTATGTTGAATTTGATGAATAAAAGTACATTGGAAAATTTTCCTTAAGCCTGGTGGTGGATTCCAAGCAAGTTCTAGGTGGTGAAGCTTAGAGTTAGTTCTGTTTTCCTTCCTAAATTCTAACAATATTACTTTTACAAACCCTGTGCTGCATCATACTAGAGGAGTAAGTTGCAAACTAACATTGCAATATCACACGGTGACACTACAGCTAATAAATAGATATATAAAGTAACTATTTTTTTAGTTGTAATTAAAGTTTAGGGAATCAAGTAATTAGTAATGACAAACTACATGTTGCAAAGTAACAAAACATAAACTTTAAGTCTTTGACCATTGTCAAGAAAGCACATTTAATAATTTACATGGTTATTCAAGAAAACAAGACAAATTTATTTACCAACCCACCCATAAAAAGGTGTGTGAGTTTGCCATTGCTAAAATTTTCTACAAAAGAACAACATGCAGATTATAGTAATAAAATTGGAAATTAATTATTGATAAGAATTTGTTAATAAAAAAAAGGGAAAACTGTAGGTACACACTGGGTAGTAGGTTTTTTTGGTGCTTATGTAAAGTAAGTCACACAGCCAAACAAGATCAAACTCACAATCTTATACCATTACCAATGATGACATGCCAGTTGAGCTACATATTAGAGTGTTAGGAATACAAGAACTCTAAAAACGAACATAGGCTGTGTAATAACATTAGAGGTATATATTGGAATTACCATAATGACTTCTCCAGCCATGGGAATGAAGGCTGCCCCAAGTTTGATAAGTCAAAGCTTCCTAAACATGGAAGCATAGTCCTCGGCCAGCTACCTCCACATTTCACCTGAAAATAAATGACAAAAAATGTAAATCAAAGGGTCAAATAATCCACATATTTAGAACACAGCCCTTTTCCAACCAAAAAACAAGATGCTCCTAACTAATAATAATATTATAAGTAAAATATTATTATTAACCTACATGTTTGTAGTTATGAGAAGTATACTGATTTCGGAACACATGCAGAAGGAAAGCTATTTAAGTGGTCATAGGACCATCAAAAAGCCAGTGTATAATAAAAGAACCCATAGATGACAAAGTAGATTTGCATGACTGATTAAGAAGCTTATGACAACACTGGCGAGGGCATTGAACGGCTAAATGTTACAGGTTTTAAAAGAACAAGCAGGAAATCGTAACCATATCCATTAAACAAGCAATTAAGGAAAATCTCAGTACCAAACTATGATTAAATAAGAGGGCTTTCACCTAGCCAAAATAACCATATGGTATAGAATAAGTCAATCATCCCCCCTCTGGTATCTTATTGAACAAACATGGGGATATTTTCTCCGTTAAATCAAAATTTTCTATTTCTAGGAAGTATCATGATCATCCAACTAAGACGGGATTCAAATTTTTTTTACGAGCAAAAGTTATCATTAAAAGAATACGCTAAGGATGCAAACCAAGTACATGGGGAGTAAACAAGGTGAATCCAAAATAGAGAATTTAATACACACACAATAAAAACCAACGTAAGCTCATGGTATCTAGGAACTCTAGAAAGTCTGCAGTAAAATAAGTATGAGAGGCCAAAGTACATTCATATAAGGGTTCAACAATAACTTCAACTTCACCACAAATTTAACACTTTCCCCTCAAAGCAATGACCATTCCTTTCTCTCCAAAGTACCATTTTTTTCCCCTGAAGACACCATATTAAACGCAAAGAAACAACTTTCCAAATCACCCCATTAGGCATTATACTCCTCTTATTAATAAGTCCCTTCCAATATTATAACACCTCCATCACAAAATAAGGCATTACCCTTGTTAAACTACTGTAAGCTATTAGGAAATGGTGAATTGAATCACTTAACCATAATTCTAACACTCCCCCTCGCGTGTAGGACTCCCCTTTAATAAGTGGGGACATCACGTAGGATTTTTAACATTTTAAATGAAAGGTAGAGTGGATCCAGGATCGAACCTAAGACCTCCTTTTCGGGTACCATGTTAAACTACTGATTGTCCCAAAAGCTAAGTTGTTAGGAAATGGTAAAGTTAATCACTTAACCATAATTCTGACAACCATGAAGACACCAAACAAGCAGATAACCAACCATTACAACCCCTTAGCCACTGCACAATGTAAGAATAGATGATCCATATTCTCTCCATGGCTTTTACAGAAAACAACTGTTCATTTGAAAAAATTGAAGGATTTCAGGTTTTTTTCAAATGAACGATTTGAAAACCTATAAATTGATTGCCTGAACACTTAAGGAATTTTATAAGTCTGTATACAAAGTATCTTTCAGCCTCAAAGTGAAATTCATCCTTTATTTTTTTTACTTTCCATTCATTCAGATCTCTTCCATCTCATGAATTTTGTCCGGATCCTCCTTTTCTCCCAAAAAAAGATAGGGAGCAGGATCTTTGGTGGAGCCACTGTCTATGACATGGGTGGTGGATCCCAGAAAAGTTGGCCAATGCAAATGTACAACATAATGTGTTGCATTATTATTTTCGTATTTACACAGATGCTAAATGCATCAGTACAACATTTTCAAGCGCAATTTATATTAAAAAAGAAAAAAAAAATTGCATTTGATAAAAGTCAAAATAAACTGAGAAACAGATGGTTATAATCATGAGTTAAGAGATTAAAGAACCACAGGATCTATGGAATCAAACCAACCTAAATGCAGAATATAGCCAGATGAATAAAATTGATTTAACATGCATTCTACCATCCATATAAGCAAACCCCAACTGACCATGATTCATTAAATCAAGAACACCATAAACAGATCAGTGATCAAGGCCTAGGAAGCACAGACACATCATTTGGGGTGTTGTACCCGTGTCATATCAGTGTCATACCCGCCATATCACGTTATAATTTTTTGGAAATTGCTTGTGTCGTCATGTTGTACCAATACCCATGTCCAAGTCTGTACATCCTAGATCAAGGCAAAATTGTCAAAGAATGAAGATACTTTCTCCTTTTTAACTAACTTCAAAACATAAATAACCCAAATTTCTGTGTATAATTTATCTGATAGACCACAGAGTCCTCTAGTTCCGGCCCAACTTCCTACTTAGTTCCTACGGACGTTGGAAGCGTTGACGATATTTTTTCCTTTCTTTGTGAACATGACTACTATTTAGCTGTGCTTGATTAGTCCTCGAATGACTCTTCTTCACACTGATTTCAATCCTATTCGTCGACTCTATTGGCCCGGATATCAATACCTTCTACTGATCATGGAAGCTAGTGTGGCCAATGCGTCAGCAAACTTATTCTTCGTCCTCGACAGATATAGCCCACTCACCTTGGTAGGTGCTTGCCACTCCTCCATGGCTCTGATGCCCATCCAATGCCCTAGGAATAGGAATTGGCTTGGCGGAGTGAGCCTTGGCCATCTCAAGCAATTAGACGTTACCCAAGATAATAATTAACAAACAGGAGCAACTCAAGTTCCTAGTTGAAAACAAACCTAGACACAAAATTGAAACACTTCACAAAATGGCTAGCATAATCGGCCTCCAACCTTATGGTCCAGCCCTGAAGAACAGCCAATATTTTTTAAATAAAGACAAAGACAATACTGAAGAAATGATACCAAAGTACAGAAACTGACAGTCTGACGCATGGCAGGATCCTACGAGAATGCAGGAAGTAGACTTCAGGAATCAATTTAAAAAAAAAAACTCATGAAGAAATTCTAATGATGCTGATAACTGAAGACATGATAGTTTCATCTCAAGTGCCTATAATGTTCAATGCATTTTACAGTTTTTCAAAAGGACACTAAAAAGTAGAAAAAGTAGCCACACATAACATTCAATGAACTTACAGTCATTCACTAACAGCTCAACAAGACAAAGAACAGATAATTTCAGGACTATGCAAGAAAACCTGATACTGAAAATCTTCTTACTTTTCAAGCAGCACAAGAAATTGAGGATACAAATATGTATAAAAGTCCAAGGGCATAGAAAAGGAAATCAATAAAAAATATAAATATGCTTTCAGGATTAGTACTTCCACTTACACGTTTAAAATTTCTGTTTTAGTATCAACCAGGTTCAACTTGGGAGGAAATGCTGACAGTTGCACATTGGAGTTCCTGGAGTATCTTCACTTTAAAAGATCAACTGCAAGATCAAGCTGCAAATTGAATCTAAAATATCTAATCCTATGCTGAGCATAGAAAATAATCTAACATGAAAAATTTTATTACGACAGTAGAAACCATTTACAAACCAAAAAAAGAATATAAAAAATTTGATTACAGCAGCATAAACCTATTAGTCAAAAATTACTAATGTAGGGCACTGCTAGAAAGAATTCTTTGAAAAAGAGTTAATTGCAGAAAGGAGAAGTGAGTAAATGAATTGACGAAATTAGAAAAAACATCAGCTTATCTTCAAATATTTCAATCATCTATGTCTTAAATAAGAAAACTATGAAGTGCAAAGGTTTGAAACAGATACGTTTGGGTGACAGGTGCTTCATATCAAATCAGAGTGCCTTTAAAATAAGATTCACCAAATTCATCTTTTCATATATAATTGAACAGTTATTGATGATGGGAAAAGAACATTGCAACCACTCAGTCAACAGACAGGCTAAGCCCTCTCTTATGAAACGCAGCTTGTATTTGAGAAGGGTGCGTGGATTGCACTCTTGTGGCATTATGTGGGATTAAAACCCATCAAAAATTTTCCCACTTGGTTGCTAAAAATAAATTTTCTTTTTACTCCTTGATGATTGTGGAATAGTGCCATGACCCACTCAAATAAAGGCATAAACTTATGCCAACTTATACCTAGTATTAATAGAGGGCTTCATCTCTTGATTCTACATCTTTTATGTGTTGCGGCAGATCAAGTGTGTTGTGATGTGGGAGAAACCTAGCAGTTGCATATATTAGAGTCAAAAACCAAAGGGATTCCTTGTTTTGTGTCTTGTGAAAGTGAAGCATGGGTGTATTTTGGGTTTGGGTTTCTTGAGAGAGTCCTTGTGCCACTGTTGTAATCTCCCTATTTTATAGTGAAACTCTCTCTGTCGCTACCTGTGGATGTAGACAAATTGCCGAACCATGTAAATTCTTATGCTCTGTGTGTGTGATTGTTAATTTTTTTTGTTTTTAGGGTCATTTGGCCCAACAATTTCACTAGGCAAACACGCATTTTTTTTTTTACTGAAACGCGAAAAGCCTAACTGTTTGGTTTTGTGATTTTAAAAGAACAGTGTTTTGAAAACCACAAAAAGAAAAAAATGCATTTAGAAACTGCACAATTGCACATGCCCCATAGCTTTTTGGAAACATCAAATTCAATCCCCAAATCACGTTTTGGGCTTAGCACTTTATTGGATTTTCAATACCCAAATCACCCTCATAATTTTTTAATGACCAAAATATCTGACAAAGAAACTTCCCCTTCCTTACCATGTCCTCTAGTCTCTCACATCACTGTTGCCCTCACAGTTGTTCATCTACCATGCCTACTGTCAAATTCAAGTAATTTATCATCTTCTTTCTCTGCTCTTTCCATTATGCATTAAATTCGTCTCTAATTGATGACAGAAACAGACTCCAGCCCAAAAACCAATATACTACTTTTGACGAGATTCTCCCACTTTTCTTATCAACTCTCTCTATTCTTTTTCTTTATACCTTTTTGGATTAATGTGCATTCTTCTCTATATTCATCTATACTCTATTGTATATTTTCCTGTTTTTGATTGTATGTTATTTTGTTTTATTAAAGACAAACAGGTTAACCCAAACCCTTCCCTTTTTTTATTTTTTTATTTTTTATTTTAAGTACTTTCTGATGTTCATCTTTATAGCCTCCCATTCTTGGCTTTCTGGTCTAAATTAAAAAATAAGTTAATATATATGATAACCTTAATAGCATAGTTAGGGCTTTTTTGTAATTCAAAACGGAAACATGAATTTTATACCAATGTTATCCAAATGTTTGATTGATAGAAATATCACCTTTTCATTAGTTTTGCCAAACACGTAAATGTGATTTAAAAAAGCGTTTTTTTTAAAATGCAGGTTTTAAAATCGTTATTTTGAAAATGCTTTTTCAAACAACTAAGGCAAAAAGACACTGCTATTGGTTTGAATCCTGGGGATGCTATTTGCACAAGACTCTCATTATCCCTCCATGTGAATCAGCCTTTCCTGCCTATCCAAGGGTGGTTAGCAGCAAGTACTTAGCCCATGCACCTTAAGTCCTCAGAGAGGCAAATACATTTCGGAATTTCTTGTAATATTCACATGTGACAGCATGGGAGTTTATCATAACCGCTAGAAATTTTCATGCTCTTTTTTTTTTTTTTTTTGATAAGTAAGAATGTTATATATGCGAAAGGCTACTCTATGCATGAAGAACATAGAGCAAACCCAGAAAATACAAGAAGAAGAAAATAGAGAAAAAACAAAAAAGAAAACTAATCAACATATTAATTACAAAGAGAAAGAGAGCTAACGAAAGAAGGGAGAGAATCACTAATCGTGAGTCCCCATGTCCGAGACCAATCAAAAAGAGTTCCAGTAAAAGAAGCAAGTATCTGATCACCGTAACTATCCAAATCCTCAAAAGTCCGTCGATTCCGTTCCTTCCAAATACACCAAAGGATGCACAACGGAACTAAATTCCAAATCTGAGACGAGTGCTTCCCCAACCAATTCCACTAGCCAAGGAAAGACAATTGAGGGAGAGTCCCTTAATTTGTTATAATATAACCAGATGTCAAAATCCCCATTAGGCTTCAACTTTCATCTCATCCGGTCTCCCACATCCATTGGAGGAATATTAGCTCCCAATATATGAAGAAAATGCAACCCTTCATCCATCTCCCAATCATTAAATTCTTGAATAAAACGAACATCCCAAATTCTTCTATCCTCCGCCCCCTGCCTTGACAAGGAAGCTTCTACAGATACCTCTTTATCAATGGCAATACCATACAGCCTTGGGAAAGCCAGTTGAAAAGGTTAATCCCCATACCACCCATCCTACCAAAACCTCACTCTATTCCCCAACCCAACAATAAACTGACAATTCTTGCTAAAATCCTCCCATCCCATGCGAATACCTCTCCACAAACCACACCCATGAACTCCCCTACCTAGCTTTGAGGTCCATCCCTCCCATTCTTCCCCATATTTTGAAACTACCACCATCCTCCATAACCAATCCTCTTCCTTCCCAAACCGCCACAACCATTTCCCCAATAAGGCCTTATTGAAAGTAGTAAGTTTCCTTATCCCCAAGCCACCATTGGCTATAGGCGCACAAACTTTATCACATCCTACTAGATAAGTCTTGCTATCACCCCATAGAAAGTCCCTTCGCAACTTTTCAATTTTATTAGCCACATAGTAGGAATTGTGAATAACGATAGAAAATAGGTAGGAAGACTAGATAGCGTACTCTTGAGTAACATCAATCGACCCCCCTTAGACAAATACATCTTCTTCCACCTAGCTAGTTTCCGCTCAATTTTTTCCAAAATAGGACTCCAAATTGAAGGGGAGTTATGTGAAGCCCTCAAAGGCATGCTAAGATAAGACATAGGCAACTCTCCAACTCTGCAGCCCAAAATTTCAGCCAGGGCATGTACATCATCAACCTCCCTTATTGGAACCATTTTACTCTTATGCACATTAACCTTCAAACTTGTTACCGCCTGAAAACTAAGTAACAACAACTGAATATGAAGAATTTGCTCCACATCCGCATCACAAAATAGGATAGTATCGTCTGCAAATAATAGATGTGTAACACATTCTCCACCACCCCTCCTACCCTCAACTTTAAAACCACGGATCCACTCTTCTCAACATCCTACTAAACACCTCCATCATAATCAAAAACAGCATAGGAGATAGCGGATCCTCTTGTATTAAAACCCTCGAACTACCAAAAAAATCAGCTGGAGACCCATTAATCAAAACAGAGAATTGAATTGTGGACATACAAGTATGGATCCACTTACACCACTTCACTCCAAAGCCCATTCTATTCAACAAATTCAACAAAGCCTCCCAATTCACATGATCGTAGGCTTTCTCAATATCAAGTTTACAAATGACTCCAGGAACCCTACTCTTCCCTCAACTATTCACTCACTCATTCGCAATGAGAACCGAGTCAAGAATTTGTCTCCCACCCACAAAGCTATTCTGAGTCTCAGAAATCAACTGATCTAAAACCACTTTCAATCGGTTTGCCAAAACCTTAGAAAAGATTTTATACACACTCCCCACCAAGCTAATAGGTCGGAAATCTCTAATATTAGAGGCATCATTCTTTTTAGGAATTAATGCAATGAAGGTAGCATTAAGGGATTTTTCAAACTTACAATGTCGAAAAAACTCTTCAAAGACCGCTAAGACATCTTTCTCCACTACTCTCCAACAATGATGATAAAACACCATAGTAAACCCATCTGAACCTAGAGCTTTGTCCCCTTCCAAGTCACTTACAACTTGAAATATCTCCTCTCTCTCAAATTCCTTTCAAGCCAAACCCTCTCCATATCCCCAATACGATCAAATTCCAAACCCTCCACAAAAGGCCTCCACCCCTCAGTCTCCTTATACAAATTTTTATAAAATTGTTCTACCTGATTAGTTACCTCAGATTCCTCCTCAAAAACCACCCCATTCACCTCCAAGGTCCTTAGATGATTAAACCTTCTATGGGAATTAGCCATTCTGTGAAAAAACTTGGTGTTATTATCCCTTTCCTTGATACATAACATCCTAGTTTTTTGTCTCCAGGAAATTTCTTCCAAGGAAAGAAGATGCTCCACCTGGGACCTCAAAGCTGCCCTATGACCTTTCTCCCCATCAATGAGACCAAAGTCCCCTTCCTTTTTTTTTTGATAAGTAATAAAGATGTATATTAAAAAATAAAAAAAACTACCTCATGCAAAAAAACAGAAGGCAGGGGTGAAAGGTACAGAAAAAAAAAAAAAAAAAAAAAAAAAAAAAAAACAAAAACAAAAAGAAAAGATACTAGTTACAAAGAAGAGAGCTAAGGAACATAGGGAGAGAATCACTAGAGGTGAGTCCCCAAGCCCTAGACCAATCAAAAAGGGAGCCACTGAAAGAAGCCAAAAGCTGATCAATGGAACTATCCATGTCCTCAAATGTCCTCTTATTTCGCTCCCTCCACAAACACCACATTAAGCATAGTGGGGCTAAATTCCAAATATTAGACGAATGCTTCCCAAACCAATTCCACCAACCAAAGAGAGTATCCGCTACAGATCTTGGCAAGACCCAAGAAATTCCAAAAGATCTAAACACCAAACTCCACAACTGGTAAGCATTACCACAATGCAATAGCAAATGATCCACCGTTTCACCATTACAACGACACATAATGCACCAATCAACAAAGTCCAGCCCTCTACCCCTCAAATTGTCACCTGTAAGGATTTTATCCCATACCGCAGTCCACACAAAGAAGGAAACACGCCGAGGGGCCTTAACCTTCCAAACACTTTTCCAAGGAAATATAATGGGCACGGGACCTCTTAACTTATTATAAAATGAGCGGATATCAAAATTCCCATTATTCGTCAACTTCCATCGCATACGGTCTCCATTTTCAGTTGGAGGTAAATTAGAGCCCAAAGTACGAAGAAATGCATCCACATCACCCATTTCCCAATCATTTGGTCTCCGAATGAAACGAACATCCCAACTTCTCCGATCCTCACTCCCTAATCGTTCCAAAGAAGAGGCCACTGATGCCCCTTTATTGGAGGCAATCCCGTACACAGCCGGATAGGTCAATTTAAAAGGAGAGTCCCCACACCATTGATCTGTCCAAAGCTTCACTCTATCCCCCACCCCTACCTCAAACTGAATATTTTTACTAAAAGTTTCCCAGCCCATTCGGATACTTCTCCACAAACCACACCCATGTACCCCTCTATCTAGCTTGGAAGTCCAAAGTCCCCTTCCTTGGCGTCTAATTTTTTCAGCTCCTCCAATAATTGTTTCTTTTGACGCTCTACATTACCAAACTCTCGGCGATTCCATTGCACAATGTCCTCTTTCAGAGCCTTCAATTTTTTTGCAAGCATGAAACTTGGTGTACCTACAAAAGAATGCCAATTCCACCAGGATTGAACCCTATCCACAAATCCCTCTGTCTTCAACCACATTTTCAAATCTGAACAGACTTTTCCCCCTTGCCATTCCTCCTGCCTCCAAAAGAATTGGACTGTGATCTGAGATAGGACAGGGTAAAATCCTTTGAATAACATCTGGGAAATGGTCCTCCCAATCTAGAGTGACCAAAGCTCTATCAATCCTAGACATCGCCGATTGATCAGTACCACTTGACCATGTATAGCTACCTCCTTCCAAAGGCAAATCAACCAAGTTAAGATCCTCAATAAATTCAGTGAATTTTTCCATAGCCAAGGTCAAACGTGTTTCACCCCTACGCTCACTAGGAAAGCGAACAATATTACAATCCCTAAAGCAACACCACGGTATCCTCCAATACTGCTAAATACCCACCAACTCATCCCACATGTGACCCCTCTCAATATTCTCATTTGGGCCATACACCCCTAAGCATGCCCATATAAAACCGTCCCCCACCCCTTGCCACTTTACCGAAACTGAGAAAGTACCAACCATAACCTCCACCTTCTCCAAAACCCTTTTATCCCACATAAGCAAAATACCACCAGCAGTACGATCAGCCTTCAAAACAGCCCAATCCACATATGGACAACTCCATAAACTATAAACCAGCTATCTATTCATGCTAGCAATTTTCGTCTCTTGTAAACAAACAACATCACTTCCACTCCCGCAACAAATTCTTCACCACAAGTCGTTTCCGAGGATCATTTAAACCTCTAAAATTCCACGAAATCATTTTAATATTCATAAACACAAAACTATCCCCAACTACTAACACCAGCACAAGACCACCCTCTATCTCCTATCATAATTCACCGAACAGATCAAGTTTTGCAACTCTCTACGTCCCTTGTTTTTGGACTTAGCCACTTTTTTGCTACCCGTTTCTTTCCTGTGTAACACATTGGCTACTTCCATCACAGTTTCTAGCCTCTGTAAGAGAGCAATGCACAACTTCTCATGTCGAATCGTTGACAACCCAACCAATTTACTGAACCCAGGAATTCTGTGTTTCACCCACCCAAAAATATCTAACTTATTCTCAATACTCAATACCTCAGTGGCTTGCTCCAACTCTGCCGAATTTGTTGACACACTCGGAGCAATGGTTTGCAGAGGTAAACAATCTGACACTTCTGTTTCACCAAAACCCACAAAAAAATCAATTGCATCCTCCACAAGCATGACCTCCCTAGGAAGACTTAAAAGTTCCTTACTAGAAAAAGAATTAACCTCCTGACCTGATACTCCAAAATCCATTGACCCAGCTCGCAAAAACTCCAGAAAAAGATCAGGAAAAGAAGGTCCAACCAATCTCGGCACAAATTTGAGAATCACCAACCTCTTACCTTCAGAAATCAACCCACCCGACAGCATATTAAAGCCTAAAATACTATTCCGGTCAGAGCTAAAACTAAAACCCATCTTCAGAAGAGACTCGGTGCACCCCAACACTTCCACCAGCGAAACCCAACGCTGATGAGTTGACAAAACTCCCTCTGCCTCGGTCTGCGTCGCCCCTACCGGCCAAACCACATGCACCTAATTGACCGAGAGGCTCCTTTCATCGTCATCGCTCCTCGACATAACCACTGGTGTCGCTAACCCAGTTGTAAAGACCATGGGATTCTCTTCAGTCTCATTGGGATTAAATGTAGAGGAGAGTGGGCCTAAAAGAGTGTTGGAGCATTCTCCAGCCTCTAAAATACATGGGCTTGTACTCAACGGGCTTAAATTAGACTCACAGTGGGCTACGGGCTGTTTTGGGCCCAACCTGATACTCAGCTTCTCATTCTGTTCAGTGGCAGCCCGTATCACCCATTTAAAAGAAGTTTTTCCACCTTTGGACTTATCCCAAGAAACCTGTCTCTTCCCATTCTCGGCCACCTCCACTATTAATCCCTTCCCAGTCCATCGTGTATCCCTCAAATCACGCCCCTTGCCATTTTCAGTTTTATTTGAATTCAAACTGAAACTTAACGGAGATCTTATTTGATTTTGTTCCGGTAATTTCTCACCTAAATTAATAACCAACTTAATGCTCCTCTCTCTCCCCTCCCCTCACGGCTGTTGTACCAGGCTGACCCACCGGACCATCCACCACCTGATTCCGAGATTGATTCAGAGGCACTGCCGTCGTTTCTTTCGTCCTATTCTGCTGTTTCTCCCCCATCGCCTCATCTATAATATTCTACCCTACATTCTTGGCTTTATGGAACGAATGAATACCACCTTTTGCCTGCATTGGACCCTTCACTGTCTCAACAAAAGACCGAGATGGATGAAACACTAAATTGCGCTTCTATGGCTGAGGGATAAACTTTACTTGGCTTGAACCACCAAAGGCATATTGATTGGGTTCTAACATCTTCCTCAATTCTAGACCAAATACCTTCCAACCATGTTTTTCTTTCCCTTCAGGGATTATGACAGACCTCCGGAGCCCGCCAATTTTGAGTTCAGTCACTAGCAAAAACTAACCAAAAGAGTTTGATCCCCGTTGCAAGGTGTAGGCAGTATCACCTTCCCTAAGCGTGAAAAATTGTTTGGGATTTACCCCAGTCACCATATGTTCTATATTTTTCATCAACCATAATGCCACGCTTTTGCCCATAAACACTGATTTCATGAAGTATTTGCCCCGTTCAAAAATACGTAACACAAAGAAATTCCCTCCTTCCTCCACCACCAACTGAAAAAGCTTCGATTCAATGAAAAAAGTACGTATCCCTCCCATACTGATGAGAATAAAAAAGAGATAGAAGAAACAATATCTGACTAATCTGAGGCAGCCAGGCCTCCACACAACATTACATCCAAAATAAAATTTAAGAAAACATATATTCTAATTCCAATATTTCAAAACTTAATCCTTGTAGCGTTAGCAAAACCTTATTATAAGTCAACCTCAAAGCCTGGTTTCCTTCATCTACCTCTTTAAGTTTCTGTATTCTTGCCTGTTCTAAATTTAGAGCACTTTCTGCTGCCCAGAGTACATTACCTACCATTTTTCATGCTCATGCACAAGTGCAAAAGTGTCCCTTAAAAACTAAACTTCTCAAAGCCTTTGTACTAAGATAAGATATAGAGCAACAGACATTTACAGAAAAATTGGATATAATTACTTTAGAATATATTGAGTGATATATGAGAACACCCCACCAATTATGTCAATGTCAAAGAATGGTAAGACAGCAATAAATCCCAGATACAAGAATCTAGATGCAAAACAATACACTCCTAAATCAAAAGGATAAACAAGGAAGTCAAGCATTCACTGGTTCAAAAGTTGTGAGGGAGGGAAGGGACGGGAGCGCTTTTCATTGAAGTATGGTGCACCATCTTGATCACAACCATAACAGAACTTAGGACTCTGATATCATGACAATCCCAAACTCCAAGCAATGCTTGGCAAAATATATGAACTAATAAGCTGAAAAAAAAAAAAAAAAATCCTTTTGTTCACTGATATTTTCAAATTTTAAAACTATTAGAATATTAATTAAGTGATTAAATTCACAACTTTTCCTATCAACTTCAGCTTTTAGGAGAATCGGTAGTTTATCACGGTATTAGAGCAAATGGTAATGAATTTGAACCCTATTTCCACTCTCCCTCCCATTTAAAATGTGTTGGTCCACATGTGGAGGGGAGTGTAAGACAATTGGTTATGTTAAATTCACCATTTTATCAGTGGCTTGGGAAGCATAATTCGAACATTTGGAATTTGATTCCAGGGTGTTTAATGTGGATTGTTTGGTTGGAACGAAATCGTCGCTCCTTTGAGGACAATGAGAAGACATTGGATGAGTAAAAAGGTTTTATGCCAGCGTAGTCTTTTTGAGTTTGGGGTTTTACTGATTCTTCTTCTCTCTCTGAATTTATGTTTTCCCTTAGATTAACTTCCTGATTACCCTCTTTTTTGTTTTGCTGTTTGTTTCATCTGTTTCTTGTTGTTCATCATCATGAACAACTTGTACTATTCATTTTTTAATCATTAATAATAGTTCTCTAATTACCTATCAAAAAATAAATAAATTCACCATTTCTATCAGCTTCATCTAATGGGAGAATCAATAATTTATAAAAACAACCACTTTGTTCAAAGATAATGATTCAGCAACGAAAAAAGAGATTTACTCACTGTTTGGATGTCTCAATTTTGGTACTAGAGTTTTTGTTGGGAGGGGCCTCTCATGTGTCCAAATATTTTGGGTTTTTTTTTCTTCAAGTCCAAGTTAATCTTTTATTGGACTTTATTAGGTTGTAAGTTTAGTAGTCAAATTATGAATCCTAGAATAAGTTAAGTACGAGTCAATGATTTATATAAATAAGCTTTTATTATGCTCAAAAAATTCAGAAATTCTGAGAATGAAACATTGAGTATTTGGTTACTGAACACGCATGCCTGGAGCTCTCTCTCTTTGTAGCACACTGATACAGTTCACAGCCCCCAAACAGTCACAAACCTCTTTTCTTCCCTCTTAGCAAAACCCTAGAACCCCTATATTTCCCTACTCATTAGCCACCAAAACACCCATTGAAACAAGCCATGAAAAAGTAAAACCCTTAACACATACATCTATAGTCCAAAATTCACGCAACCTTTCATCCTCTATATCAGGCCACTTTCAACCCTTGGGGTCCATTTGGTTGAGGGATGGAAAAGTGAGAGTATAGAAAATGGGGAGATGATGAAAATATGGGGAGATAGAATAGATTTTAATTCCCTCAATTGTGTTTGGTTAGAGGGTGAAAAAATGGAGGGATTGAAAATAGAGTTTGTACAAATTTACTCTCATACCCCTGTTACATAACTTTTTTTATATAAATATTTTATAAAGGAAAATAAAGTATTGTTTTTTAATAAAATAAGCAACCCAGAGCAAAGAAACCAGAAAAAAAGGAGTTTAACATGAGGAGAAAAGAATCTAAAAAAAAAGAGTTTAACGTTGCAATGAACCTAGAAAAAGAGAAGAAAAGAAAAGAAAGAAAAAAAAAAGAGTTCACGTGTTTAACATTGCAAAGAAAGAAAAGAGTTTATGTGTTTAACGTTGCAAAGAACCAGGAAAAAAAAAAAACCTTTAACGTGAATTTACTGGGGAGGGGAAGGGTTAGATAAGTAATTTCCATCCAACCACTTCTCCTCCCCATTTTCTCTCCAATTTGGGGGGTTGAAAAAAGGTGGGCCCAAGAAAAAAACAGTTGGGCCCCACCATTTTCTCTCCTCCAAAATCACTCCAACCAAACACCCCTCCAACCCAAAATCTCTCCTATTTCTCTCCCCCATTTTCCATCCTTCCTATTTTCACTCCAAACAAACGTAGCATTAAATTCGATCTTCCAAGCCATATTCAAACTAAAACTTTTAGTTTGAAGTCTAAAACCCTAAACATATCCATCTATAATTCCTAAGCCCACTTACAGGCAGGTGTACAAATTTCCAAATCTATCCTATGTTGAAATTTTTTTTTAAGAAGGTTAATAAACTATCATAACTTCAGAGTTCCATCTTGACTGACTTTCATACAGTTTTGATGCTCTTACGTTCTTCAATACTTAAAAGATGAGGCCCAAAGAAACCAAAACAGAAATATGAAAGGATTAGTCCAAACATCAAAATTAGTATTTTGATAACTAGTGACTTGAAGAATACCTTGCAAACACATATAAACTCTTCAGCTTGTAAGAACCACTATAATACATCAATACTTGGGATGATTTTTGGAAGCAGTCTATATGGTGGCCTCAAACAAGTATCGCCATAATCAGGAATGCACATAAGCTCATTCTCCAAAACAGAATAGGCTTCTGAAAATGCCTGAAACATAATACATTTGAGTATGAGATATAATAAAACCAAAAAGAAATCACAAAAGTCATTCCACCAACATGCACGGAAAGTTCTTATACAAAAGAAAGATGTTTTTTTAAAAAGTAAAATTATGTTAGCAGGCAGTTGAAGCTTACAAATGGGTAGCAGAAAATATTTAAAATTACAATTAATTAGCTTGTCAGTAATTTGGGCATCACTTAAGGTGAAGAGATTGTCCGCTAATGTGCCATTGTGGAATTGGGGGCATTTTTTTTAAGCATACATGATATGTTGCCACAATTGTGTGCATGCCAACATACAAATTAAGAATTATTTTATTGGTAATTACGCATGCACTCGGAGGGTCTTAAGCCCATGAACTCACTCTCCAGCTTCCTCATACAAGAGGAGGTATCATTTGAGCTAGAGTTCATTGGCTAAAATACAACTTAATAATAATGAAACTCTACCAAAAATTTGTTTTTGTTAAGTTAAAACTCTACCTACAATTTCGGAAAAGCATGATCAACAACCATGAAAGTTACCTAATAATGTTAAGCAGCTATCTATGAAGCACCATATTATCACACAGGTCAATTTAGAGTTTAATCCCTTTCTTCAATCATCATGCCATGGAAAAATTTATCATATCAAAGTATAACAGCAACAAGGTTCACTAGCTTACCTTGATACACTGATGAATCCTGAAGCAATTTCTCCCCACATTATTTGTTGGATATAGAGGATCATCAATGTGAATTGGATCAATACTACAAGCAGAAGATTGTCAATACGTTACACAAATGGAGATATGTTAGGGAAATCACGAAATCACTTATCATTCATAGATTTCAACATAGAAAGCAAGCGGGTGTTGCTATTACCTACAACCTCTTTCTCTTTTCATATAAACTCCACTTCCCTGTACTGAAATACGCATCTGGCGAGGATCAAATACATTCCTGGAAAATCAGAGGTTGAATGATAAACAGTAATAAATCTATAAATATTGTGTTGTATCTACTAAATAACTTTTTATTCAAAGTGAAATTTCAATTCAATAACAACTTTCAAAAAGGAAAGAGAAAACTTTGATATCAGCATTTTACTTACCCAAAGAAATACAGAAAATCCATCAGAAGGCTTCCAAAGTTCTGGAAGAACAGTAAAGCGGTAATTAGCCAAAGGCATTCACTTAAAAACTATCAGCACAAATTGGAAACAGAAGAAAGAGAACAAAAGCATAAAATTGCAAACCTTGCATGTAACCAAGCCACAAGAAATTTGACACTATATATATATATATTTGATAAGTAAGAAATTTGAATATTCAAATTAGAGAATTGAAAACCTTAACAACATGGTTTCCTGATTGATTGTTGGAAGTAGGTAGGGTAAGTGTTTTAGATTTATTTATTAGTTCAGTTATTTTGGTTGTGAAGGGGGCAGGTGGGACTTAAAATGTAGCTGTTTGGCTTCCTTAACGTGAGGTTTCTATATGTTGGGAACCAAATAATGTAAAATAAGAATTTTGTTTCCTCCTTTCCGCCAGCTTTGTCAAGTAACCAACAAAACATCAATAATCATACAACTCAAGAAATGTGCTGAAGTTTGTTATGCACTACTCAATGTTAATCTTTAAAAAAAAAAATACATGCCAAAGTACTTAAGGGGGAAATGGTGTCCAAATTACTGTGATGGTTGACATTTCTAGCATTTCATTGGATCTTTACAAGAGATTTGTCACTACTCTGTCCACTTGAAAAACTATTAGTTTGGGGGTAAGAAACTATAAAATCTCATCTTCTTCTTTTACCTGGTATATGACACAAGATATCCCATGGGACTTGATCCCATGACCTTACCCACCAATGACACCACTCCTCCGCAGGAGAAGAGGAGATCAAAATTTGGCCTAAAGTCCATTGGCCACCCATTAAACTAATATAATCATTTCAGAGTATTGAAATTCCTAAAATGTCTCTACAGGGGGATAAATATGACATCCCCCACAAGGTTTCCAGCCCTGGCATTCCAAGGTAAACTTCAGAAATATTGTTAGTATTCATGAGCAAAGAACTTAAGGACAATAGCAGCAAAAAAAGGCAGTACATTTCATGCTTATAGAGGATGATGCCTCCTACATGAATGCCTTCCAGTATGATGTGGTTGGCTATTCAACATGTCAAGTCCCAAGTGTTATTAGTTACCTAATTTCAAAAAAGGTGGACACTTTTGCTCATCTACTATCCACTTAAGAAACTTAAAAAGCCACCATGAGAATAAGGAAGGCATTAGATGCAGATTAATGAACTAATTTCTTTCTTTTTTATATAGGTAAGAATGATTTTATTGAAAGAAGACTACTTAATACAAAGAGTTCACAAAGTAGCCAAAATAATTACAAAAAGATAGGGACTCTATGAACATTGGAATGGAATCTCTAGTTGTGAGTCCCCAAGCATGAGACCAATCAAACAAGGTTCCTGCAAATAGGGAGAGGAGCTGATCCCCCGTACTCTCCATATCCTCAGAAGTACGCCTATTGCACTCCCACCTTATAATCCACAATAAACAGAACAAACCCAAATTTTAAATGTCCAATGAATGTTTTCCCATCCAGTTCCTCCAACCAAACAAAAGATCAATCACTCTCTCTGGTAGAACCCTGTATATCCCAAACACTAGGAAGCACGGACACAAATACGGGCATGAGTACAACACAAAATCAAGTAGAAGAAGCAGCGGACAACAAGAAATAAAAATAAAAAGGAGAAGAAGTGAAGAACCAGAGGAGAGGACAAAACGCAGAAGAGAAATAGATCTAAGAATCTGGGCTGCTGGAGCTACGTAAAAAGAAGAAGAAGAAGAAGAAGTGGGAGATCGAAGTGAGACAGAGAGAGTGAGTCAGTGAGAGACCAAGAGAGAGAGGAAAGAAATTATCTGATTTTGGGTGATTTTTACTTCTTTTTTTTAATTTCTCCCCTCGCCATGTCCCGGTCGTATCCGATAAATTTTTTTTTTTATTTATTTAAAAAAAGGCTGGGACACGTGCAGCCGTGTCCCATGAGTTCCCGTGTCCGACAGTGGCACGGCAGGCAAAATGCCATGTCAGTGCTTTCCAGCCCAAAAATACTATACACGAAACTCCACAACTGATGAGCCCCTAGTGTTCTAATTTCATACAAGCATCTATTGTACACCCTCAATAACATATAACAAAATATTCTCCAGTCAATTTAGATTTCCAAGAAGGATGAAGTATCTATGAGTAAAATATTTCCTAGACTTACCACAGACCACTTTGGTAATTGAGGTCTAATGTTGACATAATTATAGAACATGAACAAGAATATAGAAGACAATTTTTGTTTACTCCTAATATAAAATATATGGGGGAACCATAAGGCCAATGAACTCTATTTTAAATGGCACTTAGAACAAGGTGTAGAGTGAGAACATGGGTTTAAAACCCACTTTGACAACAGATAATTAAAGGAGACGGGGGATAATTATCATGGATTGATTTTTTATGTGTAAAGTCCATGGAAAGAATAACGAATCATATTTTCTTACATTGTGCAGTGGTTTGGAAACTGTGGTCTATGATCCCTCAGCTTGTTTGGTGTTTCCAGGGTAATGCCATTTTTTGTGATGGAGATGTTACCACGTTGGACGGGGCATTTTGGCAAGAGTAATGAGGGCTTTGGAAAGTTGTTCCTTTGTGCCTTGAAGTGTCTTTGGAGAGAGATTCTTGTTGCTTTGCAGGGAAAGAGTTGAGCATGTTGAAGCTGAAATACTTAATTTAAAGACCTTATATGAATGGACTTCCACATCTCCTACATCTTCTGCCATAGACTTTCTGGGGTTCCTAGATTACTTGTACTTTATTTTTTTTGATAGGTAAACAGAAAATTATTATTAATGAGAAAAAAAGGAAAAGTAAAAGTTGTTCATGATGATGAACAACAAGAAAAAGAACAAACAGCATTATTATTATTACTTGTACTTTCTTTGTTGCAATTTTAGGGTTTTTTTTTCGTTTTCATTTTCTTTTTTCTTTTTTCTTTGTTCCTTGTATACAACTTATGTTTGGGATTTGGTCCCAGGCTGTTTAATGTGGACTATTTGGTCTGAGCGGAATCGGCGGGCTTTTGAGGATGAGGGGAAAACTGTGGTTCAATTATTAGAGTTTTGCCAAAGGAACCTCTTTGATTGGTCTCGATGTTGGGGTTTCTCAGATTGTTCTACCCTTACGGATTTTATTTCTTCTATTAGAATAGATTAGGGGCTGTTTTTGTCTTGTTGTTTCTTTTTTTCCTTTGTTCACTACCATGAACTCTTTGTGTTTCTCTTGCTTTTCTTTTATTAATAATATTCTATTCTTACTTATCAAAAAAAAACTTGGCTAGCACCCCTTTGCATTTTAAAGAATTATTTACTTAACAAAAGAACAAACCCACTAGATGTGCATAATTCTTTTATGGATGTTTTAGATTTTTAAAACTTCAGATGTTAGTTCTTTGGATGCTCTAGAATACTACCCGTGTACTAGGTTCTTGCCCTCTTTCTTTTTAATAAAATTCTTATTACTAAAAGGAAAAAGCCTCATTGGATGCACATGTACCTTACCAATAAAAAAAAATTACACTTTTTCGGTAAAAAATGAAATCTATTAAAAAAGCAA
This sequence comes from Quercus aquifolioides, assembly GCA_019022515.1. Classification (NCBI taxonomy): domain Eukaryota; kingdom Viridiplantae; phylum Streptophyta; class Magnoliopsida; order Fagales; family Fagaceae; genus Quercus; species Quercus aquifolioides. Next base: position 38,841,664 of record CM032333.1, read on the forward strand.
TAGGTTGCAGGTTCAAATCAAGGAATCAACATCTCCATAAACAAACTAAGGCTGCCTACCAAAAGTGGAAGCTTTGTACACTGGATTCAACCTTTTTTTATAAAAGGAATAGCGCTAGTAATGTTTTATATACAAGAAGAAACAGCAACGATGTTACAAACTTCAAGCTCAACAGAATCTTTAAAACAAAAAATAAAATAAAATAAAAAAACCCAGAGAAAAAGAGTATTTATAATAATTATAAGACATAAAACAAGTGCAATATGTCATTAATAAGGGAAAAATCCACACTATATAAAACAAAATGCGAAGTTGAAAGACTGATACTAACTTGGTTAATAGGCCGGCCAAGATGATGCTCATGCTGAAGAAAACGTGTAATAAGTAACACCTGTAAAAGAAGTCACAGCACAAAAGTTAGCACATGCAGAATCACCATTGACTTATTCTCTTTTATCCTCAATGAGAAAAAGTAAAAGTTCAAAAGAACAACCAAAACAAAGTGTGCGTCTTGTTTCATAGAATTTTAAAATGTTCATGCAGCTTCTTTAGTCACAGAACAAGCCAGTTCAAAGAATATGACTAATGCAGCATTACTAACCAAACAGTGGGAACTTAAACCACCAGAATATGACTGGTCCAGGCTACGATCTGCCAAGAACTGTTTCAGTACCAAAGCAAGGGGTGTAGCCGCTAGAAATTGTTCGGTCAGCTCCTTAACCTGTACAAAAACAAAAAATATGTTGAACTTGAAATATGATTTGGAATTTTATACTTGAAAAATAAAAAACTTCAGAAAGACTAATTGGGAAAATGTGTCCAAAGCTAAGGCAGAAAACACAGAAAGGTAAAGACCACCAAGATTGTGGTGGCATCCTAATTTGAAGTCAAATCCATCTGGCTGGTTTCTGCAACTTTACAGAAAAGTTCGGCCTTTCAAAGTAACATTTTATTGGACAGTTTCTCTTTTTCTTTTTGGATTACTGTGCAGGAGAAGGAGAGGGAGAGAGAGGGGGGGGGGGGGGTAGGGTGGGATTCTGTTCAAACTAATTTTCATATAACATTTCCAAACCAACTCATCAAATTGCAATTAAGAGATCTAAATAAGCCTTCCTCACAAGAACACTGCTAGACACATATTAATGTACCATACTTTCTTTTTTTGAGCTAAGACAATAGATGTACCATACTTTCAAAACCTCAAGTACAATAAGAACCCACAAGTCAATTTTGCTTCTTAAAGAAGAGGGCATACCCCAGGAATCCAAGAACTCAAGAATGTGAACTTTCATGAGAACACAGGATTCCATGTATCAAACAGCCCTTAATGGTCTGACCAACTCTACTCTACTCCCCTCTATTCCCCCTCCCTCCCCCTCAATCCAAACAGGCCATAAGAGTCTTCAACTGAAACATCAATCTTTGGCATGCACGCCCTAATGTTCCTCTGAAGTTGGTTTCAAGAAATGGATTACAAGCTCTAGTCCAAGACTAAGAAACATAGAAACTGCTCAACAGTAAGACCCTTTGATAAGTGAAACAAAGAAACCCTTAACCTAGTATTCTTCTTACATTATCACAATTAAGCTAAAGTACATCATCAGCAATGATTAATTGCAGTCAAGCAAACCCATGTTACCATCTGTATTATATATTTTTTTTTATATAGGTATGATAGAATTCACACTATGGCATCCACTCCATGATAATTGTTCCTTATCTTCAAGCCATGATACCAATTGGTTTTTGGTATAGATAGGGTTTGAACCCTAGATCTCTTATCTAGGATGCACGGACACTTTGTTTAGGGTGTTGTAACCGTGTCATACTAGTGTCATACCTTCCGTTTCATGTTATAATTTTTCAAAAATTGCTCGTGTTGCCATGTCGTACCCATACCTGTATCCATGTCTGTGCATCCTAGTCTCTTGTTTGAAGACAAAAGATTTTACCACTTGAACTAACTAGAATCCACATTACCATGTCTAATATCTTGCAACAAAAGTGCATAGTTGATCAAATCTATGAAAAAACTGTTTTTTTTTTTTAATTTTTAATTTTTTTTTAATGTAGGGACCTTTCTAAAGAAGAGCTCTTTGGACTCGCCTCTAGCCAGTAAAACCTATGGGAAACTGACCCCACTTGCCAAAACCAGCTGTCGGGTAATCCAAGGGCATTAACCCCAAAAACTTAAATTAACCTTTTATCAAAATTGAGTGAATCATGGGTAGAACTTGAAGTAGATATTCTAATAACTATCTAAAAGGTAAGGATCTTATAGCTAAAAGTACTATATTACAAACAAAATTACCAGCTTTGTAGTTTGCAATCCTGTATGTGATGGTGACTTAAAACTGATGTCAAGACGAACTGATTTAGAATCATTGGTAGTATCACAATCTATCTGTGCACATTTTGGCAGAGCAGAATCTTCTAAAACAACCGTATCAGAATAAACATTATTGCCTTGTTCACCATTCATGTGAGTTGTCTCCTCCTTAGGTGATTGTACATTAGAGGCAGAAGAGGTAATGAGATCATGAGGTACTTCCACCACAAGCATAATAATAGGTATCTAAGAGCAAAGGGGAACAGTATAAGAAGAAACGTATAAGATTAAAGAGAAGCAAAATTAACAGAGTTTAAAAGAAGAGGCATTACAGCTGTATTTTCCACAGTCTTAAGGGAATCATTTTTTACCCACTCCTGGTTGGCAAGATACCTAGCTGCATGCTGAAATACCAATACAACAAAATCTCAATTTTTTAACCGGCAAAGAACAACAACAAAAGCAACTTAACAGAGCTTGACCAAAAAACAGAGAACATTTCCAGCTCAAATGCCTTTTTTTTTTGGGGGGGGGGGGGGGGGGGGGGGGGGGGGGGGATGAGATTCATGTGAGAAGCATGGCATGCTCAAATACAAAATTGGTAGGTTATAATAACAACAGTAAAAATTACAAATAAAATAGAAAAATAAAAAATCATGAACAGAACCACAATAATCAGTATCAACAAGTTTATGCACCCTCTTCTAGGAATCTAATTTAGTTTATGTTTACACTAATGGTGAGAAAAAATTTACCATTTTGAAGTAGATACAAATGCCATGCACCACAAACAAAATATTTAGAAGAACTAAGTTTAGAAAAAAAATATATATTGAAAACATAAGCGGTTGAAAACAAGATTGTGTATCTAATCATTCACCTGCAAAAATTAACATCTCATTCAAAAAAAAGTCACACCATTAAAAGTAAAGATTACAGACTTTGCTGTCACTTCAAAAGCTCCCTTACTCCTTGCTTTGGAATTTCAGTTTGTAATTGATGTATACATTTCAAGATTTTTTATTAAAAGGTGCTCGGTCATGCAAATCTCATTTGCCATTAACTTCCATGGCAGCTAACCATCGTTAGCTTGATTAAATGCTAAAATTCACACTTCATCAAATAGAGTCTTGGTATCAAGATTGGCATTCACAGAGGTACTAAATTCTTTTAGATAGGTAATAATAATAATAATAATTACTTACCAATAAATTATTATTATTATTACTATTATTTTATACTATTTTTATAAGAGTAATAATAAAAATAGTGTAAAATGAAAAGAGGGAGAGTGAGGAACACTTGGTCAGAACCAAATGGCAAAATTCTGCATCAGATTAGGACCAATACAGTAGGCCATGCATCAACAATCTTCTACTATCAGCATGCTAAATCGGGGCCCTCAAGACCCCTTTCCAAAACCCTGATGATCATTAGTGTAAAAGAAATAAGTAATGGAAGTCCAATTAAGCATGGGAACATGCAGGTCTAGAAAAGAATGTTGCTGTTTGACCTAAAATTGTGGAACCTCTAATCCATCTCTTAATTCTGACATCAAATTCCACCCAATAACAGAAATCCACAATGTGCAATGAAACTTTGGCTAAATAATCAAGAAACCCATGCTTAGCTACCAGCTAAGGTTGACTGCATGTGTATAGAAAGGCCAAACGAGTCGTTGATCAACAACCTTGAGCACCAATGATAGACACTAAAAGTACTTGCATAAAAGAAAGGGGAAAAAAATTAACCAATAAGCTTGGCTTGAATTCACAAGGCCAGTAATCATTCACAGTTTTATTATATCTGATCTTTTTTTTTTTCTTTTTTGTAATAATTTGAAGTATGTTTGATGATATTAGTACTGATGAACTCATCTGCTCTTAAAAAAGAGAAATAAATAACATTAACACACACTACACCAAGTTGCACCCACTGCCAAAAGGCTCTAACACATTTGTCATTCCTTATCACCTCCAATTATTTCCGAATTTTCTGGCAGTAATTAGAAATGTTTGTAGAAGGACAGTAATCAAGGAAAATGGTTGAGGAGGTGCAAAATATTGGCTTATTTTCAACTCCTAAAAGCACCAATAACACTGTTGTGAGCACCATTGATTCTCAGGTAATTCAATGTGACATCAATGAGATTTCCCTTAATCTGATTGTATAGAATATCTCAGTATATTTTAAACAGTTACAGTCTTAGGTATAACATTTACAATTTTTTTGGATTTTATTGAGAACCCAAAGAGTTTCAGACTACACGATAAAGAACATCAAGAAATATATAACTCACACAAACAGCTGTTTTGCCACAAATGCCTTACTACTGCAATACCGATGTACATAATTGGCAACATACCTGAAGGCATGTTTCTTTGATACCATTACGACCCTCCAATATCCCAGCTTCTTTAATGGGTTCCTATAGCATATGTCTTGCAGATAAGGTGTTTGCCATAAAAGTACTAGCACAGGGTAAAGTAGTTATTGAACCAAGAATTTTACCAGGTTTCTCACTGGAGGGAGACAAACCACAAGGTCCACATCACTTGTTGGAAGGGACAAACCTGTTGAATTTGAACCAAATATGTGTGTTTGAGACCTGGGCCATAGGACTTGGAGAGATCGTGTAACTCGCTTGACTGCCCAATTTATGTAGGGCTTCCTGGCCATATTTGCTGCAGCAACCTTGGACACCATCATATTTGTAATGTCACATGGATTATTGGAGTCAATAAGGGCAAAGCTACAAATTCTCAATGCAAATTTTGAGTGGAGAAAAAAAAAACTAGAATAATGATGATGGCCATAATGACAGACGATGATGGTGATCATGATAATGGAAAAAAAGCCTTGTACCTGCTTGCAGAATGAGTCAATCTCATCATGGAGGAGGCTGTGCATCAAAGAAATTGAGGTCTTCCATGAAGGACAGCTCTGTAACTCTGGTGGTTGCAGAGGGATTGCAACATCTGGCTGTGTAATGATATTTTCATCTAATAAATGCATTGCAAAACACCAGAAAAACTTTAGAACAACATAAAATAGATGCTATACTTACATGTTCCTGATCACGAGCTAGCTGGGACATTGCAATCAACCGATCCTGCAGCAAAGCTGCAGGTAGAGGCTGAATCATTGGACGAGCTGACAGATTATTGTTTCTCCAAGAAGGCCAAACAACTTCAGCACCGTCCATACGCAAACAAGCATCCTCCAAGTTATTTCCATCATTGTACCAACCTCTCACACCCCACTGCCTAGGGCTGGAACTACCAGATCTAACAGTTGGAAAACCCCTTAGTTTTCTGGAGTCACTCACAGGGGAAGGCGGTGGTGGACGTGGAGCCCTTGGAACACAAAGCACTACAGGTGACGGTGGCCGCTTTATCCGAGGGTGCTCCCGCCTCGTAGAAGGAACACAAGGGCTTTTGTGATCATGACTACGCTTAAAATCTCTTGATCCCCTCGACCAATTTGGAACGACGATTGGTGGCAAAATAGGATAAGGAAGGGAATCTCCTGTCTTCCCTTCAACATCACTAGGTAAATTTGGCAAAGATCCAGTACTGTCCTCTTCAGCCCCCGCATCTGCCAATGTTGATGAGGAATGCAACATCTTGCCAGGTATTTCATTTCCTGGAATTACATAACCAAGAGGCTGGTGTCCAGGCCCCAAAGGATCAAAAGAATTGAATGAAGCAGCAGTAGGTGAAGTCAAACCATTTGTACTATATGAAGAAGAATAGGCAACCATGTCATCAACAGCCCTAATCATGTCAGCGTCACGCCAAGCCCATGAGCTATCATCAGAACTAAGGGAAGGAGGTCGAGAAAAACCCGTCCCTGGGAGATCAGAAGGATTCCAGTACATCACACCACCACCAAAGTATTGATTATAATCTATCCCAGAAACAGCATGCACCTCAACTTCTTCCTCTGATATCCAGTGGCTGTCACATTCATCTGCTAGTTCCTGTGCATTTGTTAGATCGGGTGAATCTGTGAAATCCCCAGAGTACTTCCTTTCATCATCAGTGGTCGGAGCATTAAGCTGCACACTCTGAGCATTTAAACTTTGTGGGAAAGTAGACTGCCGCCTTGAGATAAATCCAGAATCATAATTATAGGTTACCGAGGGAGCCAGTCCACAAGTACTTCGAACCACTGGAGGCCAATCTAAACTCATTGACAATGGTCGAGACAGAATTGGGTTACACCCGCCTTCAATTGGAGAGTTTCTTGCATGATGCATTGTGGGTATGAAGGATTGCTGGAAGTGATTATGCCAGTTCCGACCAACATCCAGATGCAATCGATCAGTGGCAGCTGGGAGATGTGAACTAACAGATGGAAAATAAACAGGAGTAACATTGGGCCACTCATTCGGTGGGTGCTCTGAAGAATTTGAGGGTCCTGTATCAAATGTATTTACACTCTCTTGCTCCCTAACCAGAACAGATTCATCTTTTATGTCAAAAGCTCGGATTGGTTTGTCAGGGAAAGTTGATTTTACATCACATTCACTTCTATTTTCACAATTCTGGAAATTGCTATCTTCATTGCTCAAAACATTATCAAGCCCCAATGCAGGCACAGCAGAAGGTACATTACAATTTAAGGTCTCTAATCTTAAAGATATAGTTTGCTTTTCAATCATATCATTTGATAAATTATAACACTCTGAACCTATATTGCAGAAACTTTCACTAGAACCATTAACATAATCTCCTTGAATGCTTTGGGTGGCATTGTCCTCCCCAGTAGGCCCATTAACGGAACAAGGAAGACTGGATTTTGATGCAAGGATATCATTACCAATTTTATTATCATCTGTGGCGTTCAGGGTGGTTGAATTGTCAAATGCTCGAACAGAATCTCGTGCCACATTTTGAGAAACAGCAGACAACGAGGAATCTTCCATGACTGAATTCTCGTACTTCCTCACTTCCATGAGATTATTAAACCCAGATTTTTTCATTTTGTTTTTATCTTTCCTACCCTTCCTTGCAGGATTTTGAACTTTTCCAACAACCGTTCCTTGGGCATGTTCCTGATAACAACTACCAGTTATAAACCATCCAAACAATTAATATCATACCATTAAACCAATAAAAAGATAAATGATTTCAAATGAAAATGTAATAGTAATAATTATTGTCACCATCTGAACAGTTGATGTCTCTCTGCAAGTCTCCTTCCCCTGAGGTATATCAAAAATCTTTTGGGACTCCATCAAATCTGCCTTCTCTTTACATGCATTCGCACAATCAAGATCCTGGAATATTATTTGGAACATTTATCACTAAATATCTCAATGTGTGTATGTGCGTGTTAAAGGACTTCAGCAAATGCTTTATAGCATAAAATATTACCATGAGAGATTTGTCACATGGAAAATCATCTAGACGAGACCTTGGAATAGGATTTCCCCTTTTCATATTACGGGTTCTCCCTTTTTTTCTACGGCTACAAGCACCAGGCTTTTCTTTGGATTTATTAGGTAATGACTTCTCAATTCCCTCTTCCAGAAGTTCAAGTTTTGTACAATCAAGTGAAACAACCTTGAGAAATCCTCGCAGTTTCCTCAAAATACAATCAGAAATGGTACAAACAGATCCCAACTTACTAAAAAACAGTTCCCCTTTATCATACTCACCATGGTGACATGATGATATCATCATGATAATATCATGAAGCACAAGCAAACTATTAAACGCATTTGCTAAGGAAGTTGGTTTTCCAAGAAGAGAAGCAGAGGTACTGATCAAGCCAAACTCTGCCTTGGCAGCGACACTGGGGATAGTCCTTCGCATTTCCATGGTATGATTGTATCTCACCGGATGTTCTGCTCCTGCACTAAAAAGCCACATCTCATCCTCCAAAACTGTACTTGCCTCCTTCAGAATCTCATGAGTCTGAAAATTTAATAGTGACCAAAAATTTAGTACAAAGTGTAATAAAAATTACTAGAACCAGCAATTAGTCAATTGTAGAACCATCATGGTTCAATCATGTGTTATTTAATATGAAAGGCAATCTCTCTCTCTCTCTCTCTCTCTCTCTCTCTCTCAAGTAAATATTCTGTATGTTACTCAAATTTGCACACACGATGCAACAGATCCTTCTAAAAAAAAAATGGAGAAATAAAATAAGAAACAAAAAAAGCACATCTTCATGGCACAAGATCCTTACATACTGTATGTTACACAAATTCTGATGTTTATCCTACAAATCACACACAGGGTTGCTCCTAGGCATGAGAATAAACTGCTTAGCCCATCAAAGGTGAATGCCCATGGATTACCCAGAAACTTGCTTTGGCAGGTGGGGTTAGTTGCCCATAGGTTTTACCAGGCTATAGGCGAGTTCAAGGGGATTTTTTTAGAAAGGTTCCCTAACTTATCAAAATCAAAATCACATGTGGGGTTAACAGTTTTGTATACCTTCTAAAGAATTGCATGAGGTATGATCTAGTCCACTTATCAAGCATCGCATCATTGCCAGATAACCAAATCAGCCAAGTTACTGTATAAGGTATGGCTCATAAATCTGCAATATCTTTAAATATCCAAAACTTTTGCATAAGCCTAACCACAAAGAAATATGATTCACCCATTTCATACAAAGACTATTCCATATGTTAACCTTTTACTCACAAACTTTCTATAAATGAATTACACTTCACCCTCAAAATATGTACTATTTCTACTTAAAACCACTTCTCCATCAATGCATATATTACCCAAACATTTAACTTCAACAATAACAAAGCCTTAATACCAAAATTTTGGAGACAGCAATGGATTTCACTACCATTCTAGCCTAGGCAAAACCATACTCTGTCAGTTTTTACTAATTCTACTGCATTCAATATATCCATATTTTGGTTTTGGTTTGTTCACTGCATCTATATTTTGCTACTACAACAAATCCACTCGTATTCCTAAAATACGAAATTGCATTCTTAACTACACATAAAATGCCACATTATACAATCTATCACCAAAATCAGAAAAAATAAACAAATGACGAAACATTAAGAGTTGTTCCAAGAAAAGTACCAAAGATTTTGCGGATTTCCCCAACACCACGGTCAGGATTTTCCGCCTCGCGGCAGCATCCAAATTCCTCCACCAATCCACACATCCCCTCTTCCTCCAATACACATTAGCCGCCACGCCCGCGGCGGCGCTCGCCTTCTCCTTCAACTTCACCCCTCTTTTCCTCCCATTATTACAGTTCAACCACGCCAATCTCAGCGCCACCTCCAACCTATTCACCACAAAAGCCTCCATTGTATAGTACCCTTTGGCCTTCAACCACTCCAATTCCACCCAATCCGACCCCAACTCGCTCTCCTCCCCTCTCAAAAACCCTCCATTCGAAACCTCATCCATGGTCTCCACAAACCTCTCCAAATCCTCCACAAACTCCTCGCTCACCGTCGCGGTATCGAGGCTCCGAACCGAGCACGAGCATTGGCCGACGCTTTCCCCTTCGGTCGAAGAGAAGAGCCGAACCGACTCGGCGACGAGTCTCTCGGAGCGGTTCGACTCGGCGACGCGAGAGAGAAGGCCGCGCGACTTCTTGAAGCAGAAGCTGGGGAGGTCGTCGCGGGAAGGAATATCGGGGAGGACAATGAAGCAGCCGTGGCCGTGGGTTCGGACCTTGCCGAGCATGTTGACGAGGACTCGGACGAACCTGGAATCGACGGCGGTGATGTGAGCCTGGCGCTGGTGGACGGTGAGAGACGAGAACCATTTGAGGATTGAGGACCTAGGGTTCGAGTTTTGGAGCGGAGGAAGACCTGAGTCGGCGGCGGTGCGGGAGTGGTAGAGAGAGATGTGGGAGGTGAGCGAGTCGATGAGTTGGCTCTGAGTCATGACCGAGTTGGCGAGTGAAGGTTTGGAATTACAACGATTTGGGTTTGGTTTTGGTTTTGATTTTGATTTTGGTTTCGACATTTTATTGGGTTTGGTTTGGTTTGGTGGTTGAAGTTGACAAGTTGTAGGTGTAGATGCAGAGAGCATGAGAGAGAGAGAGAGAGCGGATACTCGGGGGAGAAGAAATGTGAGGGAGATGCGGGTCATTCAAAGCGGGTTTATTTTTGGGGGGTCCAGATTCGGCCCGGTGGGTCCTTAAAAAGAGAAAATTTGATACTTTTTAGAAAAATTTGATAATTTATAGTACAACTTTTGCTTCTTTTTTTGAGAATCAAACTAGCTTTAACTGTTCTGCCGAATAAAACTTTTGCCGTAATTCGCAAGCGACAAATTATGGTCCTAACATTGTTGATTTTTTTGGATAATATTTTTTCATGCAATATTTTTAATTTGGAAAGTGCTACATTTATAATATTTTTTAATATTTTTATAATAAATTATAAGTAGTAAGTTATTATTTGTTTTAATTTGAATTCATAATTTAAATTACTTTTTTGCTTATACGTAACAACTAATAACAACCTACAACTTAAAATTTGTTATAAAAGTATTATGAAAATGTTATAAATATTGCATTTATCCCACAAGTCCACAACTATCAATTGACAATCCCAGTTTTAAATAATTATTATACCAATGTGAGTCCTTCGGACTAAATTGGGTATTAAGAGAGACATAAATTTTCTTCAAAAAAAAAAAAAAAAAAGTGAGACATAAATTAGGTGCAATACCGAGATTACACTTAGTGATTCAATGGAAAAAGGCAAATTCTATCTTATTTAATAACTAATTTAAGGGGTATATTGATACAATTCTTTCAAATTGGGGTGTGAGTCTAGCAAGTAGAAGTTTTGGTTCTTTTGGACTCATTGAAAATGATGCCAAAGTAAGTTTTTTTTTTTAATGTAATTTACTTTTTTTAAAATACTTTTATTAAGTTACATATGTACCTTTTTTTTTTCTTTCTCTATTTTGATAATGATTAGACTTTTTTTTTTTTTTTTTTTTGAGAAACATATAATGGTTAGACTTAGAGATATGTATTTTTATTATTTTTTTTAATATAAGATAGAAATTCTACTATAGTCTAATTTAAGTATATATGTGTGTAAAGTTTCTTTCTGAAGACTTGAACCATAACTTTTGTCTCCTACATCTCAGAATCACTTATATGTATCTTTTGATTAAGTTAGGGGATTTTTTTTTTTCCTGAATGATTACGTTAAGGGATCTTATTTATTATATTAGCTGCAAGTTACAGACGTAGCTTCTGATTACTTTAGGGGATCTTATTTATAATGTTAACTGCATTAAAAATACACATCTATTGAAAATGTTTATGCTAAAACTAGATGATTAACATTTTTGCTCAGAATTAACTTATGGAGACTAGAGAGTAATGTCTGTATGAGTAAAAATAGAACAACTATTTATTTCATAGAAAAGGAAAGTGTTTAATTCAAATTTTCACTTTGATAATTTTTCATTCATGTATATTAAAAAAGTTAAGAACCCTTGATCATTTATAATATTCTAAATTGTTACTAAATTTCGCCTTGAAAATAGCCTATTATATAATGATTCGTTTAATTCTATTAACTTCCTCACATTCTAAAAGCAAATATGCAAAACATTATATCTTGAACTTCTTCTTTTCGTTTTTCGGTTTCATAAGTTTCTATAATGTCATAATTGTTTAAAATCGATGTTGCCCAGTGCATGGTAATTTTGCTGCTTGGGGCATTGTTCATCTAATGGTACAGATTGATCTACACTACAAGAGCAAATGATCTTAATTGCTCCTCCATCAAGTCACAATTTATTAGCAAAGTCAATAAGAGCTGTGTAGTAAACAAATGGGCAGAATAATTTTGCTTCTTTAGAGACAAGTTAGAAAATGAGCGACTGCTCAAATCTTGGTATGTCTCTCTCGGTCCCTCTTCTCTAAGAATCTATATTCATTAGGATTTAGGATGAATCTTACGTTCTTATGTTTCCATTACTCTGTTATCATTTTATCTTTGATGTATTATTTACGAATAAAGAGTTTTATAAAGTCATATGTTAGAGGTTTTGCAATCAGGTATAAAGGTTTTTTTTCCCCCCTAAATGAAAAAGGGAGCTTGCAAATGTAGTCACTGCCCCAGCCCACTTAAACTTTATTCATGAATGGCGTGGAACCATCTGTGTAATAGTGGGGCTTACCACTACTCAAACCCACAACTTCAGACATGCAAGGTGATGAGCTACAAGGGCTTCTTACCAACTAACACAGTCGATTTATGGGTACATTTTTAGCACACTCTTCTATGGCCATATATATTATGCGTATAAAGACTAGAGATGATGGGTAATTTTTTCTTGCTCATGATTGATTTCACCTATCGTTCCTTGTTTAAATAGTTTGGATTTAGCTTCATTTTAAATGTGGCTTTAGTTTATTTCATGTAGGATACATGGTTAGAAAGATTGATTCAATTTGGGAGTATGCAAAGGATATGATAATGGTCGTTTTTTTTTTTTAAGTTCTGTAAAAATGATTTTGCTGGGGGTATTTCAAGGGTTAAATCACATTTATCTAGGATTAGAGGCTGTGATGTTCAAATTTGGGAGTGGAGGAAGAGAGATAGAGTGGGAGTGGTAGAGAGAGTTTAGGGGAGGTGACTCTATGAGTTGGTTCTAAGTCATGAGCGAGTTTGTGAGTGAAGGTTTAGAATTACAATTTGGATTGGATTTGATTTTGGTTTAGATATTATTTAGCTTTGCAAGTTGAAGTTGAAGTTGTAGTTGTAGACAGCATGAGAGAGAGGATACTCAAGGGAGAAGAAATGTGAGTAAGATGCAGGTCGTTGAAAGTGGGTTTTCTTTAGGGTGTTCAGATTCGGCCCAATGGGTCCTTACTTTTTTTTAGGTCATTTTTATACTTTTTGACCCTAAACTTTCAATCGACTTACAATATATCCTGATACTATTTATTTATTTGGTTGAGACTCCAATTAAATAAAAAAAAAATAAAAAATAAAAACTATATGAATGTGCCTCTTACTGTCTAAATTGAATGTCAAGTGAGACATAAATTACTTGAGTGTCGTACCTTAACCAAAACCTCACATGGGTTCCGATTAGCTTAATGGGTAAAAATTTAGATTTTTATTTTTTTTTGGGGGATGATGGTAAAAATGTAGATTATGTTAGGGGATCTTTTATATTTCATTAGCTGCATTAAAAATACATGTCTATTAAAAATGTTGAACTAAATTTATTCATGATAAAACTAGATGATTAACATTTTTTCTTGGAATTGACATATGGAAAGTAATGCATGTATGAGTTAAAATAGAAGAGCTGTTTAATTTATAGAATAAAAAAATGACAAATTTTAACTACAAAATTAGTTGTAATTTAAGACTATAACCTTACTTAATATCTTTTTATTGAAAGTGAATTTTGACAAATCCACCATTGGATGATGTTTTCTTCTAATATTCTTCATGCTTGCAAAATTTCTAGAAAATTAAATATTAATAGCTATGTCATCAATAAATTGTTTAAATTGCAAGTTTTTGTAATTTAAAATTATTCATAAAATATAAGTTTATAGATTATATAGTAAATAATATCCGATTGACACAAAATTTGACATGTGTATTAAGAGCGTAAAGAACATACAATTCAACAGTTAGATTTTCAAAATATATAGTAATGTTTATTTTATTGAGTAAGATTGTAATTTAAGTTACAACTAATTTTGTAGCTAAACTTTGTCTATAAAAAAAGAGTTTAATTCATATTTTCACTTTTATCTCTGATCATTCATTTCTATGCAAAGCTAAGAACCCTTGATCATTTATATTCCACCTTGAAAATATGCTATTATTTAATATAATCATTCCTTTAATTCTATTCACTTCTTCACATCTCAAAAGCAAATATGCAAAACATTACAGTATCTTGAACTTCTTTTTATTATTATTATTTTTTTTTTTATCGTGAGTTGGTTTCATAAGTTTTTATAATGGCATAATTGTTTAACATCAATGCTGCCCATTGCATTGTAATTCAGCTGCTTGGGGCATGTTCAATTGTTCATCTAATATATGGAACAGATTGGTCTACAGTTCACATTTGTAAAGTCAATGAGAGCTGCGTAGTAAACAAATTAGCAGAAAAGAAGGAACTAGTTGAAATTTGAATACAGGAGAGACAGACAGATTGTTCTGCTAGCTGGACTAGTTGGACTTCATTATTAACCAAAAATAAAAGCCATTGTTGACATTCGCTCAATGGTTATTCTAACACCAACAAAGCCTGTTAAATTGTTGACTTTCTGAACCTGATTTGTGACTTTGAGAGTCTTGGTGGAGGTGATTAAGGAGAGGCCTGATTAAGCAAAGCTCATCGGAGGTTTGTACCTGATTCTACAGTTTCTCCAACTTCCATTTCTGCCACCAGTGAACAGAAAACAAGAAAAAGGAGACAGCTCAATTCTTGGTACGTCTATCTCAGTCTCAACCTGGCAACCTCTCTATGCATCCATATTCATTAGCATATATGTTCTTATATTTCCTTTACTCAACTGTTTACTTATTACTGTCCCCAAAATGTTTTTGGCCGGGGCTTGGGTGACTTCACTAACTTGAATACATATGTTATTTTTTACTTCTTTCCTTTTTCGATCTTCAACAAAAGAGTATTTCTTCTAATACAGGGGTCTTGATGTTATTAAGGGCAGAGAACAGTGGAAGCCATATAATGGATTTCTACTCTTACTTCGATTATAAGCCAGCCTTTTCCTTTTTAGCTTTTATGAACAGCTTTAGAAAATCTCAATTTTTTTTTTCTCATTTCTTCAAAATACAAGTACACTTTAACACATACTTTCAGCAAGTATTTTTCAGAAAAAAGTCAAATAAGTTGTTACCAAACAAATATTAAGTAATAAATCATATTTTAGAGGTTTAAATCTTAGCCCTCTCTCAAAAATAATAGTATTAGAAAAAGATAAAACTACAAACTAGGAAGGCTTGAATTAGCATGTTGCTAACACAGTCAATTTATACATAAATTGATTGCACACCCTTCTGTAGCCATACGCACTCATATTAGGAGTATCAAGCCTCCAGAGATGATGGGTGTTCTGCCTTGGTCATGGTTGATTAGGCCTTTGTTCTTTTCTTGTTTAAATTTTTTCTATTTGGCTTCATATTAAATTCAAAAATCATCATGCGATTTATTTCATGTAGGATAAAAGTTTGACATGGTTAGGAAGAGAGATTCATTCTGGGAGTATGCAGAGGATCTGAAAAATGGTCGTTTTTTATGTAAGTTTTGTCAAAAGGACTTTACTGGGGGTATTTCAAGGATTAAATCGCATTTGTCTGGGATTAGAGGCCGTGATGTTGAAATTTGTCTGCAAGTACCTGTAGATGTTCAATTAGCTGTAGTACAAGCAATTGACACTCCTAGTAAGAAAGCTAAAAGTGTGGCTGCATCAAATAATACTTTGGAGGGGGAAAGTATTTCAACTTCCTCATCTGCACAAATGCCAAATATATGTGAGGAGAAGGATAAGAGTATAGTGGATTGAAAATTTGCTAAGCTCGTGATCTCAGATAGCATTTGTTTTGATGCTATTCAATCACCCTTCTTCAATGATTTTGTGAAAGGTGTTGCTGAATACGGGCCTGGTTACAAGTTACCAAGTTCATTAACCCTTAAATCACTGATAATGCCTGGTATCAAGAAGGAAGTTGAGGAATACATACATAATGTCAAAAAATATTCAGTCAAAACAGGTTGTACCTTAATGTACAATATATGGCCTAGTAGGAAATCATGCATTAAAACATTTTCCACCTATAAGAATATTTTTGCTTATACACCAAGAGGGTTGGCGTGCATGGATCCATCTGAAGACCCAATTGAAGAACTTTTTTTATTTGAAAAAGCCATGTCTTCCATAGTTGAAGAAATTGGGCCTAGATATGTCGTACAATTTATCATTAATAATGATAGTGATGATAGTGATGAGATCAGATCAACCAAAGACATGCTTAAAAAGTATCCTTGGATTTACATGACAAATTGTGCCACTCATGGGATTGGATTGCTCTTGGAGAAAATATGCAATATTTCTTTTGTGTATAATACAATTCGAGTTGCAAAGCTAATAGTAACATATGTTTTCAAGCATAATGTTAGTGTGCCCCTAAGAAGAGTGCACAAAGGAAGGAAAGATCATATTAGTTTCAATATTTGTATGCTATTATCACTTTTAGAAGTTGAAGATGAATTGCAGGCCTTACAAGTGTCTATTATAACTTTGACTACTGATTGGGGGAGAACGCCTAATTACAAACAGGTTGGAGAACTTCTTAAAGGTGCAAGATTAATTGATCATGCTATTCATTGCAAAGAATTCTGGATTCGAGGAAAAAAAATAGCACAAGTTTTGCGGCCAATGTTGCAAGCTCTTTGTCTAGTTGATGGTGATGGCGCAACATCAGGATACTTGTATGAGATGATGGAAAGGGTAAAAGATGCAATTATGCAGTGTCATGACAATACTAACTTCCCTTATGATCATATATGGGATATTTTTCATAAAAGGCGAAGTGATATTATTCATCCAATACATGCAGTCGCCGCCTTTTTAAATCCTGCCTATATGTATAGTGAGAAATTTAAAGAGAATGTTGAATTGACTAATGGCATAAGCTTTGCTCTAGAACATTTGGTTGATAAAGAAGAGAAAGAAGCTTTTATTAACCAATTACAACCATACCACATGAAGGACTCAAACTTGTTCACAGATCAAGCCATTACAATGCTAAAAACATCACATCCGCGTGAGTCAATCACCTCTATTTATCTTTATAAGAAATTCTTATATAATTATGTTTTTTTTTTTTTTTTTTTTTTTTGAATTTTGCAGATATATGGTGGGAATTGTGTGGCAATCATCTCCCTGTATTACAAAAATATGCCATTCGGATTTTAAGTCAACCTTGTGGTTCTTCAATATGTAAGCGATATCAATTACGACCCAAATATGGGGATGATCATGCATTTATGGTGAATACAATGATAATGGAAAGGCATAAAGTGCTGGAAACACAAATGTTAGAGGCAATCAATCTTGACAAGATTGATGAACTTTCTGATAATGTTAATTATCAACATATTGATCATGAAGAATGGGATGATGGAGACATTGAGTACCTATTATTTGATTTGACAGAGAGTCATGTTGAGGACATGATTAACGATGCAACTTGTTCATGGCTGGATAACTGGCCCGCTTAAGTGAATCAGTCTGTCAAAATCAAGAACAATTTCATTTTTTTTTTTCGTTTTTTGTTTGTAACAACTAAAATAAAATTGTTCTTCTTTCCCTTTGTAATTTTGCCAATACTTTTTGTCACTTTGGTGTAAATGGTGTATTTTGTTCAATTATAATGTCTCCAGCCTATTATGTTATATTGCTTTCTCTAGTGTATTTAAATTAATTTATAAATTTAACTAGGTTGTGGAATTTTTTTGGGTAGGCCTTACTGTAAAACTCATTTGCATCACATACAAATTCGTACAAAGCAGAAGACAAAAGGTACGTGAAAACATATAACCTTTAAATCTCAGAGAAAACAATTTGTATGATACATACCTTGATTCAGTGAATTATAAAACCCCAAAAAAAAAAAAAAAATTACTTGACCTTGAGGACACCCAAATCTTCACCTCAATTCCAAAAGAACCCAAGAAAGTGGGCAAGATTCTTGTCAGTTAGTAATCTTGAAGGAGAACCTTTTAAAATTTTTTTTTAAAAAAACCGAGATCAATGCTTTTTTTAGGCTCTAAAATTTTCCCTTTTTTTTTTTCCCGAAATGGGTCTTTTTTAGCAATTTGGATCCGATCCGGTGCTCTTCCAGATTTTTACCTTTTTCTTTTCTTCTTCTTCTTCAAGTTTCAAAAATGTTTCAACGTCTGGAAGACAATCGTCGTTTTGAGCAAATGTTCGTCGTTTTGGGGGAATATAAAACTTACCGGTTAAGCAGCATTTAAAAAAATATTAAAAAAAAAAAAAAAATTATCCAACCGGATATGATAAATCCAAGTATCCAACAATGAAGCAGCCGTGGCCGTGGGTTCGGACCTTGCCGAGCATGTCGACGAGGACTAGGACGAACCTGTAATCGACGGCGGTGATGTGAGCCTGGCGCTGGTGGACGGTGAGAGACGAGAACCATTTGAGGATTGAGGACCTAGGGTTTGAGTTTTGGAGCGGAGGAAGACCTGAGTCGGCGGCGGTGCGGGAGTGGTATAGAGAGATGTGGGAGGTGAGCGAGTCGATGAGTTGGCTCTGAGTCATGACCGAGTTGGCGAGTGAAGGTTTGGAATTACAACGATTTGTTTTTGCTTTTGCTTTTGATTTTGGTTTCGACATTTTATTGGGTATGGTTTGGTGGTTGAAGTTGACAAGTTGTAGGAGTAGTTGCAGAGAGCATGAGACAGAGAGCGAGAGAGAGAGAGAGAGGAAACCCGGGGGAGAAGAAATGTGAGGGAGATGCGGGTCGTTCAAAGCGGGTTTTTTTTGGGGGTCCAGATTCGGCCCGGTGGGTCCTTGAAAAGAGAAAATTTGATAACTTTTTAGAAAAAGTGGTAGAACACCAAAATTTATAGTACAACTTTGGCTTATTCTTTTTTTTCTTTTGAGAATCAAACAACTTTTGCTTTAACACTTCTGCCGAATAAAACTTTTGCCATAAGTAGGAGTGACAAATTGTGAGGATGGTGAAAGTAAATTACTATGGTCCTAACATAATATTTTTTCATGCAATATTTTTAACCGCTGTAATGAGAAGTGCTACATCTATAATATTTTTTAATATTTTTATAACAAATTATAAGTAGTAAGTTATTATTTGTTCTAATTTGAATTCATAATTTAAATTACTTTTTTCTTACTTATAACAGCCTGCAACTTAAAATTTGTTATAAAAGTATTATGAAAATGTTGTAAATATCGCATTTCTCCCACAACTATCAATTGACAATCCCAATTTTAAATAAGAGAAATGATATGTTTACAACATTTTTACAACATTTTTACAATAAATCCTAAGTGGCAGGTTGTTACTGGTTGTTATTGTTGAGACAAAAAGGTAATCTTAGTGTTAGTTTCAAATTTGAACCAATAATAACTAACTACCTGTAATTTGTTGTAAAAATGTTGTAAATATAGTATCTCTCAATGTGAGTCCTTTGGACTAGATTGGGTATAATAATAAATTATTATACCAATGTGAGTCCTTCGGACTAAATTGGGTATTAAGTAAGACATTCACCCTCAAAAAAAAAAAAAAAAAAAAAGTAAGACATAAATTTTCTCCCAAAAAAAAAAAAGTGAGACATAAATTAGGTGCAATACCGAGATTACACTTAGTGATTCAATGGAAAAAGACAAATTCTATCTTATTTAATAACTAATTTAAGGGACACATTGATACAATTCCTTCAAATTGGGGTGTGAGTCTAGCAAGTAGAAGTTTTGGTTCTTTTGGACTCATTGAAAATGATGCCAAAGTAAGTTTTTTTTTTTAATGTAATTTACTTTTTTTTTAAATATTTTTATTAAGTTACATATGTACCTTTTTGTATTTTTTCTTTCTCTATTTTGATAATGGATAGATTTTTTTTATTTTTTTTGGAGAAACATATTGTAGGGTTAATTTTTGTAGCCCAAGCCCAAAAGGTTTGGATTATGAGCCCAATGAACCCAAAACAATGAATTTGTAGAGAATGGGTGAAAGAGTTAGGACGATTGTGAATTAAACAATAGTTAACTATGGTATTTAAAGATGAAATCACACTTGAAAAACTAAACAAACGGATGTCCGAAGAGGTGTATTATTGAATAAAAGATGATTACAACTCTTAGAGCTACAGTATATTCGTTTTCTTCCTCTCTCTCTTTTTTGTTCCGATCCCCCTTTATCAGGGGCCTCCTCTCTTTATATAGCACCCTCTCCCATCATCTTCATCGTCCACTTGTTCTTCATCTAAGCATACACTTGAGTACATGTCCCATCAGATATCCTCTTTAGCTTTCTGTGAGTGGTGGTAGCTGAGATTATACTGTTCAGGGGTCTTTTCCACATTAATGGGGCCAGAAAAGCAGCTGCAATGCATTTAATGTGATGGTAGCAATTTGTCTTCTAGATATTTTTCCGTTCCTATCATCTCCATACGTGCCTGAAGCCTACCCTTATCATCGAAATCATTAGAAAGATTATTTGAACCTCCCAGGTATCCGCTTGACCAAGGCTTTTTGTATCCGAGGACAATGACCTCTTCGGACCACTGGTGATCTCTTCGGACTACACTCATCCTTCATTTCCAGGTATCTCTCTTCCAGATGGACTCCATCTCGACCAATGCCTTCTCTTCGGACATACAGTAATCTTCAAATAGGGCCTTAGGCCCAATACGTAAGGTTGGGCTTTTACCCCCCACAATAGCCCCTCAAAATTTTAATTTTTCCCTCGCATCCGAGGAGAAAAAATAGGATTTTGATTTGTCATGAAGTAAAAAGCTTGAAAAAACACAAATTTCTGAACTTACGCGTGTGTAGGCATAGATGCAAGCGCTCCATCATTGCCGCTGTCGTTTCAGCATTCCCAAAGTGCTATATTAATTACTCCAGGTGGCGTTTTGTCCCTCGTATCCAATGGTTGATTATTAATCTAACGGACGTGGTTCTTCCCCAGGATTTGGGCGAGATAACTTCTACCCTTTCATCTGTCACCATATATAAAGCCTCAGAGGACGTTATTTCTTCTTTACTTTGCAAATTCTCAGATTATCCAGCGAACTCAAGCACTCGAATCCTCCAAGCTCTTCCAATCATCAATCCTAGTTCTTCCCAGAGTCTGTAAAAAATCTTTCTACGAATTCAAAGATCATTCTCCGATTTAGCTTGCATAAGTTTCGACATCTCTAAACCCTCCGTCCTCTTCTCGGCCAGTATTCTCGGCCTTCAAACTCTTATCTGCCAGTTACTGCTCTGCGCCTTTCTCTAGTTAACCAAGAATGGGTAGATTTCAGTATATGGTGGATAACCCCACCCAGATGGAGGAATTTAGGGCAACATATCGCATACCCCAAGATGTGGGTTTGAGGTATTGTCCTCCAGAAAGAATACTAACAGATCGGAAGGTGGGCGAAGTTGTAATCCCCATCATCGCCTTTTTGGAAGGGGGGATGACTATCCCCATGGGTCCCATCACCAGTAATTACCTCCGAAACTATAGGCTTAGTCCTGAACAATGTGCGCCTAACGTCTTTAGGATCTTAGGAGCAGTTGATGATTTGAACCGTCATTTAGGATTGGGACTCACCTGGCTCGACGTGGTACATATGTACGAGTGTCATAGCCAGAAGGGGGCGGGATATTATCTTAAATCCAGATCCGACGTTGTTTAGCTCCTCTCTTGCCTTCCCAAATCTAACAAAGGGATGAAAGACGACTATGTGATCGTCTCGGGCGCGTGGCATAACGGTCTTCATTGTCCAACCAGCCAGGAGAGCCAGGTGGGACATCCTAGATTTAGGTTCACTAACAGTAGATTTAGGATCTCCGTTTTTTACCAATTTTGTCTTCTCTTTGTATCATTAGTTTCAAGTTTCTGACTGAGTTCTGTTGTGATGTTAACAGATAAATACCACATTTCTCCTCGGCTCAGCCTCACAAACGTTGTCGCGCTCAATTACCTATTGCGATAAGAAATTTTTGTAAGTGAAGACGGGCAACTCCAGTCGGTTCCTCTTATTCTGGGTTATACGCCAAAACCGAAGGATTTTTAGCCGGTTGGCAACACGATAAGACAGGGAGACTATCGCATCAACTGCATAGAGTTACTCGGAAGGATTTTTTAGCTCCGTTCGATCTTGCGCCCGTGCCACATCCAAATCAGCAGGGTGTGCCACTGCTCCTCCAGCCAATTCAACAGGTTCCTTTTGAACCAGTTACAGCAGAGAAAATAGTCGCCTCCTCGGCCTCTTCGCTTGAGGAAAAAATTGATAAGTTTAGATTTGAAGGGGAGGCTTCAGGAGGGGTCCAAGTGATACAAGTTTCTGACGCCGAGGAGGAAACTGACAGGCAGTCTAGTGTTCGCCCTCTTGTTTTGACAACTGCCCTTCCAAAAGACTCTTCGGAGGAAGAAGATATGATGGATTTAAGGAACTTAATGAAGAATATAGACAAAAAAGCTGAACCTAAAGGGACCGGTCCGTCTCAACCGACTGTGAGTCTTCCTCCACCACCTCCTTAGGTTCCTTTGGATCTTGTCACCAAGCAATTGCCAGATCCGAAGAAGAAGAGACCCCTCACGGATAATGAAGAAAGGGAGGTGGCGCCTCCAAAAGGAACCAAGCAACAGAAGGTGGCTAAAGATCACCGGAGCAAGAGGGCTTCGTCTACAGAGAGCAGAGATGAAACCCTCGTGGCCGAGGTATGCCGAGGACCTCGCACCTGATCCCCAAGGCTGGAGTTGGATGGTGCTCCAATTCCCTAGGAGACCTCCCTCAGAAATTACAATGGGGGGAAGGCAGGTCTCGTTGCCGAGGCCTTGGAGCAGCCACTCTTCCTCCCAAAGGACATGGAGTCTTATAGGCGCTTCAACCAATACGAGCTCTTCCTATCCCTTAAGATGGATTTAGCCATGGTAAGTGAACTGATCCACTTAATTAAGGTGCTGGTCTCTTTTAGTTACCCATTTTCTTTGCTCTATATTAAAATTTTTCTTTATGTAGATTACTCAGCAAGTTTATGTGGCCGAGGAGTGGAACAAGAAGTCCTATCTTGAAGCCCAAGCAGAGGCCTACTCTCGGTCTAAGGCAGAAAAATCGCTGGGCGGCCTGAAAGGAAGAATATGCTCATCTGTCCGAGCAGTTAAAAGAGGTGGTCAAGCAAAGGAATAGTCTAGATGCTGGCCTTAAGAATGCCGAGAAGCAAGCCGAAGACCAACGCCAGCTGCTGAATGTGACGGAGATTAACTTGGCGACAGAAAAAGAGTTAGTGAAGGGTCTTCGGGCTGAGCTTTAAAAAGCCAAGGAGACCGCCCGATTGGCTGAGAAGAATGCTCAGTTGGCCAAGGAGGTAATCGAGGCTGAAAGGCAGGCAGCATATAAGCTAGGAGTGGAGGAGACCCAAGTCAACCTTACTGAGCAATTTGCCACGGTCAGCCGAGAGTACTGCGATGTAACTTGGGGAAAGGCGTTGGATGCTGCTGGAGTCTCTGCGGAATCTAACTTGAGACTACCTGGAAGTATATACTACGATCTTGATATTCGTGAACTCCCTAAGCCTGATTCCTCTCCTCCCACACAACTCCAAGAAGCTTCCGAGCAATCCCTGGTCAGCTAAGTCCCTCCTACCAACCTTGAGGTCTCTAGAGAGTCTGGTCAAGCTAGTGATCAGGGCAAGCTAGCTGAGGATCCCAAGGAGTCTGGTCAGCCTGATGACCAGGGCAAGCAAGCTAAGGCCCCCCAGGACAAGGGCAAAGACTTGGGAAAAAAGAAATCCCTTTCAGAGTCTAAGGAACAAGCCCCAGAAATTGCTGCTGCTCAGTCCAGTCAAGTTGTTGACCCCTTGGCCCCTCGGATGAAGACTTAGATGCCTAGGAGTTTTTTTATTTATTTATTTTATTTCATACTTGTATTGGTTTTTCTTGTATGTAAGGAATTATGAACTACTTTCTTTTGATCAATGGAATTGTTCTTTTATTTTCTATCTTCATCGCATATCTTATGACTTACTATTGCTGCAAATAACTGTACTTTGTAATTATGGTAATGTAGGTAAACATACTAGCCACCATTTCATGCTGATGATGTAAATAACCAAAATTGGTACTAAAAAGAACAACTTGTATAAGAATTACTAATAAGCAATGAATGCAACGAGTGATATGGAAGTTTCACAAGTCTTTTCGGACATGCACAGAGCATGTTATTACTCCTTGGTTTTGAACAAAACATTACTAAGGGGGGCCTATCATAAGTTAGGGTTAATTTAGATACATTCGAGAATTTTAGGCATGGCTCATTTCAAAGTTAAACTTTAGTAATAATAACTGTATAGAGGTGTGGACTGACCCATATCAACTGGTCCTAGGACTTCAGGCATGAATGGATTTAAGTTTAGGTACTTAAGAGAACATTGAACGAGTGTTAACTAATCCAAATCATCTGGTCTGAGGACTACAGACATGATTGGATTTAAGTATAAACACTTAAGAGATTTGTAACCGAGTGCTAATTAACCCAAATCATTTTGTCCGAGGACTACGGGCATGATTGGATTTAAGTTTAAACACTTAAGAGATTTGTAACCGAGTGCTAACTAATCCAAATCATCTGGTCCGAGGACTACAGGCATGATTGGATTTAAGTTTAAACATTTAAGAGATTTGTAACCGAGTGCTAGCTAATCCAAATCATCTGGTCCGAGGACTACAGGCATGATTGGATTTAAGTTTAAACACTTGAGAGATTTGTAACCGAGTGCTAACTAATCCAAATCATCTGGTCCGAGGACTACAGGTATGATTGGATTTAAGTTTAAACACTTAAGAGATTTGTAACCGAGTGCTAACTAATCCAAATCATCTGATCCGAGGACTACAGACATGATTGAATTTAAGTTTAAACACTTGAGAGATTTGTAACCGAGTGCTAACTAATCCAAATCATCTGGTCCGAGGACTACAGACATAATTGGATTTAAGTTTAAACACTCAAGAGAACATTGAACGAGTTAGCATATTGATTGAAGAAAAGATTTGATTAATAATAGTACCTTCTGAGGTTATTTACATTCCAAGGGCGTGGTATTACATGACTATCTAGGTCTTCTAGGAAATACGACCTAATGCCAGCCCCTGAAGTAATACGGTATGGCCCCTCCCAATTAGGTCCTAACTTTTCCCAAGCTGGATTCTTTGCAATGCCCACCACTTTTCTCAGCACCAAATTACCAGGCTTTAGAGGCCTTAACTTCACGTTGGCATCATAGCCCTGTCTGAACTTTTGTTGGTAATGTGCCAGCCGAACCATTGCACTTTTCCTCCTTTCCTTAATCAGGTCCAAACTCTTCTCTAGCTGCTCATTGTTGCCGGTCGGACTGAACAAACTAGTTCTCAATGTTGGGAACCCAGTCTCCAAGGGTATGACAGCTTTAGCCCCATAGGTCATTGAGAAGGGGGTCTTTCTAGTAGATCTGCGAGGCGTAGTTTTGTAGGCCCAAAGTACATGTGGCAATTCTTCCACCCATTTGCCCTTTGCATCATCTAGTCTCTTCTTTAAGCCATTTACTATGACCTTGTTAACAGCTTCTGCTTGCCTATTACCCTGGGGATAAGTAGGAGTGGAGTATCTGTTTATGATTCCTAGTTCGCCACAATAATTCCTGAATGCTTTACTATCGAACTGTAGGCCATTGTCCGAAATAAGAGTATGAGGAACCCTAAATCGAGTGACAATATTCTTCCATACAAACTTCTGCACATCCACGTCCCTAATGTTGGCCAACGGCTCAGCTTCGACCCATTAAGTGAAATAATTTGTGCCGACCAGAAGGTATTTCCTGTTTCTTGCAGCTTTAGGGAATGGTCTCATGATATCTAAGCCTCATTAGGCGAAAGGCCATGGGCTGGATAATGGATTAAGAGTTCCCCCTAGTTGATGAATGTTCGGGGCAAATCTTTGACATTGATCGCACTTTTTAACATACTTGTGGGTTTCTTTTTGCATGTTCGGCCACCAATAACCTTGAGTGATGGCTCGGTGAGCCAAGGACCTACCTCCAGTGTGGCTCCCACAGATTCCTTCATGTAATTCTTCTAGTAGTAACTCCGCCTCAAGATGCATACACAATAAGTACAATCCTGAATAGGAGAGTTTATATAATTTCTGGTCCTCGGATAGCCAGAATCTAGTCGGCTTCCTCCGAATTTTGTCGGCTTCCTCCCTCTCTTCAGGCAGAATATCCTCATTCAAGAATTTAATTATAGGATCCATCCAGCTAAGTCCGGCCCTGACTTGATGAACTTGTACTACCTCTCTTCTTGCCTCTGTATGCTCATGCAGGTCCTCGACGAAGATAACTTTCGGCAGATCCTGTGCCGAAGAGGTAGTGAGCGTGGCCAAAGAATCGGCATGTGCATTACCGTTCCTGGGAATGTGCAGCAAATTGAAAGATTCGAACTCCGATTGCAGGCATTTAACTCGACTCAAGTATCCCTGCATTCTTTCATCCTTCACCTCAAATTCACCTTGTACTTGACCGACGACTAACCTCGAGTCCGAGAACACCTCCACTAACTTTCCTCCCATTCTTCGAACCATAGCCATTCCCATTAGTAGAGTTTCATATTCTGCCTCATTATTTGTTGCCGAGAAGTCCAACCTTAATGACTTTTCAATGGTGATTCTTTCAGGGGATATCAGCACTAGCCCCATTTTAGAACCTTTCTGGTTCGCTGCGCCGTCTACGTACACTTCCCAATGTGGGGGGTTTTGCTGACAAATCATACCAACTGATTTTTCATCCATGTCCGATGTTGGCGTTACTTCTTCTAACTGGGGCTCCGTGAACTCGGCCACCAAATCCGCCAGGACCTGGCCCTTGACCGATGTGCGAGGCATGTATTTGATATCAAAAGCCCCTAAGATCGTACCCCATTTAACGATCCTTCCAGTGTAGTCGGCACTTCGGAGTATAGCTTTGAGCAGGAGTTGTGTGAGAACAATGACTGTATAGGCTTGGAAATAATGAGGTAGCTTCCGTGTACCAAGCACCACTGCTAGGATAGCCTTCTTCAGTGGCAAATAGCGGATCTCGGCTTCATGCAGCGACTTACTTACATAATAAACTGGCATTTGCACACCACAATCTGCTCGTATTAACACCAAGCTCACCACATAAGGAGCTACAGCAATATAGGCAAACAGGACCTCGTCTGGCTCAGGACTGGACATGATTGGTGGCCAAGCCAGATAGTCCTTAAGTTGCTGAAAGGCTACAGCACATTCTTCGGACCAATCAAATCCCTTCCATTTGTTAATCAACGAGAAGAAAGGTTTACACCTATCTGCTGATCAGGAGATGAATCGGTTCAAGGCAGCAGTCATTCCAGTCAGTTTTTGAACTTCCTTGGGATTCCGAGGAGCTTGTAAATTGTTGATGGCTTTTATCTAGTCGGGGTTAACTTCAATTCCTATGTGAGTCACCATGTACTCCAAAAACTTGCCTGACCCCACACCAAATGAGCATTTGGAAGCGTTTAGGCGCAGCTTGTACTTTCTTAGAACTTCAAAGGTGCTTTCAAGGTCCTTCACATGTTTAGCAATAATCTTGCTTTTCACCACCATGTCATCTATGTAAGCCTCGATGTTTTTTCCCAGCTATGGCTCAAACATCCTGGTCATCATTCTTTGATAGGTAGACCCTGCGTTTTTCAAGCCAAATGACATCACCTTATAGTGGTAGTTACCAATAGGGGTGACAAAAGCGGTCTTCTCCTGATCATACGGGGCTAGTGGTATCTGGTGGTAACCTAGGAAAGTATCCAGGAAGCTCATCTGAGGGTGGCCGATAGTGGCATCCACTAGCTGATCAATTTTTGGCATAGGGAAAGGATCTTTAGGGCAAACCCTATTTAAATCAGTGAAGTCTACACATACTCGCCATTTCCCACTCTTTTTCTTCACCACCACGGTATTTGCTAGCCACTCAAGGTAAAAAACTTCCTTGATAGCTCCAGCTTGTTTGAGCTTTGCCACTTCCTTTCTTACCGCATCAGCATGTTCATTGGATGGGCGCTGAGGAGGCTGCTTCTTAGGGGTAATCAGTGGGTTTACCTTTAAATGGTGACATATGAATTCTGGATCTACTCCCGGGGCTTCGTAAGCGTTCCAGGCGAATACGTCAAAGTTTCTCTTAAAGAATTCTACTAACTCCTCCTTCTCCTGCAAAGGTAGCTGAGATCCAACTTGAAAGAATTTTTCTAGATTGTCTCCAATGATAATTTTTGTCAAATCTTCGCACCTAGCGCTCTTGTCTGGATCTTTGACGGGCAATACCCGAGACTTTAACTGCTATAAATCCCTTTCGGCCTTGGATGAGGACTCAGCTTCGGGCTTATGTTGGATGGCAGCCACTAAGCATTGTCTGGCTGCAGACTGATCTCCTCGGATCTCACAAACCTGTCCTTCAAATGGATACTTAACTTTCTGATGCAGAGTAGATGAGACAGCTCCCAGTGTGTAACGCCAAAGCCTGGCTACAATTGCCGTATAGGGCGAATACACGTCTACAACTATGAAATCCGCCTCTATCACTTCCGAGTCGGTCTGCACAGGTAATCGTATCTGGCCTTTTAGGGTGACAACCCTTCCTTCAAAACTTATAAGGGGGGAATTGTATGGTGTTAAGTCTTGAGGTTTTAGGCCTAGCCCTTTGTAAAGTTTAGGATACATTATTTCTACCGCGCTACTCTGGTCCACCATTACCCTCTTCACATCATACCCTCCAATTCTGAGGGTGATTACCAAAGCATCATCATGGGGTTGGATGGTCCCACTCTTATCCTCATCCAAGAACCCTATAACCAGTTGAGCACCCGACTTAGCTCTCTTCGAACCTTGGCCGAAATCCCCTGCGGGTGATCGGACAACCGACATAACTTTCGATGGCCAGGATCCTGTTCTTCCCGGTGCGGCGAAGAAGATGTTAATAGTTCCCAATGAAGGCTTTGAAAAGTCATCTCTTCGGGGCTTTGAGTTCACTTGACCTCCTCGGCCACTAGAGTGGTGCAAGAGGTGTCTCAATTTACCCTCACGGACCAGTTGGTCCAAGTGATCCCACAAGCTCCTGCAATCCTCTGTGGTATGCCCATGGTCTTGATGGTACTGGCAATAGAGATTATGATTACGCCTTTCAGGGTTTCCCACCATCTTGTTTGGCCACTTGAAGAATGGTTCGTTTTTGATCTTTTCCAAAACTCGGTATATTGGCTCTTTGAATACAGTGTTGACTGCTTGAGAATTTGTTGATCCTGACTGCCTAGCAAAGTCTCTTCGTGGTTTACTACTATTGTAACGGTTCGACCTGAAATCCCTCCTCTCCTGGGGGATAACCTTATCCTTTCCCTTCTCTTGCTGTTGATCTTCTTGAACTCTCTTATATTTTTTAATACGGTCCATGAGCTGACGCATGTTAGTGACTGGCTTACCAATTAAAGATTTCCTCAAACCATGGTCCGTGGGGAGGCCGAGCTTAAACGTGCTAAGGGCCATCCCATCAAAATTGCCCTCCATATCATTAAATATCTCCCAGTACCTATCGAAATACGTTTTTAAGGTCTCGTCCTCTTGCATGCTCAAGGATAGCAGTGAAGACAAAGGCCTGGCCATTCTTCGGCATGTGACAAAACGGGAACCAAATGCTTGAGTAAGCTTTTTGAAGGAATCGATGGAGTCTGCTTCTAGGCTGTCGAACCATCTCATTGCAATCAGTCTAAGACTGGAGGGGAAGACCTTGCACATCAGAGCTTCATCTCTGGAGTAGACAGCCATTCTTTGATTAAAATGGCTCACATGTTCCACAGGATCCGTTTTACCATTATAGATGGTGAACATTGGCTGGTTGAAATGCCGAGGAAGCCTTGCTTCTTCGATCCTGCGTGTAAAAGGTGACCTAGAGATTTGGTTCAGAGCCCTGCTCATAGCATCGTTTCCTACGCCTCCACGTGATGGGCTTCTAGGTTGGTTCTTATGATGAGGCTCTTCTTCATAGGAAAAGGATTCACTGACTGGTGTTCGGGATCTCTGCTTGTAAGTGACATCCCATTCGTCATCGGAATCCTCATCAAAATACGAAGAAATCCGCTTTCTCTTTGCATGGCGTAATTCCCTTTTTAGCTTTTCAACCTCTAGTTGTATACTCCAGTTCTTCTCTGCCTAGGACACGTGACTTCCACCATGCAACTGGCTTTGACCAGTATGCGCAGTGTGCGCACTACCCTCACGATCCTGTCTCTTCTCCAGGTTAAGAAAATGGTCAACGTGTTGGGATGCCCTAGATTTCGCTTGTTGTCAACTTGGTTCAGCCATCATCAACTGTTGTTTTCACTCCTGCACAAGCCCTCCCCACAGACAGCGCCAATTGTAAGGTTAATTTTTGTAGCCCAAACCCAAAATGTTTGGATTATGAGCCCAATGAACCCAAAACAATGAATTTGTAGAGAGTGGGTGAAAGAGATAGGACGATTGTGAATTAAACAATAGTTAACTATGGTATTTAAAGATGAAATCACACTTGAAAAACTGAACAAACGGATGTTCGAAGAGGTGTATTATTGAATAAAAGATGATTACAATTCTTAGAGTTACAGTATATTCGTTTTCTTCCTCTCTCTCTTTTTTGTTCTGATCCCCCTTTATCAGGGGCCTCCTCTCTTTATATAGCACCCTCTCCCATCATCTTCATCGTCCACTTGTTCTTCATCTAAGCATACACTTGAGTACATGTCTCATCAGATATCCTCTTTAGCTTTCTGTGAGTGGTGGTAGCTAAGATTATACTGTTCAGGGGTCTTCTCCACATTAATGAGGCCAGAAAAGCTGCTGCAATGCATTTAATGTGGTGGTAGCAGTTTGTCTTTTAGATATTTTTTCGTTCCTATCATTTCTATACGTGCCTGAAGCCTACCCTTATCATCAAAATCATTAGAAAGATTATTTGAACCTCCCAGGTATCCGCTTGGCCAAGGCTTTTTGTATCCGAGGACAATGACCTCTTCGGACCACTGGTGATCTCTTCGGACCACTGGTGAGCCCAATACGTAAGGTTGGGTTTTTACCCCCCACACGTATGATGGTTAGACTTAGAGATATGTATTTTTTTTTTTTTTTAATACAAGATAGAAATTCTACTCTAGCCTAATTTAAGTATATATGTGCGTAAAGTTTCCTTCTAAAAACTTGAACTATAACCCTTGTTTCTCACACCCCAGTAGCACTTATATGTATCTTTTGATTACATTGGGGGATTTTTTTTTTCCTGAATTATTACATTAGGGGATCTTATTTATTATATTAGCTGCAAGTTACAGATGTAGCTTCTGATTACTTTAGGGAATCTTATTTATAATGTTAACTGCATTAAAAATACACATCTATTGAAAATGTTCATGCTAAAACTAGATGATTAACATTTTTGCTCAGAATTGACTTATGGAGACTAGAGAGTAATGTCTGTTTGAGTAAAAATAGAACAACTATTTATTTCATAGAAAAAGAAAGTGTTTAATTCAAATTTTGACTTTGATCATTTTTCATTCATGTATATTAAAAAAGTTAAGAACCCTTGATCATTTATAATATTCTAAATTGTTACTAAATTTCGCCTTGAAAATAGCCTATTATATAATGATTCGTTTAATAAAATTAACTTCCTCACATTCTAAAAGCAAATATGCAAAACATTATATCTTGAACTTCTTCTTTTCGTTTTTCGGTTTCATAAGTTTCTATAATGTCATAATTGTTTAAAATCGATGTTGCCCAGTGCATGGTAATTTTGCTGCTTGGGGCATTGTTCATCTAATGGTACAGATTGATCTACACTACAAGAGCAAATGATCTTAATTGCTCCTCCATCAAGTCACAATTTATTAGCAAAGTCAATAAGAGCTGTGTAGTAAACAAATGGGCAGAATAATTTTGCTTCTTTAGAGACAAATTAGAAAATGAGCGACTGCACAAATCTTGGTATGTCTCTCTCGGTCCCTCCTTCTCTAAGAATCTATATTCATTAGGATTTAGGATGAATCTTACGTTCTTATGTTTCCATTACTCTGTTATCATTTTATCTTTGATGTATTATTTACGAATAAAGAGTTTTATAAAGTTATATGTTAGAGGTTTTGCAATCAGGTATAAAGGTTTTTTTTCCCCCCCTAAATGAAAAAGGGAGCTTGGAAATGTAGTCACTGCCCTAGCCCACCTAAACTTTATTCATGAATGGCGTGGAACCGTCTGTGTAATAGTGGGGCTTACCACTACTCAAACTCACAACTTCGGACATGCAAGGTGATGGGCTGCAAGGGCTTCTTACCAACTAACATAGTCGATTTATGGGTACATTTTTAGCACACTCTTCTATGGCCATATATATTATGCGTATAAAGACTAGAGATGATGGGTAATTTTTTCTTGCTCATGATTGATTTCACCTATCGTTCCTTGTTTAAATAGTTTGGATTTAGCTTCATTTTAAGTGTGGTTTTAGTTTATTTCATGTAGGATACATGGTTAGAAAGATTGATTCAATTTGGGAGTATGCAAAGGATCTGAAAATGGTCCTTTTTTTTTTTTTTTTAAGTTCTGTAAAAATGATTTTGCTGGGGGTATTTCAAGGGTTAAATCACATTTATCTAGGATTAGAGGCTGTGATGTTCAAATTGGTTAAGACTCCAATTAAATAAAAAAAATAAAAAATAAAAACTATATGAATGTGCCTCCTACTGTCTAAATTGAATGTCAAGTGAGACATAAATTACTTGAGTGTTGTACCTTAATCAAAACCTCACATGGGTTCCAATTAGTTTAATGGGTAAAAATTTAGATTTTTTTTTTTTTTTTTGGGATGATGGTAAAAATGTAGATTATGTTAGGGGATCTTTTATATTTCATTAGCTGCATTAAAAATACATGTCTATTAAAAATGTTGAACTAAATTTATTCATGATAAAACTAGATGATTAACATTTTTTCTTGGAATTGACATATGGAGAGTAATGCATGTATGAGTTAAAATAGAAGAGCTGTTTAATTTATAGAATAAAAAAATGACAAATTTTAATTACAAAATTAATTGTAATCTAAGGCTATAACCTTACTCAATATCTTTTTATTGGAAGTGAATTTTGACAAATCCATCATTGGATGATGTTTTCTTCTTATATTCTCCATGCTTGCAAAATTTCTAGAAAATTAAATATTAATAACTATGTCATCAATAAATTGTTTAAATTGCAAGTTTTTGTAATTTAAAATTATTCATAAAATATAAGTTTATAGATTATATAGTAAATAATATCCGATTGACACAAAATTTGACATGTGTATTAAGAGCGTAAAGAACATTCAATTCAACGGTTAGATTTTCAAAATATATAGTAATGTTTATTTTATTGAATAAGGTTGTAATATAAGTTACAACTAATTTTATAGCTAAACTTTGTTTATAAAAAAAGAGTTTAATTCATATTTTCACTTTTATCTCTAATCATTCATTTCTATGCAAAGCTAAGAACCCTTGGATCATTTATATTCCACCTTGAAAATATGCTATTATATAATATAATCATTTCTTTAATTCTATTCACTTCTTCACATCTCAAAAGCAAATCTGCAAAACATTACAGTATCTTGAACTTCTTTTTATTATTATTATTATTTTCTTTATCGTGAGTTGGTTTCATAAGTTTTTATAATGGCATAATTGTTTAACATCAATGCTGCCCATTGCATTGTAATTCAGCTGCTTGGGGCATGTTCAATTGTTCATCTAATATATGGAACAGATTGGTCTACAGTTCACATTTGTAAAGTCAATGAGAGCTGCGTAGTAAACAAATTAGCAGAAAAGAAGGAACTAGTTGAAATTTGAATACAGGAGAGACAGACAGATTGTTCTGCTAGCTGGACTAGTTGGGCTTCATTATTAACCAAAAATAAAAGTCATTGTTGACATTCGCTCAATGGTTATTCTAACACCAACAAAGCCTGTTAAATTGTTGACTTTCTGAACCTGATTTGTGACTTTGAGAGTCTTGGTGGAGGTGATTAAGGAGAGGCCTGATTAAGCAAAGCTCATCGGAGGTTTGTACCTGATTCTACAGTTTCTCCAACTTCCATTTCTGCCACCAGTGAACAGAAAACAAGAAAAAGGAGACAGCTCAATTCTTGGTACGTCTATCTCAGTCTCAACCTGGCAACCTCTCTATGCATCCATATTCATTAGCATATATGTTCTTATATTTCCTTTACTCAACTGTTTACTTATTACTGTCCCCAAAATGTTTTTGGCCGGGGCTTGGGTGACTTCACTAACTTGAATATGTATGTTATTTTTTACTTCTTTCCTTTTTCAATCTTCAACAAAAGAGTATTTCTTCTAATACAGGGGTCTTGATGTTATTAAGGGCAGAGAACAGTGGAAGCCATATTTGATTAATAATGGATTTCTACTCTTACTTCGATTATAAGCCAGCCTTTTCCTTTTTAGCTTTTATGAACAGCTTTAGAAAATCTCAATTTTTTTTTCTCATTTCTTCAAAATACAAGTACACTTTAACACATACTTTCAGCAAGTATTTTTCAGAAAAAAGTCAAATAAGTTGTTACCAAACAAATATTAAGTAATAAATCATATTTTAGAGGTTTAAATCTTAGCCCTCTCTCAAAAATAATAGTATTAAAAAAAGATAAAACTACAAACTAGGAAGGCTGGAATTAGCATGTTGCTAACACAGTCAATTTATATTAAATCATATTTTAGGTGTATCAAGCCTCCAGAGATGATGGGTGTTCTGCCTTGGTCATGGTTGGTTTGGCCTTTGTTCTTTTCTTGTTTAAATTTTTTCTATTTGGCTTCATATTAAATTCAAAAATCATCATGCAATTTATTTCATGTAGGATAAAAGTTTGACATGGTTAGGAAGAGAGATTCATTCTGGGAGTATGCAGAGGATCTGAAAAATGGTCGTTTTTTATGTAAGTTTTGTCAAAAGGACTTTGCTGGGGGTATTTCAAGGATTAAATCGCATTTGTCTGGGATTAGAGGCCGTGATGTTGAAATTTGTCTGCAAGTACCTGTAGATGTTCAATTAGCTGTAGTACAAGCAATTGACACTCCTAGTAAGAAAGCTAAAAGTGTGGCTGCATCAAATAATACTTTGGAGGGGGAAAGTATTTCAACTTCCTCATCTGCACAAATGCCAAATATATGTGAGGAGAAGGATAAGAGTATAGTGGATCAAAAATTTGCTAAGCTCGTGATCTCAGATAGCATTTGTTTTGATGCTATTCAATCACCCTTCTTCAATGATTTTGTGAAAGGTGTTGCTGAATACGGGCCTGGTTACAAGTTACCAAGTTCATTAACCCTTTAATAACTGATAATGCCTGGTATCAAGAAGGAAGTTGAGGAATACATTCATAATGTCAAAAAATATTCAGTAAAACAGGTTGTACCTTAATGTACTATATATGGCCTAGTAGGAAATCATGCATTAAAACATTTTCCACCTATAAGAATATTTTTGCTTATACACCAAGAGGGTTGGCGTGCATGGATCCATCTGAAGACCCAATTGAAGAACTTTTTTTATTTGAAAAAGCCATGTCTTCCATAGTTGAAGAAATTGGGCCTAGACATGTCGTACAATTTATCATTAATAATGATAGTGATGATAGTGATGAGATTAGATCAACCAAAGACATGCTTAAAAAGTATCCTTGGATTTACATGACAAACTGTGCCACTCATGGGATTGGATTGCTCTTGGAGAAAATATACAATATTTCTTTTGTGTATAATACAGTTCAAGTTGCAAAGCTTATAGTAACTTATATTTTCAAACATAATGTTAGTGTGCCCCTAAGAAGAGTGCACAAAAGAAGGGAAGATTATATTAGTTTCGAGATTTGTATGCTAATATCACTTTTAGAGGTTGGAGATGAATTGCAGGCCTTACAAGTGTCTATTATAACATTATCTACTGATTGGGGGAGAACGCCTAATTACAAACAGGTTGGAGAACTTCTTAAAGGTGCAAGATTAATTGATCATGCTATTCATTGCAAAGAATTCTGGATTCGTGGAAAAAAAATTGCACAAGTTTTGCGGCCAATCTTGCAAGCTCTTTGTCTAGTTGATGGTGATGGCGCAACATCAGGATACTTGTATGAGATGATGGAAAGGGTAAAAGATGCAATTATGCAGTGTCATGACAATACTAACTTCCCTTATGATCATATATGGGATATTTTTCATAAAAGGCGAAGTGATATTATTCATCCAATACATGCAGTCGCCGCCTTTTTAAATCCTGCCTATATGTATAGTGAGAAATTTAAAGAGAATGCTGCTGAAATGACTAATGGCATAAGCTTTGCTAAAGAACATTTGGTTGATGAAGAAGAGAAAGAAGCTTTTATTGACCAATTACAACTATACCTCATGAAGGACCCAAACTTGTTCACAGATCAAGCCATTACAAAGCTAAAAACATCACATCCGTGTTAGTTCAATCACCTCTGTTTATCTTTATAAGAAATTCTTTATATAGTTATTTTATGTTATGTTATTTATTTTTTTAAATTTTGCAGATAGATGGTGGGACTTGTGTGGCAATTATCTCCCTGTATTACAAAAATATGCCATTCGGATTTTAAGTCAACCTTGTAGTTCTTCAGTAGGTAAGCGATATCAATTACGACCCAAATTTGTAAATGATTACGCATTTATGGTGAATACAATGATAATGGAAAGGCATAAAGTGCTGGAAACACAAATGTTAGAGGCAATCAATCTTGACAAGATTGATGAACTTTCTGATAATGTTAATTATAAACATATTGATCATGAAGAATGGGATGATGGAGACATTGAGTACCTATTATTTGATTTGACAGAGAGTCATGTTGAGGACATGATTAACGATGCAACTTGTTTATGGTTGGATAACTGGCCCGCTTAAGTGAATCAGTCTGTCAAAATCAAGAACATTTTCATTTTTTTTTTTTTCGTTTTTTGTTTGTAACAACTAAAATAAAATTGTTCTTCTTTCCCTTTGTAATTTTGCCAATACTTTTTGTGACTTTGTTGTAAATGGTGTATTTTGTTCAATTATAATGTCTACAGCCTGTTATGTTATATTGCTTTCTCTAGTGTATTTAAATTAATTTATAAATTTAACTAGGTTGTGGAATTTTTATGGGTAGGCCTTATTGTAAAACTCATTTGCATCACATACAAATTCGTATAAAGCAGAAGACATGCAAAAGGTACGTGAAAACATATAATCTTTAAATCTCAGACAAAACAATTTGTGTAAGGTTGAAATTTATCAACCATCTTGTTGGCTTTATTCCGTGCCAATTTGCTTGTAATTTAAAGCACTTAGTAACCCTGTATTTAGGTGGGATCATTGTAAGGGTAGTGTGTGAAGAGAGTGTGAAGAAAAGCTCATCTTTGTGCAAAGAAGCAGAGTTTCGCGGCTAGGACTCGCGGGTGGCTCGCGGCTTGCAAGCCGCCAAATGCTGTGCACGTGAGAAGCATGCGGGAAGCTGAAGGGTCGCGCCAGCTGTCGCACTACAGGACAAAAGTCCCAGGCTGGCCAGGCCGTTACGTCGCGACTTGATTTCGCGACTTGGACAAGCCGCGAGGTCAAGCCGCCAACCAGCCCTGTTTGGCAAAAATTGTCTCTTCGTATTCCAAACACACACTACTATATATAGACCCTTATACCCACTAAATTGTGAGAGCTTCCAGAGAGAATTTTGTGAGAGAAACCCTAGAGCAAAACAAGATTGCCTCATCCCCAATCTTTACCTTAGAGAATCTACAAATTCCTCTACTCTCTTCCTCTCCATTATAATACCCTTGAGAGGTTTTTGACCAAATCCTTTTCTCACCACACCTACGTCTGTGAGAAGGCTCATTTGGTGCTAAGGGAAGCAGTTTGGAAGGAACCAATATACTTTGGTTGATGCTATGGTCTAGTAGCGGAATCTGGGAAGCTAAAGAAGAAATAGGTTCGGCGTAACCTCGTTGGAGCAAGAAGCTTGGAGGGCTTAGCTACTTGGGTAGATTAGGCTTG
Organism: Quercus aquifolioides; assembly: GCA_019022515.1. Lineage (NCBI taxonomy): Eukaryota > Viridiplantae > Streptophyta > Magnoliopsida > Fagales > Fagaceae > Quercus > Quercus aquifolioides. The sequence continues at coordinate 38,879,895 of CM032333.1, forward strand.
GAGGGTCTTCTACTGTTCATGTATCCCAACTACATTCTTTAGTGGATTATTTGACCGCTTGGAGGGTGGTGGAGAGGTTTTACGCCGAGGACTTCAGTTTCCTCTTCGATAACACATCGTGTGTTATCCGTGTGTTTGCATCTTCCTTTCCTTTATCTTTGCCTTATATTTACTGTTGTGGATGTGTTTATATTTGGCTTAGATTGTTTATCAATTCTGTTATAAGCTTGTTATCATGTTCCGCACATTAATTGTTTGATATAAAGCTTGAATTGGTAATTTTGTAATTTGGGGTCTAAATGTTCAAGGGTGTTTTAGACACATTTTGAACTTTCAATTGGTATCAGAGCGGGTACACTTGTTGTGGTTTTAATACCTGAGTGTGATCCTTAACCCCTTGTTGAGATGGATAGGTCTCAATCCTTAAATGTTCCACCATTTTTTGATGGTAATAATTATGTTTTCTGGAAAGTTAGAATGAGGGCATTCCTATGCTCTATTGATGACACCGTGTGGGATGCGATTGAAATAGGTTGGACTAAGCCGGAGGCTGCTAAATCTACTTGGGATAAGGCAGCTCTTGCGGCAGCCAATGCTAACAGTAAAGCATTGAATGCTATTTTCTGTGGTGTCTCTCCAGAAGAATTCCATAGGATATCTCACATGACAGTGGCCAAGGAAGCTTGGAAGATTTTGGAGACAACTTATGAGGGGACTAAGATGGTGAAGGACACAAAACTCCAAATGCTTACCACCAAATTTGAAGAGCTCAAGATGGGTGAAGATGAATTGTTTGATTCATTCTATGGGAAGCTCAACGAAATTGTCATTGCTAAGCTCAATCTTGGTGAGAAGATTGAAGATACTAAAGTGGTGAGAAAAATTTTGAGGTCCTTACCGGAGAGCTTTTGAGCAAAGGTCACCGCCATAGAGGAAAGCAAGGATTTGGATGAAATTAAGATCCAAGAGCTCATTGGGCCACTTCAAATGTATGAGCTTGGACTGCTTCCGACAAGACGAGTAAATCGCTTGCTCTTAAAACCATCACCGAAAGAATGGATGATCCTTCTGAAGAAGATGGAGTGGAGAAGGAAGTAGCATATCTTGCGAAAAACTTTCGCAAATTCTTGAAGATGAAGAACAGTGGGAAACCATTCAACAACGGGAAATTTTCATCTTCAAGAGGTGATAGGAAAGAGTTTACGAGGAAAGAAGGGAAGGATTTTCAATCTCCTTTAGACATTGTGTGTTTTGAATGCAATGGCCATGGATATCTCAAGGAGTCTCCCAATTTCTTGAGAGGGAAAGGCAAGGCTTATGCTACAACGCTTAGTGATTCAGACTCTTCTGACTCTGACTCGAAAGAGAGCTGTGACGGAGAGGGAAGCTACTCCGCCTTCATGACCATTGCTCAGGTGGATTCCTCTGATGACTTGGGTACACTTGTGAAGGAGCTTGGTGAGCATTCTGATTCAGAGTCTATTGGGATTGAAGAAGAATCAGATGCTAAAAAGGAAGAGAATACAGCTAATCTTCGAGAAAATTACTCCTTATTGCTTGAGAAGTCGGGAGAGTACGCAAGGGTAGCCAAGGCGGCTGTGAGGAAGATGAAAAGAGCTGAGGAGGACCACAGAAGTCTCTTGGTCAGATATAAAGAGGCCAAGTGTGAGATTGAGACACTAAATAGCGAGCTGTTTGAAGTCTATACGAAGGTGAGGTTTCTTGAGCAAGAGGTAGTGCAAGCTCATACCAAGATAGAAAGAGTCTCCTCCCAGAAGTTAGAAGATGTTATATCATCTTAAAAACCTTCCTCAGACAAGTCCAGGTTGGGATACACCGGAGGAAGTTGCTCATTAACCAAAGTCACCAAAGAAGTAAAGTTTGTGAAGGCAAATGAAACAGTTGTAGAAGAACCCATCTCTGAAAAAGTTAAAGATGTAAAGAAGAAAAATGTGGCTGAACAACGGATGGTGAATAAGCCTTGAAATCAATCTGTGGTCAAACATGAAACTAGAGGAAGATCTCTCCCAAGATCACAATAAGGTCCTAGAACGGAGTATGTTTGTCACTATTGCGGATTGCAAGGACATACCAGACCCAACTGTTAAAAGTTGAGAGCAGACAACAATGCAAGTGCACCTCGGTCACGAGGAAGAAGAAATGATATGAGGTCTTGGGGTGGTGAGCAACCAAGAAGTCAAAACCATGATCCAGGAATGATGGACGTGATGAAGATGATCGATGTGTTCACCAATTGCTTGGAAAGCTTCACACGAAGGTTTGACAGTCCTAACTCTCGTACCTGATCAATTAAGGATATCACCCCAAACGCACGTTACGTGTGGGTGACAAAGGGTACTCATGCATAAGCATTACAACATGTCCATGCATCAATACTTCCCATATTTGTGAATATGCTTGGTTGTGTGCTTCTTGCTAGTATTTAGGTCGTTATTGTCGTGTGTGTTTGTCTTTGGTTCAAATGTTTTTACATTGTTCTTTATATTATGTTTTTTATCATTCTTTTACTGCTTTTGTGTCAAAAATCCAAAAACACATAAAAAAATAGAAAATCCAAAAAGTTTGATCACTTTGTTGAGTTTTGTCTCAAAACATGTTTTGCCTTGTACTTTTGTACTTATGGTTTTGTGCATTTAACGAGCTGAGCTTGTCTCTCATGCACTCATATCATTGTGGAGGAAATTCTGAAAACTATGTGACTGTTGTAAATAGATCTTCACCTTTGTCATGAATAATTAGTGAATGATTTTGTTGATCTTGAGACATGCATAGACTCATACCTATATATCTTCCCACTTTTTAATTTTATGCTTAAAAGAGCTCTCTAAATGTAAATCTCCAAATGAAAAGAGATATAGAGCTGCAAAAACCTGTCGCACATACTAGTATTCGACTAGGAAAAAGGGAAAGCGACCAAAATAAAATGTATGATGCCCAAAAAGCCAAAGGCTAACTCATCAATTGAAATATCAAAAATTTCAGGCATCTATCTCACAATGAGATTTTCTTTGCTCAAAAAGTGCAAATGATATGTTGAATATGGAGCCAAATGAAAAGTTTCAAAAAATTGTTATCAAGTGCATGTGGGAGGTCATATATGCATGTTTCTATAATTGAGATAGGTCACATTATCTAGTGCTAGTTGTGTATGCCTTGATTGAATTGATCATTGAAACTTCACATTGGACTAAGGACTATCTCATTTTTGATATCCACACACAACACACAAGTCTATGTTCAATGAATGTCATATTCATTTGTGTGATTGTACTTGATTAAATGTGTTTTCACAAGCTCAATCTTTGTTGATCAAACACAAAAAGATTTTTGAGTGTTTTAGTTTGTTTTTGGAAAGTGTTTTTGTTTTTACAAAAATGTCAAAAATTTCAAAAACAGTGTTGCCCTGTTTTGGCGACTAAGTCGCGGGTAGGTCTAGTCGCATGCTCTAGTTGCGAAGCTCTCTCAGAGATTTTCGTGGGTCACTGGCGGGTTAGCATCCCAGTCACGAAAAAGACTTAGAAAATTTTCCAAAATTTGTGTTTTTGCATATTTCGCGACTCAGTATGGCGACTTGTTCGCGGGTGGAAGGTCTAGTCGCTACACAGAGATTTTCGCGGCTCAGCTCGCGACTCCCTCATGGGTAGATCGTCCAGTCGCGAAAAACACTTGGAGAAATTTTCAAATTTCTTACCTTCACAGTGTTTCGCGGCTTACCCTAGCAACTTATTGGCGACTTAATCCAGTCGCGAAAAACGCGTGTTTTGCGTTTTAAAGACAGTTTTTAAAATTGTTTTTCAGTTTTCCCTTGAACTTTAGTGAGTGTTCATTGTCTTCCCCATTTCTCTCTCTTAAACACTCGATGTCTCACTTGAAAAAGTTTCAATTTTTGCATCATGTCTTCATCAAACACCAAGAAAAAGGTATGGGTTATTTCTATCTTACTTCATTGTACTTGGTTCAAGTATTTTTTTTGTTGTGTGATATGGTTCTGTTTTGTTGAGTTTTAATGGGTTCGAATTTTGTTTGAGGGTTTGTGAGTTTTAAGGTTTGATGTTCTTGTCTTGCCTGCGCTTTGTCTCTCATTCTTCATGTGTGGTTTCATGTGTTTGTGTATTGAGAGACTGTGCTATATGTTGTGGTTCATGAATGTGTTGCATCATTCATATCATGCTCTTGGCATTTTGTCATTTGTGATTCGCATTGCACTTTTGACTCTGAGTTGTTACTGTTATTCATTATATTTGTGTGCCTAAGTCTTTTGTCTGTGTTGCCTATGTCTCCTTGGTGTTAAAACTTGTTCATGTTTCTGTGATTCTATGAAATTTTTTTCACACTCTTATGTCTGAATCTAATCATACTAATGTGTGTATCTTCTGGCATTGCATTTGGTTCTCTGCTGTGTGTTTGATTTTTTTCAGTTGACCCGTTGTTCTTCCAAGGGCAAAGACATTGTAACCGACGACTCGTTAACCTCGGTTGCTAAACGAACACGACGATCATCTAAATTATCTAGGGACTCCTCCTTAGAGAGATTCAGGACTCCTACTGACTCAAAGACCTACACAGACATTTTCAAAGAGTCTACTCCCATTGTGGAAAGAGTTGTCAAGTTTGATACTCTAGGGACAACATTTATCCCTAAGATCTTTAAAGAAAGAGATTGGACTGACTTATTTGGAAACTTTGAGGATCCAACTGAAGAATTGGTCAAGGAATTCTTCTCAAATGCCAGATACACAGGAGTCGAGTTGAAATGCTGGGTACGTGGAACAGAATTTTCGATAAATGCAGACTCCATTGCTAAAGTTCTTTGCATCACTAGACCAAAAGATGTGGATCGAACTCCATATGATGACCGAGAACTTCAGGCACAAGACATCCTTCAAGTTCTTGGGAGTGAACATGAAGTGGGAAGCACAGGATCATCTATAAGCACTGCATTGTTTTCACCTGAACTGACAACCTTGAAGCTGATTATGTTCTCCAATCTCTACCCACTATCAAATACTGCCTTCATCAATCTTAGAAGAGCTAAATTTCTGTGTGACCTCATTACCAGTGCTCCGATTGACATCTGTGCTCACATATTCCAGATCATTAGGAAAACAGAGGCTCGTTCAGCAACACGAACAATTCTTTCATTCTGCAGTTTAATCATGAAGATTGTACTTCGTGAAGGTGTTAGTCCTTCATCAAATGAGACAATCCTGCCTCGCTCACATCCAATATCACTGTACACTCTCCAAGCAAGCAAAAGTCACTCCTCCAAGAAACCTAAGACTGAGCCATCCACACAGGCATCTCCATCTGCTCTTAGTACAGGCACCCCGTCTGTTCCTCCTGGTTTCCAAATGCCAAAGCAAAGTTACTTCATCGAAACTGTGCTTCATCGGATTTCTGACTTGGAACGACTTCTCAACTCCTTTCACAGTCAAACTCAAATGCATCTCGGAACCATTGAGTTACAATTAGATAACATACAACAGAAGCTGGAAGACAACCTTTAGCTATTCGTGCCAAAAAGGGGGAGAGTAGCATAGTAAGGGGGGGCAAAGTTTAAGAATGAAAAGGAGGGTGCATACTAATCAGTACTTCTAACCTAATGCTATGCATTCCTTTTTAAGTACTGTCACTCTTGTGCCCGTGTAGGATTTTTCCTAGATGCACATACTTCATGTATTGTGCATTGGTTGAGTGTTGGTCATTCAAGTGATTTGTCCTGTGTTTGTCAACTTGAATGTTCGGATGTTCATTCGAAGTGTGAATGAGCATTGTGATCACTTGGTTATAGTGATTGCATGTTTTGGTCTTGCCATGGTTTATTGCTTTACTCCATTGTGCTTGATCGCATTATGCTTGCTCCATTTGCATTACAAGTTTTCTGCATACAATGAACTTATTGTGTTGTTGTGTTTCAGGAGTTACTTGTTCTTATGGTTCTAAAGCTTCACAAATTCTAGAGTTAGGTGTGAGTGAGTTTTCCAACTGTTCTCAACTCACGCGTTAAGTCTAGAGTTTGTTTTAGGGTTTTGTCACGGAATAGCCAAAGGGGGAGATTGTAAGGTTGAAATTTATCAACCATCTTGTTGGCTTTATTCCGTGCCAATTTGCTTGTAATTTAAAGCACTTAGTAACCCTGTATTTAGGTGGGATCATTGTAAGGGTAGTGTGTGAAGAGAGTGTGAAGAAAAGCTCATCTTTGTGCAAAGAAGCAGAGTTTCGCGGCTAGGACTCCGGCTTGCAAGCCGCCAAATGCTATGCACGTGAGAAGCATGCGGGAAGCTGAAGGGTCGCGCCAGCTGTCGCACTACAGGACAAAAGTCCCAGGCTGGCCAGGCCGTTACGTCGCGACTTGATTTTGCGACTTGGACAAGCCGCGAGGTCAAGCCGCCAACCAGCCCTGTTTGGCAAAAATTGTCTCTTCGTATTCCAAACACACACCACTATATATAGACCCTTATACCCACTAAATTGATAGAGCTTCCAGAGAGAATTTTGTGAGAGAAAACCCTAGAGAAAAACAAGATTGCCTCATCCCCAATCTTTACCTTAGAGACTCTACTAATTCCTCTACTCTCTCTTCCTCTCCATTATAATACCCTTGAGAGGTTTTTGACCAAATCCTTTTCTCACCACACCTACGTTTGTGAGAAGGCTCATTTGGTGCTAAGGGAAGCAGTTTGGAAGGAACCAATATACATTGGTTGAGGCTATGGTCTAGTAGCGGAATCCGGGAAGCTAAAAAAGAAATAGGTTCGGCGTAACCTCGTTGGAGCAAGAAGCTTGGAAGGCTTAGGTACTTGGGTAGATTAGGCTTGGAGGGTCTTTTGCTATTCATGTATCCCAACTACATTCTTTAGTGGATTATTTGACCGCTTGGAGGGCGGTGAAGAGGTTTTACGCTGAGGACTTCGGTTTCCTCTTCGATAACACATCGTGTGTTGTCCGCATGTTTGCATCTTCCTTCCCTTTATCTTTGCCTTATATTTACTGCTGTGGATGTGTTTATATTTGGCTTAGATTGTTTATCAATTCTGTTATAAGCTTGTTATCATGTTCCGCACATTAATTGTTTGATATAAAGCTTGAATTGGTAATTTTGTAATTTGGGGTCTAAACGTTCAAGGGTGTTTTAGACACATTTTGAACTTTCAATTTGCATGATACATACTTTGATGCAGTGAATTACAAAACCAAAAAAAAAAAAAAAAAAAAAAAAATTTACTTGCCATTAACGACTCCCAAATCTTCATCTCAATTCCAAAAGAACCCAAGAAAGGTGGGCAAGATTCTTGTTAGATAGTAATCTTGAAGGAGAACTTCTTTTTTTTTTTTTTTTTTTTTTTTTTTTTAAGAACGTACAGTAAAATTTTTTTTTAAAGAGAAATTTTTTCTTATGAAAACTTACGTTAAAACTACAGTATCAGTTTTTATTTTTAATAATAATTCAATAAATGGACTAGTCATTTTCCTATTAAAAAAGAAAAAGAAAAAAGAAGGATTAGTCTTTTGGGTTTTAGTATGTGGCTTAAGAAAAATTATTAGGTACTCACAAAGTACCATAAATGCGTATTCTCTCATCTCACATGAATGGTGGGTCCTATCATTAATTTAATTAGTAGGACCTATAATTCATGTGAGATGAGGGAGTACGCATTTATGGTACTCTGAAAGTACACAATAATTTCCTATGGCTTAAGATGAGACCAAACCAAATGATATAATAAAGGGATAATTACACTTTACCCACCTGTGGTTTGCCTCTAATTCGATTTGCCTACCCATGGTTTCAATTTTGACACTTTACCCACCTGTGATTTCCTCTGTTACTCCTCCGTTACCCACCTCCAATGCAGACGTTACTCTAACACATAAACTCATCAAAAATAGAACCTAAAACAGATCAAACACTCCTCACTCCCAAAACACACTCTCATCCAACGTTCTCACCAAACGAAGATCACAATGCAATGTGCTTGAAATAATGGACTGAAAACCTCCTGGGTTTTGATCGTGCAAGCAAACCGAGGAAGAAGGAGACACAGTGTTCATCTGTTCAGCTGAATCAAATACTGATTCAGTATGAACTATGAACTTCACTAAACTTGAAAAAAGAAAAATAATAAACCCATGCACCCATATCAAAATTTTGGCATATCATGGGCTCATCTTCAAAACAAAACAACAATCGGAGTAAATTTCAAGGTTAAAAAAAAAAAAAAAAATCAAATCAACAAAAACAAAGGATTGACAAAACAAAATTTTCTAACAAACCTCCAAGAGCAACTTTCAGCCAACTCAAAGAAGCCAAGAATCCCTCAAAGATTTCTCTTTTACTCCACACTAAACCAAGCAAGTCAATATTTAAAATCATTAGTGAACTTTCAACAACGCAGGAGAGGTTTCTTCTTCAGAAACTTTCAATTAAGCAAAAAATTTGTCTTTTGTTTGTGTATAACAAGAAGGTTCAAAGTCTTTATGTTGCTTCAGTAACGGTTAGCTTCAACGACGGAAGAAGGCTTCCGTTGAACACTCCTACTAGTCTCAACTATTGTTCTAGAAGTTCTAAGAAAAATCAATTGAGTTTCTTCTTTACCAATTATGCCTGGGTTTGAAAACCAAAGCACCTAAACATGGAGGTATCATCAAGCACACAATTCATAGCACAAATATACTTACAAACATAGCAACATCATCAAATTTATTTAAAGGCCACATCAGGGCCATAGACATAATAATATAAATATAAATGAGTTTTTGATGTTTCCACCATTAAAGCAGAAAAAATTAAACAAAACCATAAATCATAAAACCATAATTTTCAATCATAAAGCAGGGCTTTTTCACTCCTCAGAAAGCACCACCACGGAGGCGGAGGACAAGGTGAAGGGTGGACTCGTTCTGGATGTTGTAGTCAGCAAGGGTGCGACCGTCCTAGAGCTGCTTTCCGGCGAAGATCAACCGCTGGTCTGGTGGGATCCCCTCCTTGTCCTGGATCTTCGCCTTCACGTTGTCGATGGTATCCGAACTCTCCATCTACAAAGTAATGGTCTTTCCGGTAAGGGTCTTGACGAAGATTTGCATACCACCACGAAGACGGAGGACGAGGTGAAGGGTCGATTCCTTTTGGATGTTATAGTCATCAAGGGTGCTCCCGTCTTCGAGCTGCTTCCCGGCGAAGATCAGCCTCTACTGGTCTGGTGGGAGTGGTGTTGGGGTTTCAAGCTTTTCAGATTTGGGGATTTTTCAAACTGGGTTATGTGGGTCATTGGGTGTGAGCCTTTGAGGGTAAATTTGTCTTATCAGAACTTTTTAGTCCATGTGTTTATAAGTTTAAAAATAAATTAGTTTGGTTAGTGTCAAATGCTAGATGAACACTGTGTCTCCTTCTTCCTTGGTTTGCTTGCACGATCAAAACCCAGGAGGTTTTCAGTCCATGAGGAGTGTTTGATCTGTTTTAGGTTCTATTTTGATGAGTTTATTTGTTAGAGTAACGTTTACACTGGAGGTGGGTTACGGAAGAGTAACGGAGGGAATCACAGGTGGGTAAAGTGTCAAAATTGAAACCACGGGTAGGCAAATCGAATTAGAGGCAAACCACAGATGGGTAAAGTGTAATTATCCCTATAATAAAACTCTAGTTTCAATGGACTTTTGTCAACTCTTCACAATGTTCAATGTTGTCATTAATTATATTCGATGATACTATAAAAATGTAATTGCACCATAAATTTTATTGATTAAATTAAATCTCAAGACTCTATTACATTATCATGACTCCTTCATGAAAACAGTCATAGTGAAATAAAGTTACACAAAATACTGTCACTTTATAAATCACTATTTTTTATTACTTGAGTTCTCAGATAATCTTTTAGTTATTCTTAATTCTTATATTTAACTCTTTATTAAAATGATGAGGCTCAATACTTTGAATAATAAATTTCCATTAAACTTATTTCAAGGGAATGTTTCGTTTCTCTAAAAAGAAATTAAGAATTCTATCTTAAGAATGTGTGTTCCCTCGACACTACATGTGATTGCTCAACGTATGAGGTTTTGACCATTAATAAGATCTCACTCTCTTATACACAAAAGAAACAAACATTTCATGTTTAGGTTCACAATCCTCTCGGGATTGAGAATTTATGAAAATGTAAGTCTTGAGATTTATTATTTATATGATAGTAGTTAATAGAATAAAAAACACCACATTAGTCCAGCTCAATGTATCTTATATACTTAAGATACACTAATATATCAATTAGAAGTCATCTCCTCAATGATCAAAATAAAGCTTCATAATTGATACATTGACTATAAATCATCATATGGTCTTTACAAATGAAATGCCCAATTTCACCATTGACTATTAACTAAAGTTTTTGAGTTTACAAAGAACTTGTAATTTAGATCTTCCGTTTACAAATCTTATTCTCATAACTAAATCATATATAATGCATCCCATATAATGTCCAAATATTCATGTTAAAGTAAACTCATAAAAGAAAACAACTTTTATTGTTTAATAGACAATGTTATACAATTGGGTTTTGCATATCTATATGTAGTTCGTAACATGCATTTTTAGTCCACAAACAAATATAGGTGAATTTTCAAGATCACATTTCTAAGTAACAAGAACTTAATCTCCATCCAACTAGAAAGTAGCTGCCAATTTCATCACTTGTTGCTCCATCACATTTATAGTTAGCACGGGAGATCCATTGATGCATTAGGAATGAAAGGCCTTTGCCAGACCAACTCAACACCATGTCGAAACCAGTCACGAAAATTGAGGAATACCCGAGAAGCGTAGTTTGAAACTGATAGAAGAATTTCTTGACAGCATTGGAGAATCTGATGGTACGAGCCATAAAGTAACCACATAAGCATGAATACACATACAATGAGGATGAATTACCCAAAATGAGGATGGTAATTCTGCTGCTTGGGGCATTGTTCATCTAATGGTACAGATTGATCTACACTCTGCAAGAGCAATTGAATTTATTAGCAAATTCAATAAGAGCTGTGTAGTAAACAAATGAGCAGAATAATTTGGTTTTTTTAGAGAAAAATCAGAAAATGGGCAGAAATGCAAAGCAAAATGTAGGAAAGAAGGAACTAGTTGGACTTTGAATATGGGAGAGATAGAGATTGTTCTGCATTCCTACTAGCTGGACTATGGGTTTTACTAATGCATGCTCTTAAGGTATATATTAATAAATTATTTTAAGAAACTTTTTATGGGAAAATTAAAAAGTGACTAACTTTTTTTATGGTTCTTTCAATTTTTTCATAAAAAGTTTCCAAAAATGGATGTACATAATATATACACATATATATATATATATCATAGACTTTCTCTTACCTAAAATATCACTGCATTGCAACCATGCATGGTTATCCTAATACCAACAAAGCCTAGTAAATTGTTGGCTTTTGAACCTGATTTGTGACTTTGAGGGTCCAGGAGGAGGTTAGCAAGGAGAGAGCTGATTCTAACACCAACAAAGCTAGTGGGAGGTGAGTGAGGAGAGACCTTGTAAAGTATTTATAGTGTCCTAAACTAGCTAGTTTGTACTTGTACCTAATTCTACAGTTTCTCTAACTTCCATTTCTGCTGGCACCCGTGAACAGAACAAGGAAAAGGCAAATGCTCAAATCTTGGTATGTCTCTCTAGCTCAATCTCTCCTTCTCTAAGATTAAGAATCTATTATCTATATATATTCATTAGGATTTAGGATGAATCTTATGTTATTATGTTTTCTTTACTGTTTATAAGTCATATGTTAGAGGTTTAAATCTTGGCCCCCATATATACAGATACATCTTAAGAACTACCGGTCAATGATTTAAATTTTAATATGAATTTGATCCAAATCTAATCTCATAGAATAAAACTAAGATTGAGCTAAGTGTGCAAGTTTTATCGACCTACTATTGCATTATTTGAATCTAGCGAACCAAACCATGATAAATAGATCAAGCTCATGGCGTACTTGATCAAGTAGCGTAACTTATTTTCATTGGTTTATTTTGCTTAAAAAATCTATTGAAAGTACAACATTAAGAAGTTATGCAATCAAGTATGAAGGTTTTTTTTTTTTTTTTTTGCCTAAATGAAAAAGGGAGCTTGCAAATGTAGTCACTAATCCTGGCCCACTTAAACTCTATTCATGAATGACGAGGAACCATTTGTGTAATAGTGGGGCCTACCACTAGTCAAACCCAAAACCTTAGGGCTTCTTACCAGGCTACCGCAAGGCCAACTCTGCGAGTGAATTAACATGTTGCTAACACACTCGATTTATGGGTACATTGGTAGAGCACTCTTCTATGGCCATATATATTATGCATATAAAGACTCTAGAGTCTAGAGATGATGGGTAATTTGTCTTGCTCATGATTGATTTCGCCTTGCGTTCCTTGTTTAAATAGTTTGGATTTAGCTTCATTTTAAATGTGGTTTATAGTTTATTTCATGTAGGATACACGGTTAGAAAGAGAGCTTCATTTTGGGAGTATGCAAAGGATTTGAAAAATGGTTGTTTTTTATGTAAATTTTGTAAAAATGATTCTGCTGGGGGTATTTCAAGGATTAAATCACATTTGTCTGGGATGAGAGGCCGTGATGTTGAAATTTGTCTGCAAGTACCTGTGGATGTTCAATTAACTGTAGTACAAGCAATTGACACTCCTAGTAAGAAAGCTAAAAGTGTGGCTGCATCAAATAATACTTTGGAGGGGGAAAGTATTTCAACTTCCTCATCTGCACAAATGCCAAATATATGTGAGGGGAAGGATAAGAGTATAGTGGATCGAAAGTTTGCTAAGCTCGTGATTTCAGATAGCATTTGTTCTGACGCTATTCAATCACCCTTCTTCAATGATTTTGTGAAAGGTGTTGCTGAATATGGGCCTGGTTACGAATTACCAAGTTCATTAACCCTTAAATCACTGATAATGCCCAGTATCAAGAAGGAAGTTGAGGAATACATTCATAATGTCAAAAAATATTTTGTCAATACAGGTTGTACCTTAATGTACAATATATGGCCTAATAGGAAATCATTCATTAAAACATTTTTCACCTACAAGAATATTTTTGCTTATACACCAAGAGGGTTGGCGTGCATGGATCCATCCCAATACCCAATGGAAGAACTTCATTTTTTTGAAGAAGCCATGTCTTCCATAGTTGAAGAAATTGGGCCTAGACATGTCGTACAATTTATCATTAATAATGATAGTGATGATAGTGATGAGATTAGATCAACTAAAGATATGCTTAAAAAGTATCCTTGGATTTACATGACAAACTGTGCCACTTATGGGATTGGATTGCTTTTGGAGAAAATATACTATATTTCTTTTGTGTATAATACAATTCGAGTTGCAAAGCTAATAGTAACATATGTTTTCAAGCATAATGTTAGTGTGCCCCTAAGAAGAGTGCACAAAGGAAGGAAAGATCATATTAGTTTCAATATTTGTATGCTATTATCACTTTTAGAAGTTGAAGATGAATTGCAGGCCTTACAAGTGTCTATTATAACTTTGACTACTGATTGGGGGAGAACGCCTAATTACAAACAGGTTGGAGAACTTCTTAAAGGTGCAAGATTAATTGATCATGCTATTCATTGCAAAGAATTCTGGATTCGAGGAAAAAAAATAGCACAAGTTTTGCGGCCAATGTTGCAAGCTCTTTGTTTAGTTGATGGTGATGGTGCAACATCAAGATACTTGTATGAGATTATGGAAAGGGTAAAAGATGCAATTATGCAGTGTCATGACAATACTCACTTCCTTTATGATCATATATGGGAAATTTTTCATTAAAGGCAAAGTAATATTATTCGTCCAATACATGCAATCGCCGCCTTTTTAAATCCTGCCTGATGGAAATTTAGACCCTTTAAACAACCAAATTGCGTAGCCTAGATTAATTAGCCAAGTTGTTACTTAGTCAAATTATGCAATTCTAGGTTAAAGCAATTCAACAATCATATCAAGAATAATAATGTAGCGGAAAATAAATGAACACAAGATATGATCACCCAGGAAACCACACGGTAAAAACCTGGGGAGGATTTGACCCACCGATCCTCAAGCCATAACAGAATTCACTATGAAAGAATTGAAGTTCTTACAAAAGGACTACAAGCTCCCCGCTCGACTTCCTAATGCTACCCACCAGTACGAACTTCCTGACACGACCACGCGCAGGCTCCGAATCCACGGACTACTTCTTTCTTGAATTCTTCAATCAGCTACAAGCTTCCCGCCTGTTTTTCTTTTAAGTTCCAATGGTTGCAACTATGTTGATCATCAAGATATTGACAACCCTAAGTTTATGTGAAGGAAAGCTCCTCAAAGATCTCACAAGAGATTCACACAAACAGCAAATATGAGCAACAATACAATATGGACCACCTTAAAAAACGTGGCTAGGGTTTTGTTTATATACCTAGGGTAAAAACATAAAACCCTAAACGTTTAATGAAGTAGGGTTGAGTTGGAAATTCTGCAGAATAATCAACCTGTGCGATTTTCGATCGATCGAGTCTATTCTTCGATCGATCGAGCCAGGCCAAAAGTCCCAAGTACTTCTGCAGCCACTCGATTCCAACTGTACAATAATAAACCAACTTTGAGCAAGCCTAAATAAGACTAAATACAATGTTTTGATCATGGTTTGCCAACATTACAAATTAGAGTTCTAAATACATAAAATCCTAAGACCTTAGAACCTAACAAACTCCCCCTTTGGCAATCCGTGACAAAACCATAATTAAAAGCTCAAAGTTTTACAAGTAAAAGCCCTTTACAAAGATAATGCTCATAAAATCAAATTCAGCCTAACTACTATCCATCAGTTGCAAGTGTAGACAGCAGCTTAGTTGAATCAACCTGTATATTCCTGAAATACTCAACAAACGCATAAACGCATGTGTGACAGAAAAGAGTAAAACAACAGGTATAACATTCTTGTAAGATTCACACAACACAAAATAAAGACATATAAGAATGATCAACTCATAAATATAAATCAATAAGCAGTGAATCATAAAGCAACAAGAATTAACAAAAATAACATGTATATCAATCAATGTTACTCCCCCTAACATGAATATCCCCAAAAATGATATACAAAGTGAAGCACCTAGATACAATCTAAAAAAAAAACTCCACAAGCTCCTCAAAAACAAAAAGTCTCCCCCTAACTACAAAAACTCCTCAACAAGTCAAAAATACCACTCCCCCTTTTTGTGACGGAATGCCAAAGAGCTATCACAAGTCGCCATCAAAAGGAGGTGGTGAGGGTGAATGAAGACGCGCCAAGTCAGCTCGTAGAGCACGAAACTCATCTAGCAAGTCCACCAAAATCTAACCATGAGCCGCCTGAACGGTCATGACAGTCTCCAAAGTACGACGAACATCGAAGTCGGCCGAAGGAGGTGGAGGAACATCAGCAGCAGCAGCATCATCACCAACTGGATCAGAAACATCCTCACCAGTAAGACCTGCAGAAGAAGAATGAGGAGGTGCGCTACTAGAGGGCTCAGACCTAGGGTGTTTAGAACCAGCTCGAAGATGAGCAGCCCTTTGTCTAAGAAAAGACGCACCTATAGGAGCAATAACATGAACGGGCTCAGAGGAAGGGAAGCCACCAAGATCAAGATGAAGGAGAATCCTATGAATGAAAATAGGATGTACAAGAGCATGAGTAATAGATGAACTCCTATAAACATCGTTCAAAGAACGAAGAAAAAGATGAGGAAAACTAATAGGAGCATCAGTAACCAGAGCGTACAAAAATACACACCTCTCAAGAGGAATGGTGTGAACATGGGAAATGGGCCAGATAGAATGACACGCTATCCTAAAGAAGAGATAGTGTAACCCGGAGAGCTCAGCAGAAGTGATCCGAGGATCAGAACCCCACTGGACAGTAGTCCCAGTGATGTAAGACAAGACATCACTAATCTCGGGAGACACGTCGTATGGATAGACAGGATGTCGAACCAAAAGTACCCTTAGAGCATCAGCCACTACCTCAAGAGTAATGGAGTACTCTACGCCTCGTATCCAACTCTTGACTAGAGTGTTGGAATCATAGATGCGGATAGAGATGTTCGAATAGAACTCTCTAATCAAGGCAGAAGGTGGAAATACACACCTCTCAAGAGGAATGGTGTGAACATGGGAAATGGGCCAGATAGAATGACACGCTATCCTAAAGAAGAGATAGTGTAACCCGGAGAGCTCAGCAGAAGTGATCCGAGGATCAGAACCCCACTGGACAGTAGTCCCAGTGATGTAAGACAAGACATCACTAATCTCGGGAGACACGTCATATGGATAGACAGGATGTCGAACCAAAAGTACCCTTAGAGCATCAGCCACTACCTCAGGAGTAATGGAGTACTCTACGCCTCGTATCCAACTCTTGACTAGAGTGTTGGAATCATAGATGCGGATAGAGATGTTCGAATAGAACTCTCTAATCAAGGCAGAAGGTGGAGGAGGATCAGAAACATCCACCAAGGGTAACCAGCCCCTACGCTCAAAGTTTGCCCTAATGGCAGGATCAAGTTCATCTAAGTGAACAGAACGCTCAACCCAAATCTTTCTCCTAACATTCAGCTTCTCATAAATCTCTTGGTTTTCCTCACTCGAAAACTTCTCACGGTCAAAGGATGGAGGGGGTGAAGGAGAAGGTGAGGGAACATTCCTACGGGCTCTAGTTTTCCTAGGCATAGTGCTAAGGAAAGGACAGAGACACAAAGTGAAAAACCAAAAGAACAAGAGAAAACAGAACCAAGGGCAGACTGCAAATTAGCACAATAAAAAATATAGAACAAAAATCTATATGATGCATGAACATTAATAATGTTGTGATGCATGATCTAATGCAGTAAACAAATAAGTTCAATTGAGATTGAATTGACAAAATTGGCTTGAACATGGAATTTTTATCAAAAATCCCAAAAATTGAAAACCACTTGTTGAAATTTTTACCAAAAAGATGAATTGAGCATTATAAAACACATTACATAGATTATAATGCTTAATTACAACTACACAACAAGCCAATTTCATCAAATTCTTCCCAATTTAACAAAAGCCCCAATTCGGATCAAGAACAAACCCTAGATTTTTCAATTTTTCACCAAACTCAAAATTGATCCAATTAACAGGTAATAATCATGTTTATGAAGTGTCCCCACAAAAACCCAATGATCAATTTCATAAAATAGGGCTTGAATCAACAGAACATCCCAAAAATGGCAAAGTGAGAAAAACGCCCCCAAATGCATGGATTTATGCATGAAAAGATGAAAATAAATTCAAAAGGAAGGGCACAAGGGTCTTACCGACTTGAGGAGAGAGAGATTTTGCAAAAAGAACGGAGGAAAACGACAAAAATCTCTATGTGGAGCCTTGCCTCGTTGGAGAGAGAAAAGAAAAAAGTTTGAAAAGTTTGACGTAGAACTTTGAAAAAGTCAGATCAGAACTTTTAAAAAAACTTTTCCACGATGTTCGATCGATCGAAAATCAGAATCGATTGATCGAAACACACAGTCATTTTGAGACAAATGAAAGCACTTTTTCGATTGATCGAAAATCAGATTCGATTGATCGAAACACACAGTCATTTTGAGACAAATAAAAGCACTTTTTCGATTGATCGAAAATCAGACTGGATCGATCGAAATGGGCAGAGGCTCACTAAATTTTGAGAAAAAATCACAGTTTTGAAAGACGCAAACCTAATTTTGAAAAACAACTCCTCAAAGCATTAAATTACAGAAATAAAATGCATGAGTATGAGATGGAATGCTTTTTCAAAAACCCAAAATTTTAAACCCAATTTCCTCAAAAACAAGTTTCAATTATTCTTCCTTTGAATTTTCTCAAGCAACAAATATGTTGTGCACAAATCTCAAGATAATTTCAAACTTGGTTGGTCAGACCAAAAACACACACTAGCATGTACAGTGTTTAACAAAGAGTAACTTGTGTAGTGTGTGATACTAGCAAAAACTTGAGATACATGTGAGGTGATATGTGAATAGCAATCAAACACAAAGTCTACACAATTCATCACATAGAATTTAAAAGAGACTATCACCTAAAGAGTTACATCCTATAACTCCCACATCTCCTAGAACAAAAGCTTGCAATCATGTAAGTTTCTTGTATTTTTGCCCCATTAGAATATGAAATATATTATGTGAAATGGCATCAAGCCTAATAGTACACACCGGTTTGAATTAAGTGAATTGACATCAAGCCTAATAGTACACACCAGTTTTAAGCATTAAGCATTTAAGCATTTAAAGAGGCTACACCTTATGTTCTTTTTGTGCATGTACTACACTTTCTCGAGCACAAAATCTTATGATATGCACTAAGGTGTTCATGATTGACTAGTGAACAGTGGTGAGATGGTTATTTATGCCTTTCTCAAAAGGATCAAGTCCGACAGTCAAATAACATGTGACTTCAAGATCAAGACAAAGTGATTAATAACCACAAACATCTTTCCCACACAACATGCACTACAAAGCTTTAACTAGTCAAGTGCAATAAATAAGCTCATCAAAGCTAAACAAGGTACACAGAACATGACATGTGTCAAAAGATAGACCAACCTTGTTTTTCAAAAATCAAGAAAAATAGTGTCTAACATAATTTTTGCTTTCTCCTTTTTTTTATTATTTATTATTATTATTAAAAGAGAAAAACAAATAAATCCTAGAATGAAATGCATGAATGTAATGTAATGCAAGTCCTAGAACAAAAACAATAAAAAGACACAAACCAAAGAACAATGGTCACCAAAGAATAGAGCAATTAAGCACAAGGACCATAAAGACAAACACAACTTAGGGACACCGAAGAACACCAATCACTTGACGAAGTGTCTCAAACTTACTTCCATCAAGAGGTTTGGTAAAGATGTCAGCATTTAAATGAGAAACCTTAGGATTAGACTGAAATCTAGAACAAACACCAACACTATAAGAGATATCAGGCCGACTAGCAGTTAAATACAAAAGACATCCAATCATGCTTCTATACAAAGTAATATCAACAGACTCACCTGATGGATCTAGTGTTAATTTTGCATTTGCAGCCATTGGTGTTCTAGCATGAGCAGCTTTGTCCAGTCCAAATCTTTTGACTAAATTCTTTGCATATTTAGCTTGATTGATGTAGATGCCGGACTCTGTTTGCTTTACCTGCAATCCCAAAAAGTAAGTCAGTTCACCAACCATGCTCATTTCAAACATTGCCTTCATTTCATCTGCAAAAGAATGAGCAAGAGAATCATTAGTAGCACCAAAAACAATGTCATCAACATAAATTTGAGCTACAACAAAACCAGTCTTATCCTTTCTAATGAAGAGAGTTGTATCTGCAGACCCCCTTTTGAATCCATACTCAGTGAGATATGCAGTCAATCTATCATACCAAGCCCCAGGAGCTTGTTTCAGACCATAGAGGGCTCTCTTCAACTTGTATACATCATCCGGTCTGTGAGGATCCACAAATCCCTTAGGTTGCTCAACATACACCTCTTCTTGTAACATTCCATTTAAGAAAGCACTTTTGACATCCATTTGATACAACTTGAAGTTTAGATGACTTGCAATGGCCAACAGTATCCGAATAGATTCCAATCTTCCAACTGGTGCAAAGGTCTCATCAAAGTCAATTCCTTCCACTTGTGTGTATTCTTGTGCAACAAGTCTTGATTTGTTTCTAATCACGGTGCCATGTTCATCTGACTTGTTCTTAAAGATCCATTTAGTTCCAATCACATTTACATTTTCAGGCCTAGGAACTAATTCCCACACATCATTCCGAACAAATTGATGAAGTTCTTCATGCATGGAATTTACCCAATCAGCATCTTGAAGGGCTTCATCTACCTTTTTCGGTTCAAATTGGGACAAATAACATGAGTGAGTGATCACATTCAAGGCTTTTGATCTCAATCTCATGTTTTCATTCAGACTACCCAATATATTTGTGGAAGGATGATTTAATCTCACTCTAGAGGATGGACGTTTAACGAGAGATGTTGTAGTACCTTTCTGTTCAACTAGAGGACTGAACTCACTTTGTACCTGTCGAGTGTCATGAACCGGAGTGGATGGTTCTGAACTTGATGGTACTGAGACTGTATCATTCAACACCAGCAGCTCTTCCTCACTATGTTTCCCAACATACTCAGTAAGAGGAGACTCATTAACCTCTAAAGACTTATCTTGAGCAGGAACAGTGCTTTCTGAAGATGCTTCTGAACATACTTCATCATTTATCACAACATTTGAAGATTCCATGACTGTTTTAGTTCTCAGATTGTACACTCTATAAGCTCTACTAGTGGAAGAGTATCCTAGAAAGTATCCTTTGTCACTCTTTGCATCAAACTTTTCTAGGTTCTCTTTATCACGTAGAATGTAACAGTCACTGCCAAATATCCTGAAATACTTGACAACAGGTTTCTTCCCTCTTCAGAGTTCATAGGGAGTTTTCTTGGAGTCAGGTCTAAAATACACTCGGTTGAGTGTATGGCAAGCAGTGTTGACAGCTTCTCCCCAGAAGGACTTTGGCAACTTTTTGTTGTGTAGCATGACTCGTGCCATTTCCTGAACAACTCTGTTTTTCCTCTCCACAATCCCATTCTGTTGAGGTGTCTTGGGTGATGAGAACTCTTGATGAGTGCCTTGATCATTGCAGAAAGTCGCCAGCTTGGTATTCTCAAATTCTCTTCCATGATCACTTCTGATTCTGGCTATCACAGTATCTTTCTCAACCTGCAATTTCTTGCATAGATGTATCATCTTCTCAGGAGCCTCAGCTTTATCTTTCAAAAGCACAACCTAAGTATATCTAGTAAAGTCATCCACAACAACTAGAATATACTTCTTTCCACCCAAACTTTGAACTCTAGCAGGACCCATGAGATCAATGTGTAATAACTCTAAAGGTCTTGAAGTTTGAACACTAGTCACAGACGGATGCTTGGATTTTACTTGTTTACCTATCTGACATGGTCCACAAATGCACTTATCAATCTTCTCAAATTTAGGTAAACCGATAACTGCCTCACACTTGGAAATCTACTCTAACTGCTTATGACTGGCATGCCCTAACAGTTGATGCCACAAATCAACTTGATCAATCTTTGCACTAAAGCATTTGTTGCTTACACTTGGTGTTATGCCATAACAGTTGTCAGCTGTCCTTACACCAACACACGTACAGTCACCTCCTCCATCAAGTATCTCACATTCATACTTGGTGAAAAGTACATTTAATCCATTGTCGCAAATCTGACTTATGCTGAGTAAATTGGCCTTCAATCCATCAACATACCAAACATCTTCAAACACTGGCAATCCTGGAATGTCCACAGTACCAATGCCTCTGATCACAGATTTACTTCCATCTCCAAACGTGACTGTCCCAATCTTTCCTTCAAAGAGTGTTTTGAATAAATCTTTATTTCCTGTCATGTGCCTGGAACAACCACTATCCAAATACCAAAGACAAGAATCACGTGCCTTTAAGGCGGTTAAAGCAGTATAACATACATAATTCTTGTCACATGTGATTATGCCAATGTACTTAAGGAAAGATTTAACAAACACAACAAAAGGCAAAGATAACACATAGATAAGTTGACAAATAAGCAGAATAAGTTTCCAAGAATCCATGACAACAGGGGTCAAGGATCAGCTCAGAGATTAAAAATCTCAAACAAAAAGAGCTACCTGCTCTGATACCACTTGATGGAAATTTAGACCCCTTAAACAACCAAATTGCGTAGCCTAGATTAATTAGCCAAGTTGTTACTTAGTCAAATTATGCAATTCTAGGTTAAAGCAATTCAACAATCATATCAAGAATAATAATGCAGCGGAAAATAAATGAACACAAGATATGATCACCCAGGAAACCACACGGTAAAAACCTGGGGAGGATTTGACCCACCGATCCTCAAGGCATAACAGAATTCACTATGAAAGAATTGAAGTTCTTACAAAAGGACTACAAGCTCCCCGCTCGACTTCCTAATGCTACCCACTAGTACGAACTTCCTGACACGACCACGCGCAGGCTCCGAATCCACGGACTACTTCTTTCTTGAATTCTTCAATCAGCTACAAGCTCCCCGCTTGCTTTTCTTTTAAGTTCCAATGGTTGCAACTATGTTGATCATCAAGATATTGACAACCCTAAGTTTATGTGAAGGAAAGCTCCTCAAAGATCTCACAAGAGATTCACACAAACAGCAAATATGAGCAACAATACAATATGGACCACCTTCAAAAACGTGGCTAGGGTTTTGTTTATATACCTAGGGTAAAAACATAAAACCCTAAACGTTTAATGAAGTAGGGCTGAGTTGGAAATTCTGCAGAATAATCAACCTGTGCGATTTTCGATCGATCGAGTCTATTCTTCGATCGATCGAGCCAGGCCAAAAGTCCCAAGTACTTCTGCAGCCACTCGATTCCAACTGTACGATAATAAACCAACTTTGAGTAAGCCTAAACAAGACTAAATACAATGTTTTGATCATGGTTTGCCAACATTACAAATTAGAGTTCTAAATACATAAAATCCTAAGACCTTAGAACCTAACACTGCCTATATGTGTAGTGAAAAATTTAAAGAGAATGTTGAATTGACTAATGGTATAAACTTTGCTCTAGAACATTTGGTTGATGAAGAAGAGAAAGAAGCTTTTATTAACCAAGTACAATTATACCGAATGAAGGTCTCAAACTTGTTCACAACTCAAGCCTTAATAATGCTAAAAACGTCTCATCCTCGTAAGTTCAATCACTTCTATCTGTGTTTATAATAAAAATTATTATATAATTATGTTATTATTTTGAATTTTGCAAATATATGGTGGGAATGTTGTGGCAATCATCTCCCTGTATTACAAAAATATGCCATTCAGATTTTAAGTCAATTACAACCCAAATATGGGGATGACCATGCATTTATGGTGAATACAATGATAATGGAAAGGCATAAAGTGCTGGAAAGTGGAAACACAAATGTTAGAGGCAATCAATCTTGACAAGATTGATGAACTTTCTGATGATGTTAATTATCAACATATTGATCATGAAGAATGGGATGATGGAGATTTTGAGTACCGATTATTTGATTTGACAGAGAGTCGTGATAATGACTTGATTAACGATGTAACTTGTTCGTGGTTGGATATATGGCCCTTAAACTGAATCAGTCCATCAAATCAAGAACAAAAATAATATTTGTCTTCTTTTCCCTTTGTAATTTCGCCAATACTTTTGCTTTGTTTTAAATGTTGTATTTTGTTAAATTATAGTATCTCTAGCTTATTATATTACTTTCTCTAATGTATTTCAATTAATTTATAAATTTAACTAAGTTGTAGAATTTTTTTGGGTAGGCCTTATTGGAAAACTCATTTGCATCACATACAAATTCGTATAAGGCGGAAGACAAAAGGTATAAAGATGAAGACAAAAGGTACAAGAAAACATATTATCTCTAAATCCTAGAGAAAACAATTTGCATGATACATACCTTGATGCAGTGAATCAGAAAACCAAAAAAAAAATATGTATATATTTACTTGATCTTGAGGACACCTAGATCTTCACCTCAATTCCACAAAAACCCCAAGAAGGTGGGCGAGATTCTTGTCAGTTAGTAATCTAGAAGGAGACCTTTTCTTCCTTTTTTTTTTTTTTTTTTAATTTTCAGAACATTCGGTGATTTCTTTTTTTTTTAGGTAGCTTCTCTCTTCTGAAACTTACTTTAAAACTATAGTAGCATTTTTTCTTTTTAATAATAAAATAACTGTTACTGAAACATTATGAAAAAATAATTAATCCCTTTAATAAATGGACTAGTCCTTTTCCTAAAATTAAAAAATAAAAACTGATTAGTTTTTTGGGTTTTAGTATGTGTCTTAAGATGGGACCAAATGATCTTTCAAAAAAATAGTTTCAATGGACTTTAGGCCTTTTGTCAACTCTTCAAAAGTCTAAAGTTGTCATTAATTATATTCAATGATACTATAAAGATGTAATTGCACTATAAATTTTATTAATTAAATTAAATCTCGAGGATCTATTACATTATCATTTGATCCCTTCATGAAAACACCCATAGTGAAACAAAGTCATAAAAAATATTGGCACTTTATAAATCACTATTTTTTATTACTTGAGTTCTCATTTTAATCTTTTAGTTATTCTTAATTCTTATATTTAACTTTTTACTAAAGTGATTGTGCTCAATACTTTGAGTAACCAATTTTCATTAAACTTATTTTAAGGTAATGTTTCATTTCTCTAAAAAGAAATTATGAATTCTATTTTGAGAATATGTGTTCTCTCGACACTACATGTGATTGCTCAATGTATGAGGTTTTGACCATTACTAAGATCTCACTCATGTATAAACAAAAGCAACCAACATTTCATGATTGGGTTAACAATCCTTTTAGGATTGAGTTAATGAAAATATATATAAGTCTTGAGATTTGCTATTTATATGATAGTAGTTAATAGAATAATAAATATCACATCAGTCCAGTTCCATGTATCTTACGTACTTAAAACACACTAATATATCAATTAGAAGTCTTCAATTCAATGATCAAAATAAATCATCTTAATTGATATGTTATGATCTTCACAGATGAAATGCCAAATTTCATCACCAAATATGAACCAAAGTTTTTGACTTTATAAAGTACTTGTAATTTAGATTTTCTGTTTACAAAACTTATCCTCATAACTAAATCATATATAATGCATCCCATATAATGTCCAAATATTCATGTTAAAGTAAACTCATGAAAGAAAACAACTTTTATTGTTTAATAGACAATGTTATACAATTGGGTTTTGCATATCTATATGTAGTTCGTAACATGCATTTTTAGTCCACAAACAAATATAGGTGAATTTTCAAGACACATTTCTAAGTAACAAGAACTTAATCTCCATCCAACTAGAAAGTAGCTGCCAATTTCATCACTTGTTGCTCCATCACATTTATAGTTAGCACGGGAGATCCATTGATGCATTAGGAATGAAAGGCCTTTGCCAGACCAACTCAACACCATGTCGAAACCAGTCACGAAAATTGAGGAATACCCGAGAAGCGAAGTTTGAAACTGATAGAAAAATTCCTTGACAGCATTGCAGAATCCGATGGTATGAGGCATAAAGTAACCACATAAGTATGGATACACATACAACGAGGATGAACCAACCAAAGGGAGGGACAAGGATCAACAACAACAAATCACAGGCAAAAGCTCCAGAGACGAGACACACGGCCTCAAAGAAAGGGCGGTAGCTTTGGTTGGAAGTTGGTAGTGTTGTCACTACCAATGCCAAAATGCAGATACATACGTTTATTATTAAGAGAAACATTGTTGCACCATGTGTGTGGAATATAGAGACACTTTGATACTTCCATCCAAGAAGGGTAAGCAAAAATCCAAATAGAAGGCTGAAAGCAGCAAGAAACCCAGTGAAGAAATGGAGTTCTCGCTCATTCCTAATAAAAAAAAAAAACATAATTTTGCTTCAGTTACATGAAATATACAATTTAAGACATAGAATTAAAAGTATATCAGTCACATAATATTAAATTGTGTAACATGCCATGTTAGTGTGAAGACAACCTAGACTGTAAATAAAGTAGGACAAGGGTTGCAGAAATTTTGCCATATATTTAAAGATGTCAACTAACTAATTGGGTAAAATCTTTTGATGGTGTGCCAGAAGACCTATTAATTTTTTTTTTTTGAGAAGCCACCCCAGAAAGAGGGGGGAGACCTATTAAATAATTCTATAAAAAAAGACCTAAATAATTGGGGTATAAACTAACAATACATTACAAGACATTTAACTTTAATTTAATCTTATACTCCTAAATAATTGGAGTAATTTTACCTTGTATCGTGAATTGAATATATATAATGCTTCTCATGGTAAGAAAACACTATAAGAAAAATGATTTAATCTTTAAAATTTCAAGCTCTCACAAAGTTATAGATATATGTATACAAAATTTTGTGAATTGATGGGTCAAGTTAGGTCCTCTTTTTTCCCTAAAAAAAAAAAAGGTCCTCTTTTTTTGGGAAATTTGGGTTGGGGTTTGGATTCGTGATTTGGGTAGGTTTGCGGATTTGTTGGGTTGGGTTTATGCTGATTTGTATTGTGGATTTGGGCTGATTTGAGTTGTGGTTGGGTTTGTGTTGATTTGGGGGGTAAACTTGCTGGGTTCATTCTCAGTTCAATGGGTTTGTTCTTGGGCCGAAGTGTTTGCTAGTTTCGTTCTTGGTTTGCTGGGTTTGATGAGTTCGTTCTAAGTTGATGGGTTTGTGTTGGGTTGTGAGTTGTGAGTGTGACTGTTTGATAAAAAATAAAGAAACATTGAAAAAATATTTTTTTTACTCTAGAGAAAGAGAGTTTGTTGAGGGTGTATTTAAAAAGAATGAAAGATAAAAGAGAAAAGTTAAATGTCATGAGAATATTAATTTAGAAAATATTTTTACGAACTTTTTATGGAAACAGAAAAGCAATTAAGTTTTTTTTTTATAATATTTTTGAAAAAAATAATGTCAAAACATTCATAAAATAGTTTATTTACAATTTTCCTAAGCACGCCCCTTAAGAGGACCCAAAATAAAAAATAGAAAAATGGCTTTATAAACTGGTCTATGCTATTGATAATACTAATATAAAAAATTATATGTTTTTTTTTTAATTTTTTTATTTACCTACGTTACAGCGGCTACACACACACTATACGTGACACCTTAAGTCCTAATCCTATTTTTTTATTCCCATATCTCATTCTCAAGCCTAATTATGTAAATTGCAATCATTTATCAAAAAAATGAATTTAAATAGTTGAATAAAATCCAATTTTTTTAATCTTGACAGAAGAAGGAAAAAAAAAAAAAAAAACCCTCAATGCAATGATCTATCTTGCGAATTGGGTTGAATTGGTAGAGGTGGCATAAGTTGGACCGGGATTTGATCACCACGTACAAGTATATTTATA
This sequence comes from Quercus aquifolioides, assembly GCA_019022515.1. NCBI lineage: Eukaryota > Viridiplantae > Streptophyta > Magnoliopsida > Fagales > Fagaceae > Quercus > Quercus aquifolioides. The sequence continues at coordinate 38,907,043 of CM032333.1, forward strand.
TATCATGTTGAAATTTCTTTGGCCATTTTGATCTCTTTTTTTTTTTTTTTTTTTTTTTAAATACAATAATATTTCAACTTATGTGTTCACTTTAAAATTATTGCATTTCTCATCAAGTCAAAACATAAATTTGTTTTTGGTCTACGCAGAATTTAATTCTCAGGTCTCTTATTTAACAATAAAAAAATTTATCATTTGAGTTAAATAAAATCCAACAATTTGATCTCTTTAATCCTTACTACTAAAAGGAAATTCCTAATATTTGATGTTGAAATTTATGGTCTCCTAAATCTCTCATAGCGACAGACCTAAACAAGAACTTTATTTTAAATGATGTAAATTCACTATGTCTATGTTGTGCATTTCAATATAAGCTAATAATACGTACGTAACTAAATTAGTTTGATCTCAATTCTTTTTTTTTTTTTTTTTTTGAAGTACGTTGGAACTTATACACCTATAAAGCTTTTCATTTTATATTGTAAATAAATTACTATCAACAAATTCTTTATTGTATATAAACTCTATATATAAATAAATTAAAACAAAAAAAAAAGTTTAGCAAAAAAAAAAAAAAAAAACCGGAAGGTAAACGTAAAAATTAAGCTAGTATTGGAATTGTTCAGACACGTGTGCCAGTTTGGCATCCACATTTATCTAAAACTTACGTATTATTTATTGTTTGTAGGTCCTACATGGGTCCAAAAAACATCTTTTATTTTTTTATTTTATTTATTTATTTATTTATTTATGAGAGTCCGAAAAACATCTAAACCTTATTTCATTTTGTGTTTACATTTAGTGTGTGTTTAGATATCTCTTATTTTGCTGAAAACTAAAAACTTATTATTGAAAACAATAAAAAAAAATTTTTGAGTTACCGTTCACTGCTGAAAACACTGTAGTTTTGCCTTAATGCAATGTTCATGTCCCATTAACAGTGCAAGAGGCACTGGTTAAAAAAAAAAAGGCGTGAAATGCCAGATGTGAAATGCAGCCGCTATCCAAACGGACATTTATACATGTACATTTAGAAATTATTTATTTTAGGTAGCTTATTTGAATAATATGAAATAAAAAGTTAAAAGTTAGCTTATTTTTAAAAAAGTTAAAACTTATATTATTTAAAATAAAGTCGAGACAAAAAATAGTGTGCGATCTGCAAACTGTGGATAATTTAAGCAAAAAATTAGTTTATAATCGATTGTCAAACACAACCTCAGTGTGCGTTTGGATCTTAATTATAAGTCAGTTTATTATTTATTTTTCCTATTATTTGGGGTTTCACATGAACTATCTACTTATTTTATTTAGCTTTTATATTTTTAGCAAAAAATTAAATAAATTATTTCTAAACAGAAACTCAATATAAAAAAATAATAGTAATGCAAAATGTATTCAGGTTATTGGGTAAATGGAGCAAGAATATCCCCCAATAAAAAAAAAAAAGGAATATATCACTTTTACATAAACATCCCAAAAGCGTGTAGAGAAAATGTGCATATTTACATTGTGTTATGGTCAATGGTCAAATAACCACTCCTTCCTCCTCCCATGAAATAAAAAATTGATGTCTTAACGAAAAAAAACAGAAAGTTACGAACAAGCTTGTAAAAGCTAAATTAATATATGTATTTACTTGATGTATAAATATTTTTATTAATTTTAATATTCTTTTAAAAGTTTCAAATTTTTTTTTGTAGAAAAAAGAACACTTTAAAAAAAAATCAACCTAAAAAATGTTCTGGTATAAAATCTAACATTTTGTGGATGGACAATATAAAAAATTATGAGAATTAAATACATCTAAAAAGAAAAATGGGGGGAAAAAAAAATCAAAAGATGGGGGCTTTGTTTGATAGAAGAGGCTTTGTTTGATTAAAAAAAAATGGGGGCTTTTTCAGAGGTGCAAATATCAAAAGATGACCCAGATCTAACTTCTAAGGTCAAAATAAATAAATAAAAGAATAAATTTCAAATAAAAAAAAGTATAAAAGAAAAAAGGTTTACCAAAAATTAAGAATATTAAGAGATTAATCTTCAATCTGACAATCATAAACTAAACACTCGAATTTCAGAAAAATAATAATAATTACAAAAATCTGAATAAAAAGGAATGGGTGAGACCGTGAGAGAGAGAGACAAAGTGAAACAAATAATAAAACTGCGATGTGGTAGTTTATGTTTATCTCGTGTTGCCATGTGGCAGCTTATTTTACATATATATATTACCCAAAAAAATATATTATTTATTTACAATTATGTTATTGTGTCTGGGTCGGGTTGTACGGGCAATCCAAATGCTAAACCGGTAACTGAATAACCCGAGTCAAATTGGTTCCCGGGTTACATGAATTTGAATCAGTTCCCTAACTGGAATTAAAGTGAAAACCCATATACAAAAGTTTCTAAATTAATACAGGAAATCAATACTCAATCAACCAGTGATTCCAATTTCTTGAAGTCCAACACACTCACACGCTCACAAACTGTCAGCTATATATAACAAGAAGTTCAATGGGGACAGTAATTGAAGTCACACATAATCAAATGCTTTATTTAGTACTACAACACTAAAAAGAGCAAGTTATCATTTATGACTAAGATATTGCCAGTTTAGTTGAGGAGGCAAAACGAACTTTGTCCCCAAAAGGAAAAACTAGTACATAAATGATACATCATGATGAACTTGAACTAGTACTAGCTTGCTAGTAGAAGTGTAAAACTCTTGGCCATACAGAAAAATGTAAAAACAAAAACTAAAAATCAAAGAAATTTGTAATAGGTACTGACCCTTCTTGAAGAGTAGAATGATTGTTGTTGTTGTTGTTGTTGTTGCTGCCGCTATCCATTTCCTCTGCTGCTGCCTTGTTTCTCTGAGACTCTTTGTGAAGAATTGAGGTATAGAAATGGTTTTTAGAGCTTTTTTTTCTGGTCTGTAATGGCTGTATCTGATGCTGTAATCTTATGGGGCTTTATATAGGAGAGTGGGACAGTTGGCCTACACTTTCTGAGAAGTTATAAAAGTACCCAAGTCAAAAGTTCCAAAAGAAAGTTTAAGTGAAAGAAAACAATAATCTATAGGAATCTGATTAAAAACGGCGTATTAAACGGCCGTATTTTAATTCATTCGGAAATGGAAAGAGAGAACGTACCAAAAGAAGGGACACATGGGATGGGGATATTCATATTTAGTCAGCAAGGATTTTCTTTTTCTTTACGGCATTCTATGATGATGCTTCAAAATGTCACTGTCCCAAGTTATGAAATTTGATACTTGCTACTATTAAATCTATTCAAAGAACTGCACTTATTTTTTAATGAGTTTGTTACCTCTTCTCTTTTGTTAGATACGTTGTTAAATCTTAGCAAGATTTCTTTATTTCTTTTAATAATCTTTTAATTTTTGGGCTAAGTGGCAGATTCACTATATATTAGGTATGTATTTGTGAGTAGCACTCTTAAATGAAAGATAAATGAAATAACGTTAGAACTAATGTATTTTATTAATTAAGGTCTTAATTAGGGGTTTAACTTACTTTCAGCATTTTTTTTAATTTGAGGTCTCCTTTTATTTTATATATATAATGACAAGTGGTAGTAGGTTTTAATTTTCATTTTTTATTTAGTTAGTGGGTGATGTGACAATTTCTCATTAAACAAAAAGGAGATTCCAATTAAAAAAGTATTGAAAGTAAGTCAAATCCCTTAATTAGAGTCTCCCTAAATTAGTAATTAGCAGTATCTCTCCAACAAAATAAATTGATTAATTCTATTTCGTTTATTGGAAAATAAATGACACTTATTCCTAACTACTCCTGCATTATCTGGAAAGTACAATAAATTCCTTGATCATATTGATTTTTGGTTTTTTTTTTTAGAAAAAAAAAACAATAAATATACAAATTTCCTAGAACCATAAAAACGGACTTTGCTATGTTAGAAATCCACCATTCACATTTCAAGAATACTATTCATTCAAAGAAAGCAAATTACTATGTTATCCATTTGAAGCAAGTCAGCTTGCGTAGCCATCCTCTTCTATGTTGATTCGCTTGATGTTTCCTCTGCTCTAAAATCTAACCTCAGCCTCAAAGCCACCATCTCTTAGAAAAAGGCGCCGTATTATAAGGTTCCGAATATTTTCTTTTTTGGTCGGGAAACTTTTATATTTTATTATTATCATTCGCGCTCTTAACTCTTTTCTAAATCATGTCAAAAGAAAACAAAGAGCTCCCTCCAAAATATATATATATATATATATATATATATATACACATATATGACAAAACGCAATTGCACCTGCTGAGTTGCAATTGCAAACTTTAGCTAAAAGTAAGTGTCTTCTTAGGATGTCTTTGTAAGCTAGCTTATTATTTATTTATTTTTTACTATTTGTAGGTTTCATATAAGTCATTTATTTATTTTATTTATCTTTTATTTTTTATTTACAGTCATTTCAGCAAAAAAATTAGATAAGTTATTCCAAAACGGATACTAAATATTACTATGAGAAAAGTGTCCACTTCTTCTAAAATTTCTCTTAGGGTGTGTTTGGTAGAGTGGATTTTTGGAAGGTGTTTGGTTGGAAGTGAGACATAGGAAAATGATGGTATTTTCTTTCTGGGTCCACCAACAAGTTTTCTCCCTAAAATGGAGAGAAAACTTGGCGGAGGAAAATCTAATGGCTGAATGACAAAAATGCCCATATGCAAGTTGCACATGGGTTTCAACGTTGCTTTTTTTTTTTCAATTCCAATTATAACAAGTGAAAATTTGTTGTTCTCATTTTTTTTTTTCTTTTGCTTTCCATTGGACGTTGCAGGTTGCATCTTTTTTTTTTTTTTTTTTTTTTGCCCTTGGGCATGACAATGTTTGTTTTGTTTTTCTTCTTCTTCTTCTTTTTTTTGGTTTAGACGTGATTTCTTTTTCTGGACATGATTTTTATTTTTTGTAATAAATTTGGGTGATTGTATTTTTCTTGGTTGTTTGTCATTTTGTTTTGTTTTAATTAGGCATCATTTTTAGCAAGGGTATATGAGTAAATTTATATAAACTCACTTTTTTCATTCCTTTACATTTTTACTCCCAACCAAACAAAAAGGAGAAAAATTAAAATTTTTTTTATCCTCCTACAATTTTTTATTCTCCCATTTTTCCACTCCTCCAACCAAACGGACCCTTAATTTTTAATGTAAAACCCAACTTTACCCCTTTATATTTTATTGACAAAACACACTTTAATTTCAGCACATCTCACATCTGAGTCTGACAGCTCGCCCCTCTATACTGTCAAAGGCAAGAGCACACTTGGTGACACTAAAAAACAAATAACTAAGAAAAAAAAATTACTGTATAATAACAATAGTAACACCAATAATAATATATTTATTTTTTATTATTATTAATAAGAAGGTGAAACCAGAAGTACAAAATAAATTTTCTTATATATATTTTATCATTTTTGGTAATTTATATATTAAACTGCAACTTTTACAAGTGCTAGCTAAACACTTAGCATTTTAACAGCTTTTACTAGGGGAAAATGGGCATTTGCCCTTAATTTTAAAACTATTTAATAAAATATCCATGTTTTGAAACTATTTAGCAAAATACCTCTGTTTTTGAAACTCGATTTTAATAAAATTGAGTTATGTGTAAAACTCGATAGCAATGTTGAGTTCCACTTAAATTTTCAAAAAAATTTAAGTAGCAAAATATGCATAGAACTCGACATTGCTAATGTCAAGTTCCACCTGTAATTCAACTTTGTTAAAATCGAGTTTGAAAAACAGAGACATTTTGCTAAATAGTTTCAAAACAGTGGCATTTTGCTGCATAGTTTGTAAATTAGGGGCAAATGCCCATTTTCTCCGCTTTTACCAAACACCCTGCTTTTTTAAAAGGACAAAACTTAGGTACAGTATCTTAAGTGTTATTCCTTAAGTTCATCTTTTAAGATTCTGCCATGTGGCTATTTAATTAAAAAATACACTTCAATCCCATGAAAAGAAATCCACATGGCAGAATCTTAAGAGAAGAACTTAAAGAACAACACTTAAAAATGTCCAATTTCATATTGCACGTTTTAAACCATCACTTTTTAAAAAAACACAGTTTAAAAAAATTAAACCAAACTCACCTCAAATCTTGACCTATTGAAGAAAAAATCTATGAGTGTTTGTAAGAAAGAGAAAAATTTAGAAAAGAAGGGAAATTAAAAAAGAACAAGAGTGTGCGTTTGGGATGAACTAAATTTTTTAGCTTATCTCCACTTTTAACTTATTTTTGCTATTATTCATGAGTCCTACTGCACTTTTTGATACTATTTATGAGTCTCATAGTACTATTCAGCTTATTTTTTAACTTTTTTTTTTTTTTACACTTTCAGCAAAATTTTTTCAATTTTAGCTAAATAAGCTGTTCCAAACGGGCAGAAGTGAAAATTATGAAACAAGTTTACGGGTAGTTAAAAAAAAAAAAAAAACCCTTTTAAAAAGAAATTGGTCTACTTAACATATCTACTATCTCTGTGTGTAATAGGATTTTTTTGGATTAATTTTTTTATTTTAACATATTTAACTAGGTCCCTGGAAAAATAAAGTAAAATAAAATAAATACTAGGTGCATCGCTGCTTAATAACTTAGCCCAGGACTACGAGAAATTATAAGGTCCACATGGTGGACAAGTGACGTGGTCCACCATTCTACTAAAATACTTACACTTGTTTAAAATTGTTGAGTTAGAAATTTAAAAAAAATAGAAACTGATTACTGACTCAGCAATTTTTTTTTGTGGAATGGTGGACAAGTGACGTGGTCCACCAGAGGACTGTATAATTTCTTCAGGATTACCCACTCTACATTCTTCACATTTTGCCCAAGTAAACATGTGACATTGCTTGATGGGTGATTCCAGTCCATATTTGGCAAGAACAATTATGTGGGTAAAGATATCAAGCACGAATTAACAAAGTGAAGCACAAGTTGTGAGCACAACAAGGACAATGCCACCCGTGGTGATGGTAGCGGTTCGTGGATTGATATCATGCATTAGTTTTAACTTTTAAAAAAGAAAAAAGAAAGAAAGAAAGAAGTGGAAGCCTTATTTTGCAGGTTAATTCCATTAAACAAGGGTTATGTTTAAGTTGAAGTTCCCGTGTTGGTGAGTAAAATTTCATAGAGGAGATGAAATGGCAACACATACTTTGACAGTTTCCAAACAATCATGAATCGCTGCAACTTGATGGGCACCTTGTGGATAAAGAGAAACCTCAATTAGGCCCTAATCAACTAAAGTCACTAAACTAGTGAAAGAAGAAGAGAATCATGGGAAAGTACCAATGCCAAAGATTGAATACCTTACTCAGCAAGATGGAGGGATCAGTTTGGTGGGAAAACCCTTCCCCAGGAGTGAACTAGGAGTGATATTGGGTCGGGTCGGGTTCATTGTGACCCACAACCTGACCTGATAGATATTGGGTTTGCATATCTGAAACCCGACCCGACCCTAAAATTCGGGTCTATAATCGGGTCGGGTTTTGGGTTGGACTTAAAAAAAAAAAAAAAAAAAAAAAAGTTGTTTGAGGCCTTTTTTTGGGATTTTTCCTTTGGGCCTATTTTTGTTTTGGTGTATTTTTTTGTACAACTTGGATCATTCCTTAAATTAGCCAACCTTTTGGGCTTATTTTTGTTTTGGTGTATTTTTTTTTTGTACAACTTGGATTCATTCCTTAAATTAGCCAACCTTTTGGGCCTCTTTTTGGGATTTTTCCTCCCATGTTGTTTTGGTGTATTTTTTGTAGAATCTAGATTCATTCCTTAAATTAGCCATACCCAACTGACATTTTCATTAGAGAAAGGCACATTAATCATGCAAGGTGCCATAAAACCTTCTCATTAGAGAAAGACACATTAATCATGCAAAAGGCACATTAATCATGCAAGGTGCAATGAAAATGCATATATGAAGCATCTGTATAATAATAAATAAATAAACAAAAAACTAGGAATGGTAACAACTTTCCAACTCTCTTGTATTGACATCCACAGCCCACATAATATCTATGAAATTTTCTCCATTCATCATGGTTGTCAATTTGCTAAGGTTTTGGCCAAAATAAAGGAAGACAAAATACAGACTTTTTTAACTACATATATTTATAACCATGTAAACATAATTAATAAAAATGGCTTTGGCATCAGCTACAAAACATGGCTTTGGCATCAGCTATGATAGAAGTCTGACAAAGAGCCACTAGTGGGTTGCTGCATAAAAAGCAATAACAAGTTGTTGATAAGAAGAATTATATAGAAAAGCCAAAAAGAAGTTCCAAACATAGATTGTTGCTACTGAACCATTACTTAATAATAATAACTAAACACATACTCAGATTGTAACAATAACATTTCCTAATGATCTTATGCTTGCTTCCACAAATCTGTCCATACAATTGACTACTTAAAGGGGTTTTTCCTTTTGATAGCAACATTTGTGGAATACAGCAATAATAATGTAACTCTTTTAAACTTCAATCATATGAAGATTGAGAAAGTCCAATTAATTTTTGTGATTAAGGAGACATTAAATTGTAGCACTCCACAACCATGGCAGAGACCTATAAAACATTCTAAATTTTACACAAGCATAACTACAAGGTATCAATTCCATAAATTTTAGGTTGGAAGACATTACAAAACCTTCTAAATCCTTGATTCTCTACAAACCTAAATGAAAAAGGAGCTGAGGTGACCAAGGAGGTGACCCTTCCTGACAGTCCTCCAAAAGTAGCCAAGTAGCTTAAGGCGAACGAAAAAGGAGCTGAGGTGACCAAGGAGGTGGCCCTTGATGCCACCATGCCCCCGGTTGCTCACCAAGACCCCTCCAAAGACAAAGAGGCCACTAGGATGGAGATTGTTTTGGCAAGCCTCCCAATTCCTGCCAAGGGTGACTTCAAGGGAGCAGATCAAGGATCCTTGGAGGCTGCAGCTCAACAAACCAAGGCCCCTCCCTCAGGAAAAATAGTAATAAAAAAGAAATAGATTTAGGACTTTTTTTTTCTGGCAACTTTTGTTTTGGTTTTCATAATTTGTAAACAAGTTTCCATTTTGTATTCAACCTGCCTTGCTTCAAGGCTTTTGTTAATGAAAGTTATGAGAATTTTCCTTATTCCTATAATTCTTATTCAAGTACTGATATAATTTTTATCTTGTTCAACACTCAATAAACGTAATAATGGGGTGAAACCCTTTCTCATCGATCTGCATAAGTGATAAAAAAGTTATCCCATCTTACATGATCAGTATTAAAACAAGTGAAATTTACTAAGTTCATCATCTCGGCAAAGCATAATTCTAATTTTAAGAACATACACAGTATTACAACATGCATATAGGTTTAAAATTACTCTGTGCCTTACTCATTAATAAGTTTATAGGGTCAAAGGGATAGTCAACTTTTAAACAGACACAGGTATGCTTGTAAATGCCTTAAGTGATGCTCATGAGCATCTAATTGAGACTCTTGTTGTAGTGAAAATCATTGTTATTTGGAGTGATTATACCTGACATTAAAGTAAAAGAATTCCAGTACCTTATACCAACCTATAGTTGAACCCTTACCCCAATACCCAATTGGACCTGTTCTGTAGTGACAATCTCTCCTTGTAATGCACGGTTCCCAGTACTTGACTAACCAAATGTGCGGATCCCAGTACGCGACTTCAATCACCAACTAGAGAAGGTTGTTGGCTACAAAGTTCTCCAGTTCATCTAGACGATGAAGATCAAGAAGATGCTTGGTCAAAAAACCCTACGGTGCACAAACACAGCAACTTTTACACAAGAACGATGAACTATGGCAAAACTATGTTTTCAGTCACAATTTGCTTGAAAAAACTTTGCTCAACACTTGTGTAACTTGTGTCACCTTTGACGGCCTTGAAAATAATCATTTTATATGTCTAGGGTTGTGAGAAAAGAAAGCCTAAACACATAATCACAAATTAGAGTCAAAACAGAATTGAAAATCTGTTTTTCATAAACCTCGACAGATAGCCATCTGTCGAGTAGCTGTCGAGCCACGGGGCTGGAACAGCTCTTCAAGCTTGATAGATACTAACTGTCGAGCTAGCTGTCGAGTTTTAATGACCTTGCACTTTTCAGCTTGAATTTTGGACAGATTTGCATGGCTTCAACACTTGATCTTGAAACAAAGTTTCTTAAAGTATTAAACGCATCCTAGATCTACTTAAATACAAGTAAAGTATGTTTTGTCAAAGGATTAACCAACTACATAAAATAGTAATATATGTTCCTAACAAGTGAATCATATATGTCCTAACACACGTGAGTCAATCACCTCTATTTATCTTTATTAGAACTTCTTATATAATTATGTTTTTTTTTTTTGAATTTTGCAGACATATGGTGGGGATTGTGTGGCAGTCATCTCCCTGTATTACAAAAATATGCCATTCGGATTTTAAGTCAACCTTGTGGTTCTTCAATATGTAAGCGATATCAATTACGACCCAAATATGGGGATGATCATGCATTTATGGTGAATACAATGATCTGGAAACACAAATGTTAGGGGCAATCAATCTTGACAAGATTGATGAACTTTCTGATAATGTTGATTATCAACATATTGATCATGAAGAATGGGATGATGGAGACTTTGAGTACCGATTATTTGATTTGACAGAGAGTCGTGTTAATGACATGATTAATGATGAAACTTGTTCGTGGTTGGATAAATGGCCCTTAAAGTGAATCGGTCCATCCAACCAAGAACAAAAATAAAAGTTTGTCTTGTTTTCCCTTTGTAATTTCGCCTATACTTTTTGCTTTGTTTTAAATGTTGTATTTTGTTAAATTATAGTATCTCCAGCTTATTATATTACTTTTTCTAATGTATTTCAATTAATTTATAAATTTAACTAAGTTGTGGAATTCTTTTGGGTAGGCCTTATCGGAAAACTCATTTGCATCACATACAAATTCGTATAAAGCGGATGACAAAAGGTACAAGAAAACATATTATAACTAAATCCTAGAGAAAACAATTTGCATGATACATACCTTGATGCAATGAATCAAAAAAAAAAAAAAAAAAAAATACTTGATCTTGATGAGACCTCAAACTTCACCTCAATTCCACAAAAACCTCGAGAAGGTGAGCAAGATTCTTATTAGTTAGTAATCTAGAAGGAGACATTTTCTCTTCCTTTTTTTTGTTGTTGTTGTTGTTGTTGTTGTTGTTTTCAGAATGTTCGATTATTTCTTTAACTTTTCTCTTCTAAAACTTACGTTAAAACTATAGTAGCATTTTTTCTTTTTAATGATAAAATAATTGTTACTGAAACATTATTGAAAAAATAATTAATCCCTTTAATAAATGGACTAGTCCTTTTCCTAAAAATAAAAAATAAAAAAGGACTAGTTTTTTTGGGTTTTAGTATGTGTCTTAAGATGGGACCAAATGATTTCTCAAAAAAATAGTTTCAATGGACTTTAGGCCTTTTGTCAACTCTTCAAAAGTCCAAAGTTGTCATTAATTATATTTAATGATACTATAAAAATGTAGTTGCACCATAAATTTTATTAATTAAATTAAATTTTGAGACTCTATTACATTATCATTCGATCCCTTCATGAAAACACCCATAGTGAAACAAAGTCATAAAAAATATTGGCAATTTATAAATCACTATTTTTTATTACTTGAGTTCTCATTTTAATCTTTTAGTTATTCTTAATTCTTATATTTAACTCTTTACTAAAGTGATTGTGCTCAATACTTTGAGTAACCAATTTTCATTAAACTTATTTCAAGAGAATGTTTCATTTATCTAAAAAGAAATTATTAATTCTATCTTGAGAATATGTGTTCCCTCGACACTACATGTGATTACCCAACATATGAGGTTTTAACCATTAATAAGATCTCACTCATGTATGCACAAAAGCAACCAACATTTCATGTTTGGGTAAACAATCCTCTTAGGATTGAGAGTTAATGAAAATATATGTAAGTCTTGGGATTTGCTATTTATATGATAGTAGTTAATAGAATAATAAATGTCACATCAATTCAGTTCCATGTATCTTACACACTTAAAACACACTAATATATTAATTAGAAGTCTTAAACTCAATGATTAAAACAAATCATCTTAATTGATACGTTATGGTCTTCACAGATAAAATGCTCAATTTTATCACCAAATATGAACCAAAGTTTTTGAGTTTACAAAGTACTTGTAATTTAGATTTTCTGTTTACAAATCTTATCCTCGTAACTAAATCATATGCAGTGCATCTCATATAATGTCCAAATATTATTCATGCTAAAGTAATCTCGTGAAATAAAACAACTTTTATTGTTTAATAGAGAATGTCATACAATTGGGTTTTACATATCTATATGTAGCTCGTAACATGCATTTTTAGTCCACAAACAAATATAGGTGAAAATTTTTCAAGACACATTTCTATGTAACAAGAACTTAAATCTCCATCCAACTAGACAGTAGCTGCCAATTTCGTCACTTGTTGTTCCATCACATTTATAGTTAGCACGGGAGATCCATTGATGCATTAGGAATGAAAAGCCTTTGCCGGACCAACTCAACACCATGTCGAAACCAGTCATGAAAATTGAGGAATTCCTGAGAAGCGAAGTTTGAAACTGATAGAAGAATTCCTTGACAGCATTGTAGAATCCGATGGTATGAGGCATAAAGTAACCACATAAGTATGGATACACATACAATGAAGATGAACCACCCAAAAGGAGGGACAAGGATTAACAACAGCAAATCACAGGCAAAAGCTCCAGAGATGAGACACACGGCCTCAAAGAAATGGCGGTAGCTTTGGTTGGAAGAAGTTGGTAGTGTTGTTACTACCAATGCTAAAATGCAGATACATACGTTTATTATTAAGAGAAACATTGTTGCACCATGTGCGTGGAATATAGAGACACTTTGATACTTCCATCCAAGAAGGGTAAGCAAAAATCCGAAGAGAAGGCTGAAAGCAGCAAGAAACCCAGTGAAGAAATGGAGTTCTCGCTTATTCCTATTAAAAAAAAAACATAATTTTGCATCAGTTACATGAAATATACAATTTAAGACAGAATTAAAAGAATATCAGTCACATAACATTAAATTGTGTAACATGCCATGTTAGTGTGAAGACAACCTAGATTGTAAATAAAGTAGGATAAGGGTTGTAGAAAATTTGTCATATATATATTTAAAGATGTCAACTAACTAATTGGGTAAAATCTTTTGATGGTGTGCCAAAAGACCTATTAAATAATTATATAAAAAAAAACCTAAATAATTGGGGTATAAACAATACATTACAGGACATTTAACTTTAATTTAATCTTATACTCCTAAATAATTGGGGTAATTTTACCTTGTATCGTGAATTGAATATATTTAATGCTTCTCATGGGAAGAAAACACTATAAGAAAAAGTATTTTATCTTTAAAATTACAAGCTCTCACAAAGTTATAGATATATGTATACAAAATTTTGTGAATTGATGGGTCAGGTTAGGTCCTCTTTTTTCCCTCAAAAAAAGAAAAAGAAAAAAAGGTTACGTCCCTTTTTTTTTTTTTTTTTGGAAATTTGGGTTGGGGTTTGGATTTGTGATTTGGGTAGCTTTGCAGATTTGTTCGGTTGGGTTTATGCTGATTTGTATTGTGGATTTGGGCCGATTTGAGTTGTGGTTGGGTTTGTATTGATTTGGGGAGTAAAGTTCTGGGTTCATTCTCAATTCAATGGGTTTGTACTTGGGTCGAAGTGTTTGCTAGTTTTGTTCTTGGTTTGCTGGGTTTGATGAGTTCGTTCTAGGTTGATGGGTTTGTGTTGGGTTGTGAGTTGTGAGTGTGACCGTTTGATAAAAAATAAAGAAACACTGAAAAAATATATTTTTAACTATAGAGAAAGAGAGTTTGTTGAGGGTGTATTTAAAAAGAATGAAAAATAAATGAGAAAAGTTAAATGTCATAAGAATATTAATTTATGAAATATTTTCAGGAACTTTTTATGGAAACAGAAAAACAATTAAGTTTTTTTTTTTTTTTTATAGCTTTTTATATTTTTCATAAAAATAATGTTAAAACTTTCATAAAATAGTTTTTTTACAATTTTTCTAAGCACATGATTTAAGAGGACCCAAAATAAAAAATAGAAAAATGACTTTATAGACTGGTCTATGCTATTGATAATATTAATATAAGAAATTATATGTTTTTTTAAAATTTTTTTTTTTATTTACCTACGCTACAACGGCTACCCACACACCATACGTGGCACCTTAAGTCCTAATCCTAATATTTTTTAATTTCCCATATCTCATTCTCAAGCTTAAATATGTAAATTGCAATCATTTTATATATTAAATAAATGAATTTAAATAGTTGAATAAAATCCAATTTTTTTTTTTAATCTTGACAGGAAAAAAAAAAAAAAACCCTGAATACAATGACCTATCTTATGAATTGGGTTGAATTGGTAGAGGTGCCATAAGTTGGACCGGGATTTCTCAACTTGATTGGATTTGATCACGACGTCAACGTAGAAGTGTGTGCGCATATACCATGTTGAAACTTCTTTAGGCGTTTTGATCTCTTTTTTTAAAAAAATAAAATAAAAATACAATAGTATTTTAACTTATGCGTTCACTTTGAAATTATTGCATTTCTCATCAAGTCAAAACATAAATTTGTTTTTGGTGTATGCAGGATTCAATTCTCAGGTCTCTTATTTAACAATAAAAAAATTTATCATTTGAGTTAAATAGAATCCAACAATTTGATCTCTTTAATCCTTACTACTAAAAGGAAATTCCTAATATTTGATGTTGAAATTTATGGTCTCCTAAATCTCTCACAGTGACAGACCTAAACAAGAACTTTATTTATACACCTATAAAGCTTTTCATTTTATATTGTAAATAAATTACTATCAATAAATTCTTTATTGTAAATAAATTTCATATATAAATAAATTAAAACAAAAAAAAAGTTTAGCAAAAAAATAAAAAAATAAAAAAACCGGAAGGTAAACGTAAAAATTAAGCTAGTATTGGAATTGCTCAGACACGTGTGCCCGTTTGGCATCCACACTTTGCTAAAACTTACAAATTATTTATTTTTTGTAGGTCCTATAATCAGAAATTATTTATTTTAGGTAGTTTATTGGAAAAATATAAAATAAAAAGCTAAAAGTTAGCTCATTTTTTAAAAGTTGAAAATTATATTATTTAAAATAAAATTGAGGTAAAAAGTAATGTGAAATCTGCAAACAGTGAATAATTTAAGCAAATAACTAGTTTATAATCAATTGTCAAACGTAACCTCGGTTTAAGTTTGGATCTTAATTATAAGTCAGTTTATTATTTATTTTTCCTATTATTTGAGATTTCACGTGAGCTATCTATTAATTTTATTTAGTTTTTATATTTTTAGTAAAAAATTAAATAAGTTATTCTTAAACAGACATTTAATAAATAAAAAAAATGGTAATGCAAAATGTATTCAGATTATTGAGTAAATGGAGCAAGAATATCCCAACAAAAAAGAAAAGAAAAGAATACATCACTTTTACATAAATACCCCAAAAGCGTGTAGAGAAAGTGTGGTCAATGGTCAAATAACCACTCCCTCCTCCTCGCATGAAATAAAAAATTGATGTTTTAACCAAAAAAACAGAGAGTTACGAACAAGCTTGTAAAAGCTAAATTAATATATGTATTTACCTGATGTATAAATATTTTTATTAATTTTAATATTCTTTTAAAAGTTTCAAAATTTTTTTGTAGAAAAAAGAACCCTTTAAAAAAAAAAATCAACCTAGAAAATGGTCTGGGATAAAATCTAACATTTTGTGGATGGACAATATAAAAAATTATGAGAATTAAATACATCTAAACAGAAAAATGGAAAAAAAAAAAAAAAATCAACTACCACTCAAGTCTCTAAACAGAAAAATGGAAAAAAAATAAAAATAAATCAACTACCACTCAAGTCTTCAATTCTTAAGAATCTCCATAATCACCACCGCACACCCTTTGGTGTGATGGTCACTCCACAAGTATAAGTGCTTGTAGCGTATGAGGGGCAATGGCCGGGGTTCAAGTCTCCAAAAGGGAGTTTTACACACATATACACTTAGATTATGCTAGAATAGAATTCTATTTTGTATCCAAAAAAAAGAATCTCCATAATCTAATAATAAGTAGTAGTCAATCAGTATTAATAGAAGAGGCTTTGTTTGATTAAAAAAAATGGGGGCTTTTTCAGAGGTGCAAATATCAAAAGATGACCCAGATCTAAGGTCAAAATAAATAAATAAATAAAAAGAATAAATTTCAAATAAAAAAGTATAAAAGAGAAAAGGTTTACCAACAATTTAGAATATTAAGAGATTAATCTTCAATCTGACAATCATAAACTAAACACCCGAATTTCAAAAAAAAAAAAAA
This sequence comes from Quercus aquifolioides, assembly GCA_019022515.1. NCBI lineage: Eukaryota > Viridiplantae > Streptophyta > Magnoliopsida > Fagales > Fagaceae > Quercus > Quercus aquifolioides. Next base: position 38,923,550 of record CM032333.1, read on the forward strand.
ATTACAAAAATCTGAATAAAAAGGAATGGGTGAGACCCTGAGAGAGAAAGAGAGAGAGACAGAGTGAAACAAATAGTAATAAAACTGCCATGTGGTAGTTTATGAGAAATTATTGTGTACTCCCGGAGTACCATAAATGCGTACTCCCTCATCTCACATGAATAGTGGGTCTCACTAATTAAATTCATGGTGGGACCCACCATCACGTGAGAGGAGGGAGTACGCATTTATGGTACTCCGGGAGTATTTAATAATTTTGGTGTGACCCACCATCACGTGAGAGGAGGGAGTACGCATTTATGGTACTCCGGGAGTATTTAATAATTTTCCGTTTATGGTTATCTCGTGTTGCCATGTGGCAGCTTATTTTACATATATATATATATATATATATTACCCAAAAAAAAATATTATTTATTTACAATTATGTTCTTGTGTCTGGGTCGGGTTGTACGGCAATCCGAATGCTAAACCGGATAACTGAATAACCTGAGTCAAATTGGTTCCCGGGTTACATGAATTTGAACCAGTTCCCTACTTACTGGAATTCAAGAGAAAACCCATAAACAAAAGTTTCTAAATATATACAGGAAATCAATACTCAATCAACCACTGCTTCCAATTTCTTGAAGTCCAACACACTCACACGCTCATAAACTGTCACCTATATATAACAAGTTCAATGGGGACAGTAATTGAAGTCACATAATCAGTGCTTTATTTAGTACTACAACACTAAAAAGAGCAAGTTATCATTTATGACTAAGATATTGCCAGTTTAGTTGAGGAGGCAAAACGAACTTTGTCCCCAAAAGGAAAAACTAGTACATAAATGATACATCATGATGGACTTGAACTAGTACTAGCTAGTAGAAGTGTAAAACTCTTGGCCAAATAGAAAAATGTAAAGCAGAAACTAAAAATCAAAGAAATTTGTAATGGGTACTAACCCTTCTTGAAGAGTAGAATGATTGTTGTTGTTGCTGCTGCTATCCATTTCCTCTGCTGCTGCCTTGTGTTTCTGAGACTCTCTGTGAGGAATTGAGGTATAGAAATGGTTTTTAGAGCTTTTTTTCTGGTTTGTAATGGCTGTATATGATGCTGTAATCTAATGGGGCTTTATTATTTATATAGGAGAGTGGGACAGTTGGCCACACTTTCTAAGAAGTTATAGGTACACAAGTCAAAAGTTCCAAAGGAAAGTTTTAAGGTGAAAGAAAACAATAATCTATTGAAATCTGATTAAAAACGGCGAATTAAACGGCCGTATTTAATTCATTCAGAAATGGAAAGAGAGAACGTATTAAAAGAAGGGACACATGGGATGGGGATATTCATATTAGTCAGCAAGGATTTTCTTTTTCTTTACGGCATTCTATGATGATGCTTCAATATGTCACTGTCGCATGTTTTGAAATTTGATACTTGCTACTATTAAATCAATTCAAAGAACTGCACTTATTTTTTAATGAGTTTGTTACCTCTTCTCTTTTGTTAGATACGTTGTTGAATCTTTGCAAGATTTCTTTATTTCTTTTAATAATCTTTTAATTTTTGGGCTAAGTGGCAGATTCACTATATACTAGGTATGTATTTGTGAGTAGCACTCTTAAATGAAAGATAAATGAAAGAACTTTAGAACTAATGCATTTTATTAAGGTCTTAATTAGAGTCTCCCTAAATTAGTAATTAGCACTTAGTAGTATCTCTCCAACAAAGTAAATTGATTAATTCTCTTTCGTCTATTGGAAAATAAATGACACTTATTCCTAACTATTCCTACATTATCTGAAAAGTACAATAAATTCCTTGATCACATTGATTTTTTTTTTTAAGAAAAAAAAGACAGACAAATTACAATTTACCCAATTGTGATTTGGTTGAAATTTAAGTTGCCTATATTTAGCTTGAAATTTCACATTTTACCCACCTGAGATTAGTTTAGTTAGATTTCTGTTAAAAACATGGCTAAAGATGTAATTTTACTCCACTTTTATGTCTTTTTCTTTAAACAACTTAAATTTCGGCCAAATTATGTGTAAATAAGTTGTAATTTATCAAAAAAAACAAAACAATAATATACTAATAATTTCTTGGAACCATAAACGGACTATGCTATGTCAGAAATCCACCATTCACATTTCAAGAATACCATTCATTCACAAAAGCAAATTACTAATAAGTTATCAATTTGAAGCAAGTCAATTTGCGTAGCCATCCTCTTCTATGGTGATTCGCTCGATGTTTCCTCTGCTCTAAAGTCTAACCTCAGCCTCAAAGCGACCATCTCCAAAAAAGACAAACAGTTGCCGTATTATAAGGTTCCCGAATATTTTCTTTTTTGGTCGGGAACGACTTTTATTTTATTATTATCATTCGTGCTCTTAACTCTTTCTTAATCATGTCAAAAGAAAAGAAACACCCAGTTGACAGTTGTACCTGTTGAGGTGCAATTGCAAAACAATATTTATTTATTAATAAGAAGGTGAAACTAGAAGTATAAAATAAATTTCCTTAAATATATTTTTTCTTTTTTGGTAATTGCTAAGTTATAAGTACTAGCCAAATATTTAGCATTTTGACAAATTTTACCAAACACTCTGCTTTTTTTAAAAAGCCGAATTTTCAAGATTTCTTTCTTTCATTTAATAATCTTTTAATTTTTGGGCTAAGTGGCAGATTCACTATATATTAGGTATGTATTTGTGAGTAGCACTCTTAAATGAAAGATAAATGAAAGAACTTTAAAACTAAAGTATATTATTGACGTCTTAATTAGAGTCTCTCTAAGTTAGTAATTAGTTGTATCTCTCCAACAAAATAAATTGATTAATTCTCTTTCGTTTATTGGAAAATAAATGACACTTATTCCTAACTACTCCTACATTATCTAAAAAGTACAATAAATTCCTTGATCATATTGATTTTTGGTTTTTTCTTTAGAGAAAAAAAAAAACAATAAGAGTTCGTTTGGGAACAGCTTATTTAGGTAGTGTTTGGCATTGACTTAAAAAGTCAACTTATTTTACTATTTAGCTTATTTTTGCTATTATTTATGAATTTGACTGCACTTTTTGGTATTATTCATGGGTCCCATTATACTATTTCAGTTAACTTTTATCTTTATTTACATTATTTTCAGCAAAAAGTTTTAGTTTCAGTAATAAGCTATTCCCAACGGACACTTAGTTGAAACTGAAATTTTTTTGCTGAAAATACTGTAAATAAAGCTAAAAAGTAGTTGAAATAGTACAATGGGAACCATGAATAGTATCAAAAAGTGCAATGAGACCCATAAATAGTAGCAAAAATAAGCTAAATAGTAAAAAAAAACTAGTTTTTTAAGCCAATACCAAATGCAATCTAAATATACTAATTTCCTAGAACCATAAAAACGGACTATGCTATGTTAGAAAGGAAAAGTCTAGGACCACATAATTTTTCACAACTTATTGCCACAACTATGACATGACAGAGTGTGATTAGTAAAGAAAAAATGGTGGATCCATGTGTAAGTGATAGTTAACCACTCACAATCTGCCACGTTAGAGTTGTGGCAAAAAAATTATAGAATAATTTATGGTCCTAGAATTACTTTGTTAGGAATCCACCATTCAGATTTCAAGAATACCATTTATTCACAAAAAGCAAATTACTAATAAGTTATGCATTTAAAGCAAGTCAATTTGCGTAGCCATCCTCTTCTATGGTGATTCGCTTGATGTTTCCTCTGCTCTGAAGTCTAACCTCAGCCTCAAAGCGACCATCTCTAAAAAAAAAACAGGTGCCGTATTATAAGGTTCCCGAATATTTTCTTTTTTGGTCGGGAACGACTTTTATTTTATTATCATTCGTGCTCGTAACTCTTTCTTAATCATGTCAAAATAAAAGAAATACCCAGTTGACAGTTGTACCTGTTGAGGTGCAATTGCAGATCCCAACAATTGATTCAGCTAAAACTAAGTCCTCTTTGGGATGCTTTTATAAGCCACCTTATTGTTTATATTTTTTCTACTGTTTGCCGGTTTCACAGAATCACCTAAGTTATTTACTTACGTTATTTAGTTTTTACTTTATTTATAGTATTTTCAACCAAAAAAAAAAAAACTTTCAGTAAAAAAATAGATAAAACGAATATTAAGAGTCTGTTTGGATACCACTTATTTTGTTAAAACTAAAAATTTATTATTGAAAGTACTGTAAATAAAAGTAAAAGTTAATTGAAATAGTATATTATGATCTATAAATAATGTCAAAAAGTGCAAAAAAGCCTATAAATAATATCAAAAATAAACTAAATAGTAAAATAATTTATAATTTCAATCCACGTTTTGGACGCTAAATATTACGGTAGGAAAACTGTCCGCTTCTTCTAAAATCACCTTCAGTACATGTCAGTCTCACATTTGACACACAACTCGCCCCTCTATACTGTCAAAGCCCAAAGGCAATAGAGCACACTGGGTGTGGGTGACGCTAAAATATAAAACTAAGACAAAATATAAAATAAAAAAAAAATTTATTTATTTATTTTATTTTTATTAATAAGAAGGTGAAACTAGAAGTATAAAATAAATTTCCTTATATATATTTTTTCTTTTTTGATAATTTACATATCAAACCGCTACTTTATAAGTACTAGCCAAACACTTAGCATTTTGATAAATTTTACCAAACACTTTGCTTTTTTAAAAAGCCGAATCTCATACTGCACTTTTTAAATCACCACTTTTTCAAAAAATACAATTTCAAAAAGGTGAACTAAACTCACTACAAATCTTGACCTTTTGAAGAAATAATATATGAGTGTTGTAAGAAGAGAAAAATTTAGAAAAGAAAGGAAAAAAAAAAAAAAGGCCAAAAATTCCCTTTTGAAAAGAAATTGGTCTACTTAACATGACCCACTATTTCAATGGGTCGAGTATAAGTTGATCAATTTTTTTCACGTGGCCGAAAATCCCGATTCATACTATATTTTCCTTCAAGTTATCGAGTTCTAGTCCAATTTGCCAAGTATAGTCATGGAACTACTTTATTCTAAACTCAAGAAAATTGTGGGTTTCAGTTAAATTAATTGGTAAAGTTCTTTGTTGTCGAATAAGAGATATGATATTCTGTCGTATGGAAAAAAACAAACTCAAGGAAACATTTTTGTTATGTTTTCTTTAGAGTAGGCACACCAATTTTTTCAAAATTATCTTTTTTATCTTATTAAAATAGTAAGTATAGATTGGAGTAACGCCACTTCTACGTAGTTTACTACAAACACCTTTTTTTTTTATTAGGTATCTATCACAATAGACCCATGCTAATGAATTTGAAAAAACTTCTATGGGTTTACTACTAACACATTTTCCATGTAAGAGCATTCACAACAATGAATCTAAAATTTTAACTATTTAGTTACATAAAAAGTCACTTTATCTATTTTTACCTACACATATACTGCAGCAGTTGATTTATTTTAACTTTCATCACAATAAAATAATATAAATATCACAATAAAATAACATATTCCTACAATAAAATAATATATCTCACTACCCACAAAAACATCTACAACACCAACCACAACCACCTCTACCATCAACCACAACCACAACCACAACCACAACAAACCACCACCGACCATAACCACCACTCTACTTTGGCAACCACAACACAATATAGAAAAAAAAAAAACAACAAACAAACAAAACAAAACCAAATTCAAGCAACAAGCTACTGCCAGAGCCAAAATACACAAAACCCACTGCCAAAGCCAAAATCATCCACCACCATCACAACCAAAATCCACAAACCCACTGTCAAAATCATCCACCACCACTACCATAGCCAAAATCAACCACCACCACCACAGCCACCAAACCCATATGAAAATACATAAATAAATAAAAATAAAAAAACTCAATCACAGCAAAGAGAATAGAGAGATGGGCGGCAGCGGTGGCTTGCGGCTGAGGCGGATGGGTCTGATCAGCGTTGGGTGAGCGTTAGGATGGAGGACTGGGCGGAGGCATGGATCGGCGGCTTGGGGCTTGGGCCAGTGAGGTTGAGGTCAGCGGAGGCGTGGGTCGGAGATGTTGAGAAAGAGAGGTGAGAGTGACTGAGAGAGAGAGAGAGAGGCACGGATTGGGCGATGGGGCTTGGGGCAGGTCAGCAAGCTGGGTCGGCGGAACAGATCAACGATGAGGGAGTTGGCCGGCGAGCTGAGAGATGAGGGAGATGAGGGAGCTGGCCGGCGAGCTAGAGAGAAAAAAAAATTAAGGAAGAAAGAAGAAAGAAAAGAAGCCGGAGAGAGAGAGAGAATAAGAAATGTTTATTCAATGAGAGAAGAGAGAGAAGTGTAATAATTTTTTTTTTTTTTTTACCTGTGAACTACAGTGCACATCTAAAGATAGATGTGCACTGTAGCTAAGGAGATTTAGCTCCACTGCTGCATCATGGTTTTTGTGATTAAGAGCTAAAAAATACCATTATACCTATATAGTACCACTGCTATGAGTGCTCTAAAGAACTTTTGTCTGCAGTGTGAATTTATTTCAAACTCAATAGGCATAGCCCTAGCTACATGACGAGAGCACCCACACACACTCACACTCACACTCACACGAATATATATATATATAAATTATTTTTGAATCACAAATGAAAAATATACTAAAATTCAAAACTAAGTAATACATACAAATCTAAACTAGCAATAATTAAAAAATAAAAGATATAAATAATAAGAAAATTCATAAAAATAATTGTTTCATATACTGTATATTAACTCAATTATCTATCAAAATGGAATTCAACCTTTTTCTGAATCTTATCTATAATATATTTTTTACTAGATTTCACATCATTTTCCATATTAATGTATAAAATTAAGGGGTATTATAAAATTGTTTTCCATTTTGTTGCGAAGCATAGTTGGATAGTTTTCATGATTGAAAAAATATCAAATATGGTAGTTGGTTTTTTCATAATATACAAATTAATTAAATCTTAAACTTATTGTCTCACTGTGTGTCTAATATACTTCTAACCAAAAAATTAAGTAACCACACACAAACAACGTATTTTAAAAATATTTTTGTTATATCTGATAAAGTAACATATGCAAAATAATATTAAAGATATAGTCTATATAAAAGTAACATCTCTACTATCCCTGTGTGTCTGTATAATAGGTTTTTTTTGGAATTTTTTTTTCTTTAAATTTGGTCCCCTGAAAAAATAAGGTAAAGTAAAATAAATACTAGGTGCACCGCCACCGCTGCTAATAACTCAGCCCAGGACTACCCACTCTGCATTCTTCCCATTTTACCCAAGTAAACAGGTGACATTGCTTGATGGGTGATTCCAGTTCATATCTTGCAAGAATAATTATATGGGTAAAGATATCAAGCACAAATTAACAAAGTGAAGCGACAAGTTGTGAGCACAACAAGGACAATGCAGACCGTGGTGATGGTAGCGGTTCGTGGATGGATATCTTGCATTAGTTTTAACTTTAAACCAAAAAAGAAAAAAAAAAAAAAAATAGAAGTGGAAATCTTATTTTACAAGTTAATTCTAGGGGTGTCAAATGAGTGAGTTTGGGGTGGGTATAGTCGACTTGGGTATATAAAATTCATTTAATTAATTACTTCTCTTCATCGATTTAAAAAAAAAAAAAAAAATTCTAACCCAAACCCAACCCAACCTAGTTATTATGGGTAAACTCCAACACATCCATTTGCCCAATAATCAAAATTATCAAAATGCCTCTAAAACTTGAAAATGACTAAAGTACTCTTAAAATCCTTTAAAATCACCAACATACCCCCTAAACCTAAAAAACAATTACTAAAGTACTCTCGAAACCTAAAAAATGACCAAAACACCATTGAAACCAAAAAATAACCAAAAAACCCCAAAACCTAAAATTTACCAAAATACCCCCGAAACCAAAAAAATGACCGAAATACCCCCGTAACGGAAAAATTAATAAAATACCCTCTAAACCTAAAAAAATGACCAAAATACTCCCGAAACCTGAAAATTACCAAAATACCCCCTAAAGCCTAAAAAATGACCAAAATACCTCCTAGTGATGCTTGAAAATCAGTAGGTTGAATGCTGTGGGCTTCAACAGAGATTGGATGATCTGAAAAGAAAGAAAGAGACTATTGAAGGTGACCAAGGTGAACCGGCCAAGAACCCCTCCGACGGTTAAGTCAATTTTCTCTCTAAGACTCAAGTATAGTGAGTGGATAAATAGTAGAACATACCTTGGTTTGGTGAGGCTTGGTTCCTTTTATAGAGAGTTTGGAGTGGGTCTACTTGTTAGGTGCCACTAACATTGTGGGAGATGTGTGAACTTAGTGGAGAGAGTGGAGCGAATTTCAGGAAATTCACCCCACCTCTCGGAATAGTGGATTGTGGTCCGATCGTTTATGATTAGTGGAGAACACTTAAAATTTTACTAAGTGTTTGTTGATTGTCCACACCTTCTTGTGGGGTGGAATACCTATTTATCTATGGACGATTGATGTCTATTTGGACGGTTGGTGGAGATGCGGGACATCTATTTGGACTTGGTTTGCAGAGAACACCTTAGAGTTTACTAAGTGTTCATTGGTCGTCTATAGTCTCTCGTTGCGTAGACGATTTATCTTTCTTAGACGACCTTTCTCCTTGGTGTTAACATTTTCCCTCTTCCTTCTAGACCATTATCATGGATGAACCTTCTTCTTGTGGACGACTCACATGGACGATAAACACTTTTTGATTACCTATCATTTGCCCCCTTGTTTGTGGGTCATCCATGTATTTGTTGAAGATGCCTTGTGCCATTTCTCAATGGGTTTGTGTTGATGTGTGTTTCTTCTCCCTATTTTTTTTTATTATTTTTTTTTTTAACATAGGGCACATTGTGATTCGATGTTGGGATGACACATGTGCGTTATGATTTGTTGATGGACCATACACGTGGCTTCTTGGGATTCGTTGGAGTTGTCTAGCATAGGTGTTGCCACGTGGCTCGATCAGTGTGGTCTAGAGGTCATGTCGCTCCGTTGCTTGGACTGGTTGATATGTTACCAAAATACACCCGGAACCCAGAAAATGACCGAAATATCCCCGAAACCTAATAAATAATCTATAAGCCACCAAGCTAAAAAAAAAACTAGTAAGATAGAGATAGCAGTAAATTACGCAAAATATTTGTTGGTTTGGAGGGTCTACCAAGAGAACTTGTAAAATCAAGTGCACTCTAAATCACAATTCACAACCCACAAAGGTGGGTATAACCAATTCATATGGACCAACATACTAAATTTTAAGTCCTTAAAGTGACAACATATTGCACAAGAAAACCTAACAACATAAAAGACGAATACAAATATTACTATCACAATTAATCCATTAATAGATTCTCCGCATACCCCTTCACTCCAAAAATAATAATAATAATAATAATAATAGTGGAAATTTACAGTTTTGATTCAGATAACATTTTCAAATGAGTCAAAAGTAAAAGATAAAGGTTCCAAAAACAAAATACCATCAAAGAGAGTAATTGCACTTGGGAATTCCTATTCTACAATATTTTCTTCACAACTTTCACAACATCTTTTGCTTGCCTAAGAAATTAAATACATCCCCATCATTTCAATACACCAGCATAACTTTTACTTCACTTTTCCAAATAAAAACACCCTAAAATTAAACCCCCCCCCACAAACTTTACACAATCCAAATATTTCAAATAAATTTAATTATGAACAAAATTTTTTCCAAAACAGAAAAATAAGTTATTTCTTTTTTCCTTCATATACCCAAATTATCTTGGGCAGAAATTTCTCAGTGAAGTTTGCAACTTTATCATGATCCTTCAACTATAGCTTAAAAAGAAAAAGAAAAAGAAAAAACCTATTTATACCACCAAAAAAAATTCCCACCTATCTCAATCCCTTTCTCTGTTTAATACAAGTGACTAATTGAACCCAAAAACCAATCATAAAATTAATACTTTCACTTTTCATGGCTTTGCCAAGCCCATTAATTTATTTTGCAAATAAAATAAGGGTAACTTTAAGTAGCTTCAAATTCAACTATGTAGTGCAAGTAAGAAATGAGAGAGAGAGAGAGAGAGAGAGAGAGATTGTGCTCACCTCAGCAAAATACAATAGTTGAGAGATGGGAGACCAAGAGAGCAAAGGGCTTTGAATGGAGGTTTCCAATGAAGATGCTGGGTTTAAGATGAAATTCAAATTGAAAAAAAAAAAAAAATCAAAACCAAACAAAACAATGTGAAATCTAAATCAGTACAAACAAGATGAGTAATCAATTTGAAAAACCATAGCAAACTTACCGATTAAGACATGGTTGGCAGTTGAGAAAATGAAGGAAAATTGCAAAATTTGAAAACCCTAATCCCTAACTTGAAACGAATAGTAGTGTCTGAGGGAGAGAGAGTTGAGAGGCTGAGAGAGGGTCTAGGATGGGTTGAATTTGGGTATTAAAAAAACCACAACAAATTTACCAATTAAAAAATGATTGGCAATTGAGAAAATGAAGGAAATTGTAAAATTTGAAACGCCTAATTCCAGCCTGAAACGATTAGCAATGTCTAAGGAAAGAGAGTTGAGAGGCTAAGAGAGGGGAGGGCTGGGTTGAATTTGGGTTTATTATTTTTGGGTTAAATGGGGGTCTAAATGAGTTTTTAGTTAAGACCAAATTATTACTGGGTCTAATTGGGTTAATGCCCATTTAACCTAAATAATAATTGGTGGGTTTGGGTTTAATTAGAGTGGGTGGGTTTGGGTGGGCAAATGGGTTTGGGCTTATTTTGCCACCCCTAGTTAATTCCAATAAACAAGGGTTATGTTTAAGTTGAAGTTCCCCTGTAGGTGAGTAAAATTTCATAGAGGAGACGAAACGGCAACACATACTTACTTTGATAGTTGCTTAACAATCATAAATCACTGCAATAGGCCCTGACCAACTCCGGTTAGGGATTGGCCTAATGTATAGGTCAGTAAACTAGTGAATGAAGAAGAGAAGAGAATAATGACAAAGTATCAGTGCCAGAGGTTGAATACCTTAATTAGCAAGATGGAAGGGGTCAGTTTTGGTGGGAAAACCCTTCCCCAAGACTTGCCAATTGGTACTCCCTTTAATTTAGCTAAGGAGATGTGTGTATGTTAGGACAATAAATCCTAGTTTGCAGGCGGATGAGATGTTGCTCAGTGAAATTAAATGTGATGGTTTGTTGTAGGGCACAATATATGTTGGTGCAATGAGGGTCAATGGACACTTCTTTTGAGGTTTAATGTATCGACCAATTAACATATGTGGCCAACCTTAGAAAATGTCAATCAAACTACATCTTCGACAGAAGAAGAAGCTAGTTGCGCTATGTTGTCTACCCAAGAAGATGTTGGCCAAGCTTCATGGATGACTTAGTAAACCTTTGGTCCTATCAAGATTGATCCCCCACGCCTATTCTTTGATTTTTGAAAAATATAGTGTCGAATAATCGAACGGTGTAAACATAGAGTTTTGTAATTTTAATGGTTATAGTTTTTAATGACCAACATTTGATGATATACATGAATGACTTTCCTATGTTGCATGAGCTTTAGAGCAATGGTATATTTGAGAAACAATAATGGAATCTTTCAACCAAACTTTTAATATCTTTGTACGCAAAGATTCTCTTGTTTAAATTCTCCAATTTTTGCTATTTGTAGCTAAATTTGACACAAAATATTTTTAAAAATTCATGTAAGCCACATAAAATCAAATAAATGACTATCAATTTTTTTTTAATGTCACCTATCTCATATTTGACTAAAAATTAGGGTAAATTATAGGATTTTAAATGGAAAAGGAGCTTGAACCAAACTTTTATTAACTTTGTATGTAAAGATTTTCTCTCATTTATATTCTTCAATTTCTTTCAATTTTAACTAAATTTGAGACATGATATTTTAAGAAATCCATGTAAATGCCACGTGTCTCACTTGAGTCAATTGGACTAAAAATTGATTGAAGTGTAGGATTTTTAAATGAAAAGGGCACTTAAAACCTCCATTCCCCCATTCCCATTTTTACATATACATTTGTATATAATATATAAATAGGATATAGGTTTAAAGTCTCTCATGCTAGAAGGAGCAGGCATCTTGTGAACTGAAGTAATAATTGTTGCACTAAATTCAAAATTAAGCTTTGCTTGTTTGGAAGAAAGTATTATAATTTCGAGAAATGAAACAGGCATGCCTGCTTGAAAAAAAAAAAAAAAAATGGATTGAAAGTTTTGCAGCTATTTATTTATGGTTGTATGAATAAATTAATTGGTGTTAGGGATATAATTTTAGAAGAGTGATGATATTTGGATTGCAATAGGGATACATTTGATTTGAATTATTTGGACCACATCTCAATAAGGATTTGAGCCCAGCCCAATCCATTCGCTGATATTTTTTTTGAAAGAGCCCAATTAACTTGTCATTGAAGCCCAATTTTCTTTTTAAGGGTAAGCAGACATCATGAGAAAAGTAAAATGGCAATGGAGTGCATATTTCAAATCCATTTGAGCATCCATAAATGTTTAAAACTTGAATTATTCCAATCTAAATGCTAGGGAAATACAAATTGACTCCCTAATTTTGAAAAGATCTCCATAATAATTTTTATCAATACTCCCACAAATAATCGTGTTTGAGGATTTTAAGGCGAAAAACACAAAAACCGTATTCTAAATCTATGTATGAAAGAGAGAAATTAATTTGTATATTATGCTTATTTCTCACATAAACATGGACACTATACACAGACTCATAGTACACGAAATATACTAAATATATAGAGACTCATATATTTTTATGTTTACATGTAATATATTCCCTTTCGACACTAAATCTCTAAAAAAAGAAAAGAAAACAGAGAGAAAAATGGAAAGTTGACCCATATATGATTAAAATAATCAATCTTGATAAGCTTAGTGAACTTTCTAATTTAATGATCAACAATTTGTTGCTGAAGATTAGGATGATCGATACTGTAAGTACCTATTATCTCGATTGACTGACAATCATGTCGTTGACATGATAAATGATGCTACTCGTTCATGGTTAGATAAATGGCCCATTAAGTGAATTGGTTTGTCAAATTAAGTCAAGAACAATTACTTTTGTTCTTTTTCCTTTTGTTTTTGTAATAATGCAAATGTTTTTTTTTTTTTGTCTCTTTGCTTTAAATGATGTATTTTGTAGTATCTCCTGTCTGTTTTACTACTTTCTCTAACATGTGTTTAAATTAATTTACAAAATTCATTAGGTTATGGAATTTTTTTGGGTAAGACCTTGCCAAATGTCAAGGATTAATTTCATTAAAGGCTTTTCTTGCATATCTATACATGGTTGGTAACATGAATTTTTATTCCACTATAGGTGATGTTGTTCAACAAGCATTTCTTAAGTACAATAAGAGCTTGATCTCCCTCCCATTAGACTCTATCTGCCAATTTCTTCACTTGTTGCTCTGTCGCGTTGGAAGTCTACACAAGAGATCCATTTGCTACTATAGGAATTAAAGGCCCTTGCCAAAACCAGTCACAAAAAATGTGGTATCCTCGAGAAGCAAAGTCTGAAACTAATTGGAGAATTTCTTGAAAGCGCTCGAGAATCTCTTGGTATGAGCCATAAAGTAGCCACACAAGAACGGATACACATACGGCGAAGATGAACCATCCAAATGGAGGTACAAGGATCAGCAGCAGCAAATCACAAGCAAAAGCTCCAGAAATGAGACACACATTCTTGAAGAAAGTGAGATAGCTTTGGTTGGAAATTTGTAGTACTATCATTACCAATGCTATAATGCAGATAAGTACATCTATTATTAAGAACAACATTATGGCACCATGTGTGTGGAATATAGAGACACTTGGGCTTTGATACTTCAATCCAATGAGGGTAAGTAGAAACCCAAAGAGAAGGCTGAATGCAGTAAAAAACCCAGTGAAGAAATGAAGTTCTCCCTCATTCCTAGAAATAAAAGCATAGATTACTTCAGATTACATTCAACATACAATTAAATAGTGTAAGCAGAGAATTAAAAGAACATCCTTCACATCACATTTGCATTTTTGATGTCGGGTTTCTAACAAGTTTGTAACATGCCATGTTAGTATGTATGGTGTGAAGACAACCTCAAGTTTAATTAAAGTTTGACAAGGTTTGTAGAATCATTTCATGTTGTGCCAAAGTTTTTAATAATTAGGGTAGAAACAACACATTAAAGGATCTTAATTCAGTGAATCCCCTATATTCTAAATAATTGGAGTAATTTTACCTTGTACCATTATCATAAATTGAGTATGCCTAATGCTATAGGGGAGAAATTACTAAAAGAAAGAAGATTTTAGCTTTAAAGTTAGAAGCTCTTACAAATTTATGAAAATGTGCATAAAGAATTTTGTAAATTAAGGGGTTAGGTCAGGTCCTAATTAAAAAAAAAAAAATTTGGGTTGGATTTTAATTTTTTTTTTAAAAATTCGGATTGGGTTGGTGTTGGATTGGAAAAATTTTATTCCTAAATAACCCAACTTGATCCACGTAATTAATAATATAATAAATAATATTTATTTTATTTATTTTTTACCTAGGCAATACACAGCACACATGACACCTTAAGCCATAATCCTAAATTTTTATTTCCCATATCTCATTCTCAAGCCCAATAGCCCAATAGTGTAAATTGCAATTATTTATTAAATAGTTGAATTAACATCCAATTTTTTATTCAAACTTTACAAAAAGCCTCAATCCAATGACTTATCTTACAAACTGGGTTGGGCTTGCAGAAGTGCCATAAGTTGGACTAGATTAGGGATTTCTTAACCTAATAAGTTGGACTCAGTTATATGAGTTGTTTACATAATCTGATACATGCACATTTGGATTTGAAGATCCTTAAGTATGGAAATCAATATCTGTTCTTATAATTTTAAATTATACATGCTTATGTCCATGATTTTGGGAAAACAAATAAAATTTTCAAGTACCTTAGCAAAAAAAGAAAAAGTAAAGGTCTTTTTTTTTTTTTTTTTTTTTTTAAAATTTTTAATTATAGGGTCAGTTCAAACACTTACAAGTTGACTCAAAATACCTATCAATTATTGGGCCTAACTCCGACTTGCTCATAAACTCAGGATTAAGCCCTCTTCAACTCTCTCTCTCTCTCTCTCTCTCTTTCTCTCTCATTAAAAAAAGAAGAAGTCATGGAATGGAATTTCTTTACATTAGAAATGTGTGATTTTTGGAGAGTCGCAAAATAAACCAAATTTAAAAAAAAATTATTATTCAATTATTACAATAAGTAAATGGAAAATTTGAATTATAATTCATTTTATAAAAAAAGATTTTAAAAAATCTCTCATGACAAACCAAAATATTTTTGCTTGACATATTTGATAGTAATTTGAACAATATCAATTGATGGCACTTAAAAGTAATGTTTATTTATACATGAGCCAAATTGTTCCTGTTTGTATAATCTTTATCACGAAAATGTACTGCAATTATATGGCTTCGAACAAGTAGAATCCGTCATACAAAAGAGAAAAATGTAAATACTTAATAACATGAATATATGTCACGCTGAAACTTTTTTGTGTGGCTTTTAAAAAAAAAAAAAATTCTTTGTGCATTTTGATCTCTTTTAGAGGAGCAGATAGCAAAAGATGAGCCAGATCTTAGCCAAAAAAATGAAGGAAAAAAAGATGTAGATTTGAAGGCATGATGACCCAGATCTAAGATTAAATTAAATAAATAAAACATATAAAGAATAAATCTCAAATAAAATGGATATTGAAAAAAATAAGGTTTACAAATAAAAATCTGAATATTGTTCAGATCCGCCCAAAACAAATCGGGTCAGGTGGGTCCGGTTGTTCTGGTCTTGCTCAGCCGTAGGTGAGAGTCAGATCTGATCGAAAAAAATAAAAATTCTGCGATGTGGCAGTTTATCTCCTGTAGCTATTGTCCATCGTCTTAATTTGCACCTTAAACTAGAAGTCGCCATGTGGCAGCTTATTTTATATATGTATATATTGCCCAAAAAAAATATTATTTATTTACAATTGTGCTATTGTATCTGGGTCGGGTTGTACAGGCAATCCAAATGCTAAACTAATAACTGAACAACCCGGATCCAATTGATCTACACGAAAATTGGTTCCTGGGTTACCTGAATTTGAATAAGTTCCCTACTTACTGGAATTAAAGTGAAAACACATAAACAAAAGTTTCTAAATATATACAGGAAATCAACACTCAATCAACCAGTGACTTCCAATTTCTTCAAGTCCAACACACTCACGCACACAAACTGTCACCTATATATATAACAAGAAGTTTGATGGGACATTAATTGAAGCCACACATAATCAGTGCTTTATTTTAGTACTACAACACTAAATAGAGCAAGTTATCATTTATGACTAGGATATTGCAAGCTAGTGATGGTAAAATTAGTACATAAAAGATGGACTTGGAAGTATAAAACTCTTGGCCAAATAGAAAAATGTAGAACAGACACTAAAAATCAAAGAAATTTGTAATGGGTACTAACCTTTCTTGAAGAGTAGAACAATTGTTGTTGTTGCTATCCATTTCCTCTGCTGCTGCCTTGTTTCTCTGAGACTCTTTGTGAGGAATTGTGGTATAGAAATGGTTTTTTTCTGGTTTGTAATGTCTGTGTCTCATGCTATAATCTTATGGGGGGCTTTATAGAGGCTTGTGGGGCAGTTGGCCTACACGCTTTCTAAGAAGTTATGAAAATCACCTAAGTCAAAAGTTCAAAGGAGGTTTAAGGTGAAAGAAAACAATGGCATTAGCATCTGATTGAAACGGGCGTATTGAACAGCCGTATTTTTCATTCATTCGGAGATGAAAAGACAAAACGTATTGTTATTGGAATTGACTATAGACTATCTGAACTAAAGAAGGGACATTGGACATTCATATTAGTCAGCAGTGACTTTCTTTTTGTTTTATGCACATTCCATGATGTCCTTCACAAATCAGTGAATCACAACGTCCCTGTCACTGTCCCATTTCTGAATTTTGGTGCTTGCTCCTATTATTCCATTAAAAATCTAGAGTAATGATACTCCATGTCTATTTTCTCACGTCCACTTTCATGTTTTAAACGTGAACATTTTCTTTTTATCTTTCAAAATGTATATATCATTGTATCGATTATAAATATTATGTAAAATAGTGAAGGTAAAACGAGAGTTAAAAATATTTTTTAAGCCAATATTAAATGCACGCTAAATCTATTCAAAGGATTCAGAACTACACTTTTTTTTTTCCTTATGAGTTTGCTACCTCTTCTCTGTTGTTAGCTTAAGGACATGTTGTTAAATCTTAGCAAGATTTCTTTATGCCTTTTTATCTTTTAAATTTTTTTTTGGCTAAGTGGCAAATTAACTATATTAGGTATATATTTATGACACTTGTGTTTCTTCTTTAAAAAATAGTACTATGTATTTATGATTGGATATCTTACGGAAAGATAAATAAAGAACTTGAAAATAAATATATTTTATTAATTTTTAGTGTCTCAATTAGAGTCTCCCTAAATTTAGTAGTATCTCTCAAACAAAATAAATTGACTAATTCTCTTTCGTTTATCGAAAATTAAATGCCACTTATTCTTAAGTCCTAACTACTCCTACATTATACATTATCTGAAAGTACAATAAATGTTTATGGTGTTCTAACTTATCAGTGATTGATCACTAAATTCAACAAAAACGAATTACCATTGCATTTAAATTTCAATACTGATTTTCTTTTTCAAAAAAAAAAAAAACCTTCAATAGCATTTAAAGTTAAATATTTATTTAACATCCAATCCTACGCTTTCCTTTATTATGTGATTAAAAATTTTGTATTTGTTTGGTGTAACACAATTCTCCTACATTTGGTTCTTGGGATCGATTTTGTAGTTATGTTGAAATTTTTGATTGGTAATCGAAGGATATACATTTTTAAAATAAATTGTAAGCCTTGAATTAAATCCAAAATTCCTTGAATGACATTGATTTTTGTTTTTGTTTTTGTTTTTGAAACAATAAAATAAGTTACTAACTCCACAAAAGCGGACTATGCAATGCAATGATTCATGAACACGAAAGCAAGTCAACTTGCGTAGCCATCCTCTTCTATTGTGATTCACTTGATCTTTCCTCAGGCTCAAAACAACCGTCTCTAAAGAAGGGGCCGTTTTATATGGTTCGCAAATTTTTCTTTTTGGTCGGGAATGACTTTTATATTGTTATCACGTGTGCTCTGAACTCTTTCTAAATCAATATATCTTCATTGCATTAGAAAAAATAAAAACCAACCCCCGGCCCCACTCTCCTAAAAGAAAAAAGAAAAAATTCAAGTTTTGCTTTTTATATATATATATATATATATATATATATGATAAATGGGTTGGGTAAATTGGGTTTGGATTTGACCAACATAAATTTGGGCCCTAAATTGGCCATCCTAAGTGGGTTGTCAAATTTATGACTCTTAGTCATTTGATGATCGGATTTGTTAGACATATTATGGTCAAAATTACCCAAATCAATTGTAGGTTTGTGTACTTGTAGAATAAACATATTAACCTTAGGTTAATCTATAATTAGTCTAAGGTTAAGTTAAGTATTTTCTAGTATATAAACCCTACATTTAAGTTCATTGTAACAAAAATGCATAATATATTATAATATGTATCCGTCAAGGACTTTCTCACTATGAGCATAGGCTATTAAGTTGAACCACGTAATTTTTTATGTGTGCTCTCTCTTTTATGCTTTCATTTGTCATTCAACTATCGCACTAATCATACAACAACTTTCACATGATCAACCTGATATTGTCCATATTTCCTCACATGCCCCCCCTTTTTTTTTTTTTTTTGAATAAGAAACTTAATAATATCTTTTTTGCCTCCCTTTCAATACAAATAAAAGAAAAAAAAATAAACAAAAACAAAACTCTAAAAAATAAAAGAAACAATATGTAAGTATTTGTAAGAAGAAAAAAAATTTAGAAAATAAAGAGAAATGAGAAAGTATGAAACAGGTTTACGCATAGTCAGAAAACCTAAAAAAAGGGGGGGGGGGGGGGGAATTCCTTATGAAAAAAATTTGGCCCACTTAACATGACCCACCATTTCAATGGGTTGCGTACGAATTTATCCATTTTTCTCATGAGCCCATAAATCTCTATACATACCCATATTTCCCTTTGAGTTATTGAGCTAGCGTCCAATTTGCCAAGTATAGTCATGGAAGTTTGAACTACTTTCTTCTAATTTTAATTAAATAATGGGTTCCAGTTAACTCAATTGGTAAAGTATTTTGTTGTTAAGTAATAGATTTGAGGTTCAAACCTCGCCTATATTAAAAACCAACTGATATCTTAGCCCAATGACAATGAACAATCACCATGGAACAAACATCATACTTTGAAACTCTATCATATCTTCATATCTATCAAAATAAACAAAAAATAAATATTTTCTTTTGAGCAATATGTAGGCACACCAAAATTTTCAACTTTTTTTTTTTTTTTTAATTTTTAATTTTTTACAACTTGTTAAAGTAGTAAGTTTAGATTGGAGAAACATCACATTTACATGAGTTTACAGTGTTTACTAAAGACTCAAGAGAAATCTTATTTTACAAGTTCATTCCATTAAATAAGGGTTATATTTAAGTTGACGTTTAGGTTAGGGGCTGTTTGATATGGTAGTTTAAGCAATATTTTTCAGTTTTTAAACAATATTATACATATTTCCACATACTTTTTCACTCACATATATTTCCAAAAAATACAAACAACATTATTAGAACAACATTACTGAACGGCCCCTAACCAAAACATTGGTTATTAGAAGAGGATACGAAACATCAGCACAGACTTTGACGATAGAAAAATAGTCTTGAATCACTGCAGCGTGATGCGTACCTTGCTAATAACCAAAAACCTTAGTTTGGTCCTAACCAACTTAGAGATTGGCTAGGGAGGCCTGATGGTTAAATCAGTAAGCTAGTGGAAGAAGAGAACAATAACAAGGTAACTATGCCAAGGTTGCACACCTTACTTAACCAGATGGAGGGGTCTTTATAAGTGTGTGAGGGCCGATATTTGAGAAGCAAAATGCTTTCCCAAGACTTGCTAGTTGGTTCTCCCCTCAATTTAGTTAAGGGGACGTGTTAGAGCAATGAATAACAACTGCAAGCGGATGGGATGTTATTCAGTGACATTAAATGTGATCGTTTGTTGTAGAGCACAATATTTGCTGATGCAATGAGGGTCAATGGACATTTCTTTTGAGGATTAATGTACCAACCAATCAACCTATGTGGCCAACCTTATAGTGGATGTCGGTCAACCAACATCTTCGACATAAGAAGAAGCTTTATAGTATTTAATGACTAGTATTTGATAATATGCATGAATGACTTACCTATGTTGCATGGGCAATGGTATATTTGAGAAACACTAATAAAATCATTCAACCAAACTTTTAATATCTTTCTATGCAAAGATTCGTTCTAGTTAAATTCTTTAATTTTTTTGCTATCTTTTAGCTAAATTTGACACACAATATATATATATATATATATATTTAAATCATGTAAACCACAAAATCAAATAAATGACTATCAATTTTTTTTTTTAAATGCAACGTGTCTCATATATATCTAACTAAAATTTAGGGTGAATTGTAGGGTTTTAAATAGAAAAGGAACTTGAACCAAACTTTTATTAACTTTGTATGTAAAGATTCTCTCTAATTTATATTCTTCAATTCTTTTTTATTATAACTAAATTTGAGACTTGATATTTTGAAAACTCTATTTAAACCACACAAAACCAAATGAATGACTATTGAGTTTGTTTAAAGGCTAAAATGCAAAACTGACCCTCTAATTTTCTTCAGATTTCATTTCAGTCCTTTAACTTTACTTTCGTTCATTTCAGTCCTCTAAGTTTCAGATTTATTTAATTAAGGCATTTCCGTTAACTTTTGTTAAAATTTTTTGAAAAAAAAAATCTGGAAAATATTTTTCAATCATTAATTGATTTTTTTTTTTAATTTAAAAATTTTGAAAAAAAACATATAAAATTGAAAAATTAACCACAACTTATAACAAAAGTTGATGGAAAAGCCTTAATTGAATAAACTATAAAGTTAGAGGAATGAAATGAACAAAAGCCAAGTTAAATAATTGAAATGAAATCTGAAGAAACTTAGAGGGTCAGTTTTGCATTTTACCCTTGTTTAAATGCCCCATGTCTCACATGAGTCACATTGGACTAAAAATTAGATTGGGCTATAGGATTTTAAATGGAAAGGGCACTTAAACAACCCATCGCCTTTAATAAATAAAAAGCCCTTTTTTATATGTACATTTGTATATAATATTTAAATTGGATATAAGTTTAAAGCCTCCCCTACTAGAAGGATTAGGCATCTTATGAACTAAATTCACCATGAAGCTTTGCTTGTTTGGAAGAAAGAATTACAATTTCTAGAAATGAAACGTGCCATGCTTGCTTGAAAAAAAATGTGGAAACTTGAAAGTTTTGCAGCTATTTATTTATGATCGTATGTGTAAATTAATTGGCGTTAGGGATATAATTTTAGAAGAGTGGTGCGATTGAACTATATTTGGCCAGTGAAGGAAGGGGATGAAGTGACCATATATACTCATCAATTATGGTTGTCGGTTGAGTTAAACAGTCTGGGTTAACTTGGTTATGTTAATTCAACATCGTTCAACAACTTGGGTTTTGATTTGAGATGTTATTTTAGGCTTCTTTTTGTACCAATTTTGCAACTTGAAATCCATAACGCTCGGTTTTGAAGATATTTGGATTGTGATAGGGATACATTTCATTTGAATTATTTGAACCACATCTCAATAAGATTTGGCCCTGCCCAATCCATCTGCTGAGTTTTTTGGAAAGAGCCCAATTAATATGTCATTGAAGCCCAATTTTCTTTTTAAGGGTTAGCAAAGATCATGAGAAAGTAAAATAGCAATGGAGTGCATATTTCAAATCCTTTTGAGCACCCATGAATGTTTAAAACTTGAATTACTCCAATCTAAATGCTAGGGAAATAGAAATTGACTCCTTAATTTCTGACAGATCTTCAAACCAAGGTTAAATTTTTTTTATCAATACTCCCACGAATAATTGTGTTTGAGGATTTGAAGCAAAAAAACACAAAAACCAGGTCCTAAATCTATGTATGAAAGAATGAAATTATTCTCTATATTATGCTTCTCTTTCACATAAACATGGAGCCATAAACAAACTCATAGTACGCAAAATATACAAAACATACAGAGACTCATAGTACACCAAATATACTAAATAAGAAAAAACTATTCAACACTCATAAATAATAATAGTGTGGTACTCTTTTCACATGAACGGTGGATCTCACTAAATTATAAATTTAATTAGTGAGAGCCACGTTATGTGAGAGGAGGAATTACCAAGTTGTTATACTCTTTAAATATTCTATAATTACCCACGCAAGAAAGACAAAATTAAGGCGAATCTCCAATTAGACATCATTTGTCGAACCAAACACATGTTTCTCCTGAGTCGGCATCGGTGGTCCAGTAGATGCTTGGGAAAGTGCTCTCCAAACTGATTGAAAACTCTGTGGGAACCATTCACATAAACTGTGGAATGCCTTAGAAGTGGAGTGCCGCATTGTTTCGAGAGTTTGTCGACAGCATCGAAGAATCTGTTTGTGTGAGCCATAAAGCAACCATACAAGAACAGATGCAGATATAATGAAGATGAACCATCCGAGAGGAGGAATAAGGACCAACAAAACCAAGTCACATGCAAAAACTCCAGAGAAGAGAAACACAATCTTGAAGAAAGAGAGATGGGTTTTGTTGGAAGTTGATAGTACTATTATCATTGCCAATGATATAGTGCAAGTGCATACATTTAATATCAAGAGCAATATGATTGCACGATGTGTGTCAAACACAGAGACACCTGGGTTTTGATACTTCCATCCGAGGAGGGTAAGCAGAAATCCAAGCAAAAAGCTAAAGGCAGCAAGCCATGCTGTGTAGGAACGGAATTCTTGCTCATTTCTGAAAATAGAACATATAAACAGCTTCAAATTACAAGTACAGTTTAGAATAAAGAATTAAATCAACATCTGTCACATTTTATATACGTTAAAGGTGCAGATATGTTATCTTATAATTGTACCAAAAATTATGGATTGAATTACATATCGCTGACTAATTGAGACAATGTTACCTTCAATCATGAATTGCATTGATCTTATGTATTGATTTTCTTAATTAGATTTGATTTTCCTCTAAAAATTTGAGGTTTAATACAACTTTAACTTCAAAAAGAGGTCTTTTCAAACCAGAAAATGGTCTTTGGATCATAAAATTTAAGATCTGTGGGATGCTTAGATTGAAAAATATATTAAGAAAAAATATGAGATTTAAATATGTTTTAAAGGGAAGACAGGAAAAAGAGGATAAAAGGAACCATTGCAAATATCAATCAGAAACTCAAAGAATCATCGAAGTTACACACTTTTAATGGGTTGACTTGAGAATAAGGTTGACTCTCAAAGAATCATCCAGAATTTGATCAACCACAAATTGTAACTATTTCCCAGCTAAGAAAACATAAATCTTTATAAGATGCAAGGTTTTCCTTCAATTCCTATCTTCAACTTCTTGGCAGCCAAACAGAGAGTTTCTCCAAGTTCCACCAAGAGAAAGAAATTTGGGGGAAAGACAACACTGTTCTTCATGAAGCTATCAAATGGATTGGAGCGTGGGATTGTGAATAGAGAATATAAGGCTTATTAAAAAATGTTCTATTCCAAGACTTATTAATAAGGCTTCAATTTTAGAAGATAAAAAATGTGATGCCAAAAATAGAAGTGATGAAAAATAAAATTAAGAAAAGAACAGTGGGTGAGGTTGACAGACAGAATAAATAAATAAGTTTTGGTGCCGTATTATTCGTGTAGGCCGGTGTAACTGTATCCATCATCTTTAATAAACTAAAAGTTTGTCTTTATCTGAACTTTAAATAAACTAAAAGTTCATTTTTTTCTTTTTAAACTAAAAGTTACCTAAATATATATAAGTCAAGATTTTTAACTAATCCAAACCAAAAATGGACTCGGATTATTATTAGTATTATTTTTGTTATCTGATTTCAACAGTCACACAAACAAAAGATGGATTCCAGATTTTGTGCCACAGTCTACTTTGCTATACAGTGTTAGAAATTTTCCCACCAAACTCTACTTGAATACACAACAAAATTGGGACATTAATTTAAGGCAGGTAAAGCAATTGTTATTTATTAAAGAACTAAAAAAGCAAGTAATCAGGGCACATAAGCAATGCATATGGAAGTAAAACACCAAAAGAGATTAGTACCCTTCGGAGCTAAGATCAGCAAATATATAACAATAAGACTAAGCTGAATAGGACACAGTAATTGAAGCCACATAATCAGTGCTTATTTATACATACATAAAAGATGGAGTTGAACACCTGGTATAACATTACAACTCAAAGGCCGAAGAGTAAAATGCAAAACCAAAACTAAAAAATCAAAGAAATTTGTACAAAGTACTAACCCTTCTGAACTCAGATTAGAAGGATTGGTGTTGCTGCTGTCCATGCTCGTTGCCTTGTGTCTTTCTCTGAGTGAGGAATTTGAGGAAATGAACAAGTTTAGAACTTAGAAGCTTGTATGTTTTCTATGTGTGTTGGAGGTAGCTCATTGTGGTATCATTTAGCAGAATTATATAGGCGAGTGGGCCAGTTGAGTTGGTCTTCACTTTCTTAGAAATTTATGAAAATGTTTTAAGACAAGTCCTCCAAACTCCAAAGTTTCCAAAGTTATTTATATTGGCGATTGGAACGCCCAGCGTATTAAACGGCTCCGTATTTTTTTTGTTTAGTTCGGTTTAAATTTCGAAAGTTAATAAACTTGAAGAGAGAAAGTGAAGCAGCGATTGTCAATTTGTCCACGCCGCATATTCTATGATGCATCACCACGTCAAAGGCCCACATTTTGAAACATTATAGTACTAATAAATGTATTCAAAGAATTGATCTTTTTTGATGAGTTTGCTTTGCTACGCCTTTGTTGTTGGCTTTAAAGATATGTTGTTAAATCTTTTAGCAAAATTTCTTTTATGTCTAATTATTTGTTTTTGGATAAATGTTAACATGCTCTAAGAGAATTTATTAGTGAACAATTCTAAGAAAGTTTTTATAAGAAAAGCCAAAGGAAAAAAGAAAAAGAAAAGTAATTAATATTTTGAGTTTTTTATTTTTTATTTTTTATAAAAGTTGTGTCAAAGCTTTTTTAAACTAGTGTGTTAACGATTGCCCTAAGAACAAATTCACCATATTAAATATGTACTTGTGAGAGGAAGTCTTAAATGGAAGATTAATGAACTTTAGAATTAACATTAAGTGATGTTCTTTGTATATTTTATTGATGTCTTAATTAAAGTCTCCATAAATTTGTCTCTCTCCAACACGCTAAAATTGACTTGGTTTCTTGGAAAATGTCACTTATTGGTTATTTCCAATATGTACAGTATCTAGAAAGTAAAATAATAATAACTATTTGTTGTGTCATATAAGTGATGATTTGATCACTAAATTAACCAAAAACATATTACTATTGCATTTAATTTCCAGTACTGACATTAAAAAATAAATAAAAATCTTGATAGCATTGGCTAATTTTGATGCTATATTTATTTATGGGTTCAGTTAATGGGTGTCTTTAAGGCATTTGTTAATGGATTATTTTAAGAAAATTTTGATACTATTTTTATCACAAACAAAAAAAAAGTCAAAAAAATCAATTACATTTTTCTTTTTTCAAAAAAGTTATAAAAAGTATTTACTAAACCTATGACATTAGTTCATCCATTAACATTTCATTTTCTTTTTTTTTTTTATAAGAACTTTTCCCTTTATTCATTATCCAATCCCACACTTTCCCTTATTACGTGATTAAACTAAATTGTTAATTTTGTATTTCTTTGATGTAACACAATGCTCCAACATTCAGCTTTTGGGATCCAGTTTGCACATAGGTAAAGAATTATGATTGGTTGTCAAAGAATATACATTTTAAAATAAATTGTAAGCCTCAAACTAAAATCAAAATTTCTATATCACATTGATATTTTTTTGTTTCAATATAAAAAAAAAAAAAAAAATCCTAGCTCCATAAACCTTAAATGCATATAACAGATATTTTAAAATTTTTAAAATTTTTTAGCAGAACATAAAACAAGTTATGTGTTAGCAATCCACCAATTTCGAGAAATCATTTCCTTCACAAAACAAGTTACTCTGGTTTCAATTGTAATTTCAAACTCAAAGTCAACTTACGTAGCTATCCCTTTCATATTGAGATTTCGCTTGATGGTTCCTACCTATAAGTATCAAAATGACCGTCTTTTATTTTAGGGACTTTCTAATACGGCTCCCGAATTTTTCTTTTTGATCGGGAACTACGTTACATGGCTTACATATCATCCTTGCTATCACTTTTTCTATGTCATCATCGAATTAGAAAAACCACATCTATTTTTTTCAAAAATTAAAAATAAAAAGGTTAGAGATTCATTCATTAGCTCAAAGAGGTTGTACATGGATGTTAGAACAACAGAGACTCAAGAAGCCAAATTCTCTAAGGCCATTCATTACGAGAAACCCAATGCAATCAATCCAATTTTTATAGGCAATCGAATCGAGCCATTTTTGGTTTTTTTAAAAAAAAAACTTAGGTTTTTATTAATTTTGGCTACTTTCTATTGCAGCGGAGACTCATTTGAAGTCTCTTTAACAAATGCCTAAGGGCATTGGTTAACAAAAGTCATTCTCTAATCATAGTGGCAATATTAGAGCATACTCTAATATGAGTTACAAACAAAACAAACTCTATTCTCAATTTTAGTAACACTAGTTATGGTGTCACATGCTTGGTTCATAAGAAAAGTTCCATTGTATTAGAATAAATAACAGTAATTTATCAAGTGGAATTTAAAGAAGGATTAATTGTGATCAATAACAATGATACACTGATCAAAATTATATCATTTGGCTACTTCAATGGTAATCCAAAACATTTTTAAACGCTCTAAGAGGTAAGAATGTGTACATTATTAGCCAATTGGACTCTATAAACCAGTCCAAAAACTAACAAAGTCATAATGCAAAACCCATTGATAAAAGAATCACGAGACTTATATAACTATAAACAATTCAAAATTAAAAGTTATTTCTTAAGTAAACCACTTAGCAAATGACATAATGCTTATCAATGAGTAAACTGGACTTTACACAAGGCAACTTGAGCTTTAATCTCGACTCCCTGATCTCTATGCAATCAATACGAAGGAGTGAACAGAAAATACTACACTGTGTTTAGTATATTTATGTGGTAGAACCTAAAATTGGATTCACGAATGAAAGATATAACAATCATTAAAAGCAAAACAATTTACACAAAAGCAAATCATAGCAATATAATTGTCTACACACACACACAAAGGAAATGTAAGCGTAAATAATTTGTAAAACTTTTAAACAATTAACATCATTGTTTGAAATTTCTCTCAAAAAAAAAAAAAAATTGTTTTGAAAATGTCAAATGAGTTTGAATAAAGGCTGGACAAATTAGTCTATTGAGCTTGGTGGAATTTGTGAATACTGGATAGGTGCAATATTATGATAATTACCTTTATTAAGACAAATACGGAAAAACATAAATTCCTATTTTCTTCATTCATGTTGTTTCCTCTGTTTGGAAGAAATGGTAGAATAAAATCACTCAATCTTCTTCCTTCATGCATGCTCACCATTCTAGATTTGTCTATTGTTCCCATGGTAGTTGGTACTTTATGTTTTTTATTTATTTATTTTCTTCTAGTGGGAGTGCTTGATCAAAACCAACAAAGAAGAATTCCAAGCCATTCATGGCTGGTTCTCTAATGTGAGCTTCCAAGGATGGTATGTTGTTTAGGGACATTAAGGGTCTGTTTGGGATCTACATATTTTGTTGAAACTGAAAACTTTTTGTTGAAAGTACTGTAGATAAAGGTAAAAGTAAGCTGAAATAGTACAGTGAAACCCATAAATAGTACCAAAAAGTGCAGTGAGACTCATGAATAGTAGCAAAAATAAGCTGAATAGTAAAATAAGTTAGCAAACGCACACTAAATGTGAAAGCCTGTTGTGTGGCACAATAAATACTGACGCAAGCAAGGATTGATGTAATGACTAGTCAACCTACGTCACCAATCTTATCGGATTTCTATCAATCTATGTCTTCAACATAAGAAGAAGTTGGTTGCACTACATTGTCAACCCATGAAGATGTTGTTTGAGCTTCATGGATGACCTAATACACCTTATTTGGTGTAAACATAAGGTTTTATAATTATAGAAGTTATAGTTTTTTATTACTAGTATTTGAACATACGCATAGATGACTTATCTATGTTACATGGTGTAGACACCGCATTTCATTCTAATCTATATCCAAGCCTTGCAGTCCCAGTGACAAGAAATCAAATTGCTACCAAAATGATTAGTACCGTGTGTGGAACCTAATGAGGATGACAAGCTTAAACATGACCAAATACAGTCCAAGCTCAAGCCTAATTATGAAAATAGGTAGGAAGCCCAAAGCCTAAAAGACAATTTTGATCGAATTTGGTCCAAGCTTACAAAGAGTGTGTACGTTGGGTATATAATGCATACGCATCCAATTTGTGGAGTACACACTCTTTGGATAGAGCCTAAAATTACTCAATTTCCATTTTGATGAGATTATATGGCAACCAACTTGATTTACTGGTTGCTCAAACGTGTCATCAAACCCTAGCTACCTATTTCCCCTATAAATACCCCCATTTTTAACATTCAAAAGGTTTGAAAATTAAGCCTTGTCAAAACTTTGCCAAAATTACTAGAGAATACCTAAACCTAGAGTTTCAATGCAAGAAGTGCAAAAAGGGCTGAGCATTAGATTGATCTTCAGATCCTTATTTTTTTTAAGGTAATCTCTTTCTCATCCATATTCGAATTCTAATTTGGTTCAAGCTTGCAAATAAAATCATTTAGGGCATCCTATTTTAACCTAATCAAGTCACACGACTCATTCTCCCACACACATAGCTATGGTAGTCGATTTCGGTGAAGGGGTCGGTTAAACTACATCAATATAAATGCTACGAGGAGGAGATGTGGATCTTTTCTATGACTCACATTCTCCTCCTTGATTCTTGTTTTTATTAGGTTTATTGTTGTTGTTTTTAAGCCTTAAATATGTTGTTTTGCATGTATATATTTTATAATACAATGTCTTTAATTTTGTTCATTTTGCTGTTTGTGTCAAGAACATGTACAAACCCTAATCGAGACAATTCAAGTCTAATAAAGGGGAAACACTCATTAATGAATGAGGCTTTCACTTCAATTAATGACCCTTCCTCATAAGACTTAAGTACACTTTAGGAGTAAGACTCGTAACTTTGTTTGGTACCCATATGCATGCGCCCGCATACATGCATGATTGGGTACACACACACACACACACACTCTTGTTTGTCTTATCATGATTTTTACCATGTTGTCTTACCATGTTGCCTTCCATGTTATGTCTTTTTTCTTTGAGTTCATTGCCACAAATCAGCTTTCCTTTCCATGACTACTTTTATGCTCGCATGCCTTTATCTCTACCATGCTAGCATATTATCTTTTATTATTTATCTATTTGCCCCCTTGCTCACATGTATACATCACTTTCCATATATTGTTTCACATGACCCATAGACTAAACCTAGGTCTAGATGCAAACACTCATTTTTTGAACCTCTAGGATAAATCTACCTCCTATCTAAATCAAGCAACGATATATGAAGGCTAGCTACTATTGGGAAAGCTTGGGATGCCTAACCTCTTCTTATGCTATACCTTAACACCGAACATTGTCTAGTAGAAAGACCTTCATGGAGTCATTTTGTTGGTTCCTAAACCTATAACTTGGTGGCGACTCCTTTGCTTCTTTTTAAGAGGCACCATGTACTCTCAAGTTCACGCTGGTTTGAGCCTAAAACCCTTTTTGGGGAGATTAAGTACTGTGCACCCAGCTTCACGATAAGGAACCGATATGGCGATATGTCATCTAAAGGGGTTACAAATCACGGAACTTATAGATGGGTTTTAGAGCAATGGTATATTTGAGAAATGCTGATAAAATTATTCAATTAAACTTTTAATATTTTTGTACACAAGGATTCCCTTTTGTTTATATTCTCCAATTCTCTACATCTTTTAGCCAAATTTGACACACTGTAGCTTAGAAAATCTATGTAAATCACACAAATCATATACTTGACTAGTAGTTTTACTTTTGGGTTAAAAAAATGTCACTTGTCTCACATGTGACTAAAGTTAAAGTGAAAATTGTAGGATTCTAAATGGAAACCACAAAAACCAGATAAATGACTAATGAAATTTTTAAATGCATGTATCTCATATGATTCACATCTAATGTAATAATAGTTGCACTAAATTTACGGGGATATTTGCAGCCTAGCATAGTGAGGGGAAGCAATATCATAAGTTAACAAACGTTTGAAAGAATTATGTAAACTAGCATCTTAAGTTTTATAGACTCAATTTCAATTTAAAACTCGAGGGTTAAAGACTCGATTCCCATTTGGTGAGTTGGCAATATGATGCCACATAGATCTCGAGTCTCATAGACTCGAGTTCTAAAAAGCAAAACCGAGTCTAGACTCATTTTGGAGAAGAACTTAGCAAGAACGATTTGAAGTAGAACAGCGGAAGAACAGAGGAAGAATAGAGGAAGAACAGATTTGAAGAGGCGTTTGGAGCTCCGACGAACAGAAGAAGAACGAAGAGACGATTTGGTCGATTGAACGCTGGGTGAGCCGATCTGGGTGAGCCAAACAGAGGAAGAATGCTGGGTGGGCGATTGGAAGATCTGGTCTCAGATTTGCAGCGTTGTAGAATGAAGAAAGAAGAACGAAGAAGAAGAAGGAAACGCATGAGAGGAAGAAGAAGGAAAAAATAAAAAGGTGAAACTCGAGTTCCACGTGGATATTTTTCCACATTAGATGCCACCACTTACAAATCGAGACTTAGAAACTCAAGTTCTATCTTGAAACTCGAGTTTTAAACACTCGAGATGCTAGTTTCATACATTGTTTTGAAATGTGACAACTAATGAAATGGTTTGATATTTAAGGTTATTTGGAAAAAAAAATCCCAAATTTACCATGAAGCTTGTCCGCTAGGAAGAAAGATTTATGATTTCAAAACTTGAAATAGACGATGCCTGCTTGAAAAAATGTGGATTGAAATTTTTGCAGCCATTTACTTACGGTCGTGTGAGAAAATTTATTGGGTTAGGGATATAATTTTAGAAGAGTGATGATGGGATTGAAACTAAAATTTGGCCAGGAAAGGAGAGGAAGTTACCATACTCATCAATCAAGGTTTTCGATTGAGTTAAACAAAACGAGTTAACTTTTTTGTGTTAGTTCAGCAGCGTGGGTTTTGAACTACATGTTATTTTGGGCTTTTTTTATTTATTTATTTTTTATACCAATTTTGCAGCTTGAATGACAGACTTTTTGGTTTTTAGCATGAAAATCCATAAGGCCTGGTTTTGAAGTTATTGATTGAATAAGAATACATTTGAATTATTTGGAACCCATCTCAATATGATTTGGGCCCATTCTATGCACTGATTTTTTTCTTCTTTGAAAGAACCCATATAACTTCTTTATTGAAGGCCTGTTTTCTCTTTTGTCAATAGAGTTATAGAGTGCGTATTTAAATCCAAGTGAGCATCATGAATGTTTAAACTTGAAGTAGTCCAATCTGAACAATAGGAACTTCAAAATCAAAAAATATAATGTAAGGGACAAATTAACTCACCTAGATTTCGGGTAAATTTTCAAACCAAGGTTATTTAGATTCTTCTAATGTCAATAGTATAATTTTTGTTTTTGTTTTTTTTTTTTTTTTTTATCAATAATCAGAGTAATTGTGTCTGAGGATTTGAAGCCAAAAGCACAATAAAAATATTCCCAAAAAAAAAAAAAAAAATTGAATGAGAAATATAATATTATTAAACCAATAGGAAAACACAAACAACTCAAAATAGAGCAGCACCTACCAGTAAAGCTACAAACAAAGTTCAGCCCACAGAAAAGGACAATGCAGTCCTAGAACCCTGATGGCTCATAGCCTGATATCATACACAACCAAGGCCAAGCTCCAACCAGAACCGAGCCTACCAACAAGAATCCTTAACTACAATTTATCACAAAGCTTACAAATCAAGGCAAATATAAGTTAAGTAGCCCAAGAACCCGGCTCGACACGGATTCTTAACAAATCACAAAGCCCTCTGTATCACTCTACATCATTCAAGATGATTTCCTCTGACACAAACTCTATTATTCCTTTGCCTCCAAATATGATACCATATTTTAAATCTGATATATATACTATGCTTCCCTCTCACATAAGGATGAATCTCATAAATAGAGCCAACCATAGAATAGTAGTACAACAAATGTACCAAATTAGAAACTTGTGATCTCCCTAGACATTATTTATTGATCGCACCACATTGGGAGTAGGCATTTAGGATTCAGTTGATGCTAGTGAAGGTATTGTCCAGATTGATTGGAAACTATCTCAGAACCAATCACGTAAACTGAGGAATGCTTTGGAAGTAGAGTGCCACCACTACAAGAAAAGAGTCTACTAGCGAGGGTAAAATACCCTCACAAAAATTCAAATATCGTTACAAAAGGTTATTAGCAAGGGCATATGGCCCTCGAAGGCCGTCATATTTGCTCTTGTTGCTAAAAGAGATTTTGCGACCATACCTTCACAAATAAATAATTTACGAGGGCAATATACCGTCGTTACTGAACAAATCTACCCTCATAAATATATTACCAAACGACGAGAAAAATAGACGACTTATTTTTAGCGAGGGGAAACAATCATCGTTAACAACTATTTGTGAGGATCTTTATACCCTTGCAATTAGTTATTTTCAAATTCCAAATTGATGACATACTTTTTAGTGACAAATAATGGTATCGCTAAAATTTATTTGTGAGGGCTTTTAACCCCTCGCAACTTATTTTTAGCAAGGGGAAGCAATCGTCGTTAATAACTATTTGTGAGGACCTTTATACCCTCACAATTAGTTATTTGCAAATTTCAAATTAACGACGAGACAAATAATGACGTCGCTAAAATTTATTTGCAATGGATTTTAACCCCCTCGCAATTAGTTAGGAATAATAGTGACAACATTAAGCTGTCACTTAAAACATTTTTGCAAGAGGTTAAGGGGTGTCGCCATTCTATTAATTGGATGGAGTTGAACACTTTGAACTAGTAGAACTGAATTGCCAAAGAGAAAAATGTAAAACCAAAACTAAATCAAAGAAATTTGTACTAAAAACTAACCCTTCCGATTCCAAACAAACAATTGAAGAATTGGAGTTGTTGCTGTCCATGTTCATTGCCTTGAGTCTTTCTTTGAGTGAGGAATTTGAGCGAAATGAACTAGTTTAGAACTTAGAACGTGTATTGTAGTTAGCTCATTGCTCATGGATTAGTTGAGTTGGCCTTCACTTTCTTAGAAATTTATGAAAATGTTTTAAGACAAGTCCAAAGCCAAAAGTTTCCAAAGTTGTTTTTATTTAGGAGAAAGAAAACACCATAGGCATCCCGATTTGAACGCCCAGCGTATTAAACGGATACGTTTTTTATTTTTATTTTTATTTATTTAAGTCGGTTTAAAGAGCAAATCGAATAAACTAAAGAAAGAACATACATCAACGATTGTCAATTTGTCAAAGGCCTTCGTTTTGAAACATGATGGTACTAATAAATCTATTCAAAGAATTACACTTCTCGATCTTGATGAGTTTGCTTTGCTAGTACTTTGTTGTTGGCCTGAAGATAGGCAAGCGCTACGTCCACAATGTTTTCATAATGCTTTAACAACAAATATTAAGTGTTAAGTTGTTATTGGTTCTAATTAGACTCTATAACTGAAATTATTTTCTTGTTCACCAATAACAACCCGTAATAGCTTGCTACTTAAGATTTGTTGATCAAGTGTTGTAAAAATGTTGTAGAGATAACATTTCTCTTAAAGATATATTGTTAAATCTTTTAGCAAAATTTCTTTATGTCTAATTATTATTATTATTTTTGGCTGTGACAGATTCACCATTTTAAGTATGTACTTGTGAGGGAAAGCCTTACATGGAAAATTGATGAACTTGAGAATTAACAATTAAGTGACATTTCTGTATATTTTATTGCTGTCTTAATTAATGTCTCCATAAATTTGTATCTCTCCAACACATTAAGTGACTCAGTTCTTGGAAAATTTCACTTATTATATATAGAGAGATGCTATGTCTACAACAATTTTACAACATTTTTACAACAAATCACAAGTGGTTAGTTGTTATTGGTTCAAATTTGAAACTAACACTAAGATTACTTTTTTGCCCCAATAATAACAACCAGTAACAACCTATCACTTGTGATTTATTGTAAAAATGTTGTAAATATATCATTTCTTTTATACAAATATACACTTAGATTATGTTAGAATAAAATTTCTATCTTGTATTAAAAAAAAAAGTACAATATCTGTAAAGTACAATAATAATAACTGTTTATTGTGTTATATAAGTGATGATGTGATCACTATATTCAACAAAAACATATTACCATTGCAATTAATTTCCCAACATTAAAAAAAAAAAAAAAAAAAAAAAAAAAAATCAATCTCAATGTCATCGGTTAACTTTAATGCTATATTTATTTATGGGTCCACTTTTATCAGAAATTAAAAAAAAAAAAAAAAAAAAAATCAGTTACATTTTTCTTTTTTCAAAAAAGTTTTTAAAAATATTTTTTAAACCTATAACTTTAGGGCATCCGTTACCTTATATATATAAGAACTTTTCCCTTTATTCATTATCCAATCCTACACTTTCCCTTATTACGTGATTAAACTAAATTGTTAATTTTGTACTTCTTTGTTGTAACACAATGCTCGGACATTCAGCTTTTAGGATCCGTTTGCACATAGGTAAAGAATTATGATTGGTTGTCAAAGAATATACATTTTTAAATAATTGTAAGTCGAATTAAACCCAAAATTTCTTTATCACATTGATTTTGTTTTTTGGAAACAATAAAATAATTCCCTAGCTCCATAAACCTTAAATGCATACAACAGTTTTTTTTTCAATTGATTTTTTTTTTTTTTTTTTTTTGGAGAATATAAAACAGATTTATGCATCAAGAAATTGGTGGAGCTATCCTCGCGTAGCTACCTTGGGTCCTGTTTCAAATTCAAAGTCATGACTTGAGATTTTACTTTATGGTTACTGTCAATTAATTTGGGGCCTTTTAAATACGACTCCTGAATTATTATTATTTTGATTTTTTGGATAAATTAGGGCTACCCATATATATATATATATATATATATATATATTGAGTTTCAACTTATTACATCTGCTCTTGATGATAGCTTTTTATCATCATACCAATACACCAATCGATTTTTGGCGTAGGTGGAGATTGAACCACAAATCTCCTATTCAACCATTAAAGATTTTACTAATTGAGCTAACTGGAACCCATTTGAATTTTTCTTTTTGATCGGGAACTACTTTACATATCATCATTGCTCTAACTCTTTCTATATCATCATTGCATTAGAAAAACCATATCTTCTTTTTTTTCAAAAAAGAAAAAAAAAGAAGGGTTAGAGATTCATTCGTTTGTTCAAGGAGTTTGTACTTACAATGACAGGAGGATGATAGAACAGCAGAGAAATAAGAAGGAAAATTCTCTAAGGGCATTCATTATGGGAAACCCAACCCAATCAATCTAGTTTTTATAGGCAGTCGAGCTATTTTTAGTATAAAAAAAAATGTAGATTTTTATTTACTTTTGTTACTTTTGCTACTTTTTATTGTAGCTAGGATGCATTTGAAGTCTCCTTAACAAAAGCCATTCTCTAATCATACAACAATATTAGAGTATACTCTAATATGTGTTGCAAACAAAATAAACTTTATTCCCAAATTTGAGTAACACTAGTCACATCAAATATAATAATAGTTGCACTAAATTCACCTTGAAGCTTGCTTAGTAGAAAAAAAGATTTATGATTTCAAAACCTGAAACTAGCCATGCCTGCTTGAAAAAATGTGGATTGAAAGTTAACTTGCGATTGAAACTAGATTTGGCTAGTGAAGGAGAGGAAGTGACCAGACTTATCAATCATGGTTGTCAGTCGACTTTGTTAAGTTATGATTTTTCTCATAACATTAGTGTTGGTTTATTCCACGACAAAAAGTGTTGTAATTGCATAAATTTATTTCCTTGTATTTTTGTGGGATTTATTTGTAATGGGTTTAGTATTAAGTTGTGAAGATTTGATCAAGAGAGCTGAAGGTCACATGAGAAGCACATGCAGGAAGGTGAATAGTCAGGCCAGGTGTCCAGCTCAATACAGCCTGTCTAGGAGGTTAACTCGCGACTTGGATTTGCGACTTACACCAGTCGCGAGTGACCCACGAAGTTCTCCTGTTTTACTGAAAATTGCGACTTTTCGTATTCTCATCACTCATACTATATATACTCTCATTATCCACAGAAATTGTGAGGAGCCTATTGAGAGAAAAACCCTAAGAAAGGTTTCTACAACACACCCACCTTATTAGAGAGAGAGCCACTCATTCTTAAAGAGAAATCTTTATAGTCTCTTCTCCTTCCCTCTCCCATTGTTATATCCATTGAGAGGAGATTTGTACCCAAACACTACTTACACTCATTCAAAGTGTTGAGAGTGTTTTTGGAGCTTGGGAAGCATTGGAAGATGCCAAGGATGGTGGATGCAATGGGCTTATTGCGGGATCCGGAAAGCTAGAGAAGACACGGTTAAGCTTAACCTCGTTGGAGCAAGAAGTTTGGAGGGCTTAGGTGCATTGGGTAGATTAGGCTTGGAGGGTCTATTGCTATTCATGTATCCTAACTAATTTTCTAGTGAATCATTTTACCGCTTGGAGGGCGGCGAAGAGGTTTTTCGCCAAGTTTTTCGATTTCCTCTTCGATAACATGTGCCTGTATTATCTTTGTGTTTGCTTTTCTTTTCCCTGCTCTATTCCTTTTAATTGCTGCTGTGTTTGTGATTAATTATGGTTTAAAGTGTTGTGTCAATTTGGGTATTGTTTATATTTATCATTCCGCACATCAATTGTTTGAATATAAGCTTGTATTGGTAATTTTGTAATTGGGGGTCTAAACATTCACTAGTGTTTTACACACCAAGTGAACTTTTTGACTTAAACAAACCGAGTTAACTTTGTTGTGTTAGTTCAGCAAAGTGGGTTTTGAATCTTTGATATGCATGTTATTTTGGGCTTCTTTTTGTACCAATTTCAGCTTGAATGACAGACTTTTTTGGTGTTCTGCTTTAGAATAAGAATAGATTTAAATTATTTGGACCCATCTTGATTTGGGCCCAATCTATGCACAGATTTTTTGGTGTTCTGCTTTAGAATAAGAATAGATTTTGAATTATTTGGACCATCTTGATTTGGGCCCAATCTATGCACATATTTTTTATTTTTTTCTTTATTTTTTTCTTTTTTGAAGGCCAATTTTCTCAAGCAGACATCATAATAAAGTAAAATGTCAATAGATTGCGTATTTAAATTCATGTGAGCATCCATGAATGTTTAAAACTTGAACTACTCTAATCTAAACACTAGGAACTACAAAATCAAAAAAATATAAATATATAATGTATGGGACAGATTGACTCATCTAGATTTCGGGTAGATTTTCAAACCAAGGTTATTCATATTCTCCTAATGCCAATAGTATAATTTTTTTATTATCAATAATCTGAGTAATTTTGTTTGAGGATTTGAAGCCAAAAACACAATAAACATATTCCAAAAAAAAAAAATTGAATGAAAAAGATAATATTATTAAACCAAAAAGAAAATACAAACAATTCAAAACTCAGCAGCACCAAGCAGCAGAGCTACAAACAAAAGTTCAGCCCACTGAACCCTGATGACTGATACCATACACAACCAAGGTCAAGCTCCAACCAGAACCAAGCCTACCAACTAGACTCCTAAACTTCAATTTATCACAAAGCTTACAGATCAAGACCAAGATAAGTTAAGCAGCCCAAGAAACCACTCGACCTGGAATCTTATCAAATCACAAAACCCTCTGTATCCACCCAACATCATTCAAGATAGCTTTAACCAACTGCTACTCTGACAAATTCTATTATTCCTTTGCATCTAAATATGATACCATATTTTAAATCTATCTATAAGAGAGAAATTTATTTTGTACATATGATATACTAAGCATCTTTCTCACAAAAGGATGGGACCCCAGAAAACAGAGTCGACCATAGAATAGTAGTACACCAACTGTACTAAATTAGAAACATGTGATCTCCTTCACTAGACATTATTTACCGATCCCACCACATGTTTCTCCGTCATGTTGGGAATAGGCATTGAGGATTCAGTGGATGCTTGGGAAGGTGCCGTCCAGACTGATTGGAAACTCTGTCGAAACCAATCACATAAACTGTGGAATGCCTTGGAAGTGGAGTACCACATTAGTTCAAGAATTTCTTGACAGCGTTGGACTGATTGTAAACTCTGTCGAAACCAATCATATAAACTGTGGATTGCCTCGGAAGTGGAGTGCCAGACTGACTCAAGAATTTCTTGACAGCGTCCGAGAATCTGTCTTCGTGAGCGATAAAGTAACAATACCATAACAGATGCACATATAGTGAAGATGAACCACCCAAAAGGAGGAACAAGCATCAACAAAATTAAGTCATAGGCAAAAACTCCGGAAATGAGAAACACACCCTTGAAGAAAGGGAGATGGGATCTGTTGAAAGTTGGTAGTATTGTCACTGCCATTGATATAGTGAAGATACATACATCTATTATTAAGAGCAGCATGAGTGCACCATGTATGTCGAATAGAGATGCATCTGGGCTTTGATACTTCAATCCGAGAATGGTAAGCAAAGGTCCAAACAGAACGCCAAATACAGCAAGCCATTTGGTGTATGAATGGAGTTCTTGCTCATTCCTAAAAATGGAAATAAATTGCTTCAGAATACATATACCATATAGTTTAAAATGGGGAAATGATGGACTTGGAAGTGCTAGGTACTGCTAGAAGAAGTGTGAAACTCTTGGCCAAATAGAAAAAAGTAAAACAAAGACTATAAATGAATGAAATTTGTAATAGGTACTAACCCTTCTTGAGGAGTAGAATGATTGTTGTTGCGATCCATTTCCTCTGTTGCCTTGTGTCTCTGAGACTCTTTGTGAGGAATTGAGGTACAGAAATGGTTTTTAGAGATTTTTTCTGGTGTGTAATGGCTGTGTCTCATGCTGTAATATTTTGGGGGGCTTTATAGAGAGGAGAGTGGGACCGTTGGCCTACACTTTCTACGAAGTTATGAAAAGTACCCAAATGAAAGGTTTAGTGAGAAAGAAAACAATACAGATATAAAATCGGATTGAAACGGGCGTATTATATGCCCGTATTTTTTCTTCATTTGGAAATGAAAAGATAAAACGTATTATTGGTATAGACTATCTGAACTAAAGAACTAGAAGGGACATAGAATATTCATATTAGTCAGCAAAGACTTTCTTTTTGTTTTCTGCATTCTATGATGTGCTTCACAAATCACGTCACTGTCCCATGTTTTGAATTTTGATGCATGCTACTATTATTCTATTAAAAAATCTAGAGTAATATTAATAGTCATATTTATTTTTTCACATCCACTTTTCTGTTTTAAATGTGGATTTTTTTTTTGCCTATTAAAATGTATAAATCAGTAAATCAATTATGAATATTATGTAAAATGAAAGTAAGAGAATATTTTCTTCTAAATCTATTCAAACTC
Source organism: Quercus aquifolioides (assembly GCA_019022515.1). Taxonomy (NCBI): domain Eukaryota; kingdom Viridiplantae; phylum Streptophyta; class Magnoliopsida; order Fagales; family Fagaceae; genus Quercus; species Quercus aquifolioides. Next base: position 38,963,737 of record CM032333.1, read on the forward strand.
AAAGAACTACACCTTTTTTATGAGTTTGCTACCTCTTCTCTATGGTTGGCTTAAGGATATGTTGTTAAATCTCAGCAAGATTTCTTTATGCCTTTTTATCTTATAATTTTTTTTATTTAAGTGGCAAATTCAGTGTGTATATATATAGGACAAATTCAATATATTTGGTATGTATTTATGATACTGTGTTTCTTCTTAAAAAAAAAATATATATATATATATATATATATGTATTTATGATTGGAAATCTTACAGAAAGATATATAAAGAACCTGAGAATAAATATATTTTATTAGGGTCTTAATTAAAGTCTGCCTAAGTGAGTAGTATCTCCAAAAAAATAAATTGACTAATTCCCTTTCGTTTATTGAAAAATAAAAGCCACTTACTCCTAACTACTCCTACATTATACATTATCCGGGGAAAGTACAATAAATGTTTATGGTGTTATAAGTGATTAGTCACTAAATTCAACAAAAACATATAACCATTGCATTTAATTTTCAATAATTATTTTTTTGAGAAGAATTAATTTTCAATATTGATGTTTAAATAAATAGACCTCAATAGCATCCAAAGTTAATATTATTGAACATCCAATCCTACGCTTTCCTTTATTATGTGATTAAATTGATTCCTTGATTTTGTATTTGTTTGGCGTAACACAATTCTCCTACTTTCGGTTCTTCGGATTGATTTTGCAGTTATGCTAAATTTTTTTATTGGTAATCGAAGAATATACATTTTAAAAATAAATTGTAAGCCTTGAACTAAATCCAAAATTCCTTGAATCACATTGATTTTTTTATGTTCTTGAAACAATAATATAATTTCCTAGCTCCATAAAGGAGGACTATGCGATGCATTGATTCACAATCGCGAAAGCAAATCACATTTCAAGCAAGTCAACTTGCGTAGCCATCCTCTTCTATTGTAATTCACTTGATGTTTCCTCTACTATATAAATGACCGTCTCTAAAGAAGGGGCCATTTTATATGGTTCCCAATTTTTTTTCTTTTCGGTCGAGAACGACTTTTATATTGTTATCATCCTTGCTCTAAACTCTTTCTATGTCGATATATCACCATTGCATTAGGGGGAAAAAAAAAATCACAAGTTTTGTTTTTTATCTATGATAAATGGGTCCGGTCAATTGAGTTTGGATTTGGCTGGCATAAATTTGGGTCCTAAATTGGCCGTCCTAAGTATGTTGTCAAATTTATGACTCTTAGTCATTTGATGATTGGATTTGTTAAACATATTATGGCTCAAGTAGCCCAAATTAATTGTAGGTTTACGTACTTGTAGAACAAGCATATTAATCTTAGGTTAGTTTATAGTTAGCCTAAGGTTAGTTAAGTATTATCTCGTATATAAATTCCACATTAGGTTCATTGTAAAATAAGTGTTTAATATAATATGTAGTCATCATGGGCTTTCTCATTGTAGACATAGTCAATTAAGCTGAACCACGAAAAACTTTGTGTGTAGTCTCTCTTTCATGCTTCCGCTCGTAGGGACGAAACTAGGATTTGAAGTCGAGGGGGGCAAATATAATTTTCTTGAGAGGGGCAAATATAATTTTTTTTTGGACTTATTTTCTAAAATATTAAATATATACCTATTATTTAATATTTAAAAAAAAATTGGGGGGGGGGCACAGCCCCCCTTTACTTACACATGGTTCCGTCCCTGTCCGCTTGTCATTCAATCATCACACACAATTACACAACAACTTTCACAAAATCAACCTAATATGATCCATATTTTTTTCACATGCCCCCAAAAAAAAAATTTTGAATAAGAAACTTTAAAAAAAAATAAAAAATAAAAAGGTTAGAGATTCATTCATTAGTTCAAAGAGTTTGTACGTGGATGTTAGAACAGCAGAGAATAAGAAGGTAAATTCTCTGAGGGCATTCATTATGGAAAACCCAACACAATCAATCCAATTTTTATAGGCAATTGAATCGACCCAGTTTGTTTACCCAAAAAATAAAAAAATAAAAAGGAATTGACCCATTTATGGTAAAAAAAAGATTTAAATTTTTATTAACTTTTGCTACTTTAGTTACTTTCTATTGTAGTTAGGACCCATTTGAAGTTTCCTTAACAAATGTTAAGGGCATCTATTATGTTTAAGGGCATCTGTTAACAAAAGTCATTCTCTAATTATAAAACAATTTTAGAGCATACTCTAATATGAGTTGCAAACAAAACAAATTCTATTCCCAATTATAGTAATACTAGCTATGATGGCACGTGCTTGGTTTATAAGAAAAGGTCTATTATATTAGAAAAAATAACAATAATTTATCGTGTAGAATTTAAGGAAGAATAATTGTAATCAATAACAATGATACAATGATCAAAAGTATATCATTTGGCTACTTCAATGGTAATCCAAAACATTTTTAAATGCTCCCGAAGGAAACCCAAAAGAATGTGTACATTATTAGCCAATTAAATTCCATAGTCCATAAACCACTCCAAATACTAAAAAGAATCATGGATTCATGAGACATATATAACTATAAATAATTCAAAATTAAAAGTTATTTCTCAAAAGTAAACCACTTAGCAAATGACATAATTAATGCTTATAATTAATGAGTAAGCTGGACATTACACAAGGCAATTAATATGAGGGAGTGAAGGAAATGCTGCATTGTGGTTAGTATGTGGTAGCCCTAAAATTGGAGAAATTACAAAATCCACATGGTGGACAAGTGATGTGGGCCACCATTCCACTAAAAAACTGCCACTTGTTTATTTTTATTTATTTATGAAAGACGATAACATTAAAGAAAAACTAAAGTATAGAAGAAGAGTCAAGACATATCCTAACGGAATACATCCCATTGAGGTCTCCCTCAAAAACATCTAAAATGTCCACAAGTGGACTATCATAAATACGAAAATCAGCAGTCATCCTCAAGCTTATCTTGGCTAAAACATCAGCACACTGATTTGCTTGCCGGAAGCAATGCTTAATGCGGACTTGTTGGAATCTGTTTAACAACTGTCTGCAATCATCCAAGATATGGGATATAATGTTGTTAAGATAATCTGGATTCCCTACAACATCAACAATGGACTTGGCATCCATCTCAACTTCAAGACAATTAATGTTTAAGTTGCAGCAAAGCTGAAGGCCTTCACGCAAACCCCATAACTCAGCGGAAAAACTAGAAGTGATCCCAATCTGCTTATTGAACCCAGCTACCGACTGCCCATTTGCACTCCTAACCAAACCCCCACAACCAGCCAGCCCGTGAAGCCCCATGCAAGCCCCATCCGTGTTCAACTTCTTCCAGCCTTGCTCAGGTCTCTCCCACCGAATATATCTAGTGATTCTATGATTCCCCAGCCTTGGAGTTGCCACACAAAGAAGATACTCTTTAGCTTGGTACACAATATCCACAACCAGCTTTGGACTCCTAGCTTTCCCATTAAAAATAAAAGCATTCCTACTCTTACAAATGTTCCAAATAGCAAAAGGAAAAACCACTTTCCATGGAAGACCCGTGTCATGCAGCTTGTCATTGGATCTAGCAATAAGTGACAACCAATCTATCAAATTATAGTGCCAAAAGTCAAGGTTAGAAGCATTTACCCCTAGTTGATTCCACACTTGCTTCAGGTGGATGCAATCTCTCAAGGCATGGAGAATGGTTTCAACACCATTGCAGCACAAAGAACAAACCTCATCTTGGAGCACTCCTCTTTTCCCTAAACAATATTTGACACCAATACTATTATGTGCACACAACCAAAGAAACATTTTAATTTTTGGAAGCAGATCTACCTTCCAAATCCAACTAGCTGAAAAGGTAGTTGTTTTTGTAGACTCCATAACAATCCCATAAGCACTTTTGACATCAAAAACCCCCTTAGCAGATCCAGCCCAAGTCAATTTTTCCAAACCACCACCTAAGGTCAAAATAGGAATAGCAGTAATCATCCCCTTGATTTCATCAGTTAATTCAAAAGAAAGTTTCTCCCAATCCTAGCCCACATCAAGCATAATGTCTTTTACTTCCAAACCATTGGCTTCTTGGGAAATAGGACCTTGAATCAGTTTCCTAAGAGGGCCCCCATTTGTCCAGTTATTGTGCCAAATATTCAAGTTGCTGTTTTTTGACACTAACCATCTACTTCCCTTATTAAAGGTGTCCACCCCTTTCTTCATAGATGCCTAAGTTGAAGAGCAAGGGAGAGCATCCGCATTTGTAGCTTCTCTTCTTCTTTGGCTGCAATACTTCATCTTCAAAACTCTCACCCACGGAGCCTCCCCCTCCATATGAAACCTCCAATTAAGCTTGGATAGAAGAGCCACATTCCTCCCTTTGGCTGTTTGCAGCCCCAAACCCCCTTCCTCCTTAGGCTTTGTCACCTTCTCCCAACCAACCCAATGGATTTTCTTGGCTGAGTCAGTAGACCCTCAAAGGAAATTCCTATTTACTCTATCTAGCCCATCCAAAACCCTCCCCGGAAGGTAAGAGCACTGCATGATGTACGAGGGGATAACAACCAAAGATGATTGAATGAGCACCCTACAGCCAGCCAAGGATAAAAAATTTGCCTTCCACCCGGTTAATTTCTGCTTCCCTCTATCCAAAATAAAGTCATACTCATGCGAGAAAGAACCCCGCTGTTTTAACAGAAAACCCAGGTACTTCCCAAGAAACGGCATTGAAGCAAAACCCAATATATCACAAAGTGACTCTCTAGTATCCCTATCCACATTTGGAGAAAAATGCATCCTCGACTTAGCTTCACTCACCATTTGTCCAGAAATGCTACAAAAAGTGTCCAAAACATCTCTAATGGCTGCACTATTCACCCGATCTGCTTTGGCAAAGAGAATCAAATCATCTGCAAAGAATAGATGCAAGAACGCAGGACTACTCTGAGAAGCCTTTACTGGCTGCCAAAGATTCCCATTACACTTCTCTTCAATAAGCTGCCCTAGATAATCCATACAAAGGATGAACAAGTACGGAGAGATCGGATCTCCCTGCCTTATACTTCTAGTGGGGAAAATCGGTTCAAGAGCTTCTCCATTGAATAAAATAGATGTAGACACTGTTGACACACAACTCATAATGAGGTCAATAATATCCATTGGAAGATTAACCCTAATAAGCATATCTCGAATGAAACTCCATTCTAGCTTATCATAAGCTTTCTCCAAATCTATCTTAAGAGCCATATAGCCAGTCTTTCCCTTCTTCTTCCCAAAGCCATGAATGATCTCCTGAGCAATAATTACATTATCAATCCCTTTCATTCCCGGAACAAAAGCCGTTTGCATTGGAGAGATGAGTTTATCCAAATAAGGCCGCAACCTTGCCACAATAATTTTAGTAATCACCTTATACACCGTATTACACAAACTAATAGGTCTATAATTACCCAAATTTTCAGGACCCTGAATTTTTGGAATCAAGGCAATGTGAGTACAGTTTAAAACCTCCGGCACTCTTCTTTCTGCAAAAATCTTTTGAACTTCTTCAACCACGGAACTCCCCACAATGTGCCAAAACTTTTGGAAGAAACCTACATGCAACCCATCTGGCCCCGGGGCTTTAAAAGGTTTCAATGACTAAAGGGCTGCCTTAATCTCTACTTTAGAAGCCCCTCCACTAATACTTACCTTTTCCGAATCTGAGAGCCTAGATTGCCATTGAGAGACAGTGGGTACCACTCTAGGCATACAAGAAAGAGAAGACAGGAAGATCCGATCAAAACCACATCGGATAAAATCATTTATCTCCCCCTCCTCATGAATCCAATCCCCCACTGCATTTTTGATAGCCATGATTTGATTCCTCTTCCTTCTAATCAAAGTCAAAACATGATAAAAATTTGTATTACAATCACCCTGAATCATCCAATTCACCCTTGACTTCAAAACCCACAACTCCTCCTCCTGAATCAGCACAATGTCCAGCTTCCTTAGAAGCTCATTCTCCAAATTCACAAGAAAATCCGAAGGCCTAATAGCAAGAGCTCTTTGAATACCACTCAGCCTCGACATCAAGTTCTTTTTTCTAGTGAAAATATTCTCAAACTGATTTTTATTCCACTCCTTTGCTTCCTGAGTAAAACCATTAATAGCATCAACCAGCCTACTATTTCTCTCCCACGCTTGATGCACAACAGGAAAAAAGGAAGGATCCAACAACCAACTAGTCTGGAACCGAAAAGGTTTACTCCTCCCATAATGGACTCTCGGCTGCATCTCCAGAAGCACTGGACAATGGTTCGAGTGACACCGAGTCAAATGAGTTACTCTAGCATCAGGGTATATCACACACCAGCTCGGATTCACAAAATATCTATCAATTCTCTCCTGAATTAAAGCTTGAACCTCCCTTCTATTTAAAAAGTAAAGACCTATTGACACTCATCGACCTGCCCCCAAATTTATCCTTACTAAGGAGGGGTTCATTAAAATCTCCTGCTATCACCCAGGGCAAATTATGCAATTCAGCAACACTCATCAGATTTTTCCACAAAACATGCCTTTCGGCACATCTAAGACTAGCATACACAGCAAATAATAACCAGCTAACGTTTGTAAAGCGTACCTTTACCTCCACATGAATTTCCTGTTCAGTACAAGAGAGCAAGGCCATTTTAACCCTGGCAGCATCCCACGAAACCCACAGACCCCTTGCATAACCAATGGTTTCGATATGGAAAGCTCCATCAAAAGGAAACGAATCAGTGATATCTCTAGCTTTATCTCCCCCAACACGAGTTTCCATAACAACCAAAATAGCTGGATTATGACTCTACACCAGCTCACCTACACGAATCTTAAAGGAGGGCTTCAAAGCACCTCTGCAATTCCAAATAATAACATTCATCAGAGACTAATGAGTAGTAGAGGAACAAATTAACACTGAGGGTTATCAAGAGCACCTCTTGCTTCAAAATCCATTCCCTTTGTCTCACAACCTTCCTTAGCTTCACACTGCATGGTAGAGAGATTTGAGATATATGAGGTAGTAGCTTCCCCAGTCGCTTGCATGCCTCCAAAGCCGGCAAAATCACCGCCAGGAAAAACCCCTCTGTGATTAACGCCTTTTCCCACACCGACCTGCTCATCTTCCATGCTTTCTTGAGTAGAAGGCTGAAAAACCCCAAGAGTTGGATCCACCTTACTCGCACCTTGGCCAGGACAAAAACCCAGCTCTCCTGATTCACTCCTCCCTGACCCCATGCCGGCAGTGAACTGGACAACAGCACCTCCAAATCGGCCCTGCCCATCACCGCTGATGCGTTAACCATCACTCCCCACTAGATCGGTACTCACCTGAGAATGATTGAGGCCGATGCGATTTGAGCTTAACACCCCAACAACACCACCTTGATCTCCATTAATACTTCTAATACGAGCTGCCCCTTTCTTCCCTTTAATCGATGAAAGCCTCAGAGAGTTTTGAGCTAATTTAGGCCGAATTTGAATGTGGCTTGTATCACTACTTTTCAACATCAAGGTTGGGCTTGGCTGGGCCTGGTCATTACCCTCCTGCCTAAAGCTTCGAACCACAGAGGCAATCTGGGCCTTGTCTAAAAACTTATGTGGAGACAACTTTCTCTTTGTCTCTCTAGATACCCCATCCAACACAGCAGCCCGATCCAAACTCCCTTTATCCACATATTCAGTGTTTCTAGTACTAATCCCATTGCTTTGACGAGGCAAAGTCCCACCACTCCTCAACGGTTTTGTCCCATTCTTCTTGCGAGCTACCACAATCCAAGGCCCGTACACACCCTCACGCACATCCACCTACTCTGTACTTTGCTCAGGATCATGTAGTACACCACTGGTTCCCTCCCCGCTCCTTGCTTCGTCAGGAACATGAGCAAAGCGTGAACTAGAGTACATCACACCAGCCTCCTTCGATCCCGCCTCCGAGGTCGACGGTCCTTGTTGGACAATATGAGGGCAATGCTCCTTTCTATGATCTAAACGACCACACTCGAAGCACATTTTTTGGATTCCTTCATAGCAAATCTGCTATTTAAGCCTCCCTATCATAATCGTAGTAGCCAGAGGCTTCTCCACATCCATTTGCACACACAACCTCGCAAACCTCCCTCTAGTTTCCGATGCTGTAAAAGTGTCAACTCGAAGGACATTCCCAATGGCTTTCCTAATAAGCTGCAACGCCTTTGCATTATAATACTCGATGGGAAGCTCGTTTAGTCTAATCCACATAGCAATGGATGATACACTTGCAAGAGCAGGCTTAAAATCCGGTACCCATGGTCTAATAGAAAGAAAGTGGTCTCCGATAAACCACGACCCTTTCATTAAAACATTTTCATAATCTTCACCTAAGGACAATCTTGTGAGGAAGAAACCATGGCCCAAGTCAACACAATCTAACCTCCCTGCCGGTTTCCATAGAGCCAGGAGTCTAGCTTGCATGAAGTTAAGCCCCACAGTTCGACCGAAAACTTTCACGATAAAAGCGCTTGCCCAAGGCTTACGGATTCTCTATTTTAGTTCACTGGGAATTTTTACAGTTAACAGCCCTTGCTGGAGCGTTTCCACCTCCTCATCCGACTCAACATCATCATCCATTCCATCCTCGAAGTTAAAAGCTTGTGAGAAAGCCCCTGGGATCTCTCCCAAGAGTTTATCTCTAAAAGACGCATTTGGATTCCACGATCCACCATCACGACTTGGTGATGCAGGGCCAGAGCTATGGCCTTCACCAAAACTAGCATGGCTCACATTTTAAACCTTTTTTGTGCTACGTACAAGTTCTTCCTTTTCCTCGCGAGAGAGAGAGCGTTCCATGCTAAAGTTTAACCCTTCACTTGTTTAAAATTGTTAGTTAGAAAAAATTTTTAAACAGAAATTAATTACTGACTCGGCAATTTTAAACAAGTGGAAGTTTTTTAGTGGAATGGTAGACAAATGACATGGTCCACCAGAGGACTCTATAATTTCTCCTAAAATTGGACTCACAAATGAAAGATATAACCGTCAGTAAAAGCAATTTATACAAAAGCAAAATCATAGGAATATAATTTCTACGCGCACACAAAGGAAATGTAAGCATAATTAATTCAAAAACTTCTTAAACATTTAACATCATTATTTGAAAATGTCAAAAGAGATTGAATAAAGGCTGGACAGATTAGTCTATTGAGCTTGGTGGAAGTTGTGAATACTGAATATATAGGTGCAATACTATGACAAGGAACTTTTATAAGACAAGCTAAGTACGGGAAAACATAAATTCCTATTTTCTTCATGCATGTTGTCAACTTTGTCCGGAAGAAATATGATAGAATAAAATCACTCAATCTTCTTCCTTCATGAATAATGCATGCTCTCCATTCTAGATTTGTCTATTGTTCCCATGATAGCTAGTACTTTATGTTTTGATTATCTTTTTGAGTGGGTGTACTCAATCAAAACCAACAATGAAGAATTCCAAGCCATTCATGGCTGCTTCTCTAATGTGAGCTTCCAAAGATGGAACGCTGCTCAGTGACATTAAATGTGATAGTCTGTTATGGGCCACAATAAATGCTGATGCCGGGAGAGTCAATGAACATTTCTTTTAACGATTGAAGTAATGACTAGTCAACCTACATGACCAATGTTATCAAATGTTTGTCGATTTATGTCTTCAACATAGGAAGAAGTTGGAAGTTGACCCAAGGAGATGTTGTTTGAGCTTCATGGTTAACCCGATACACCTTATTTGGTCCTATCAAGATTCACCCCAATATCTAATCTTTGATTTTTGAAAATCAAACGTGCCAAATAATCAAATAGTTTAAACATAAGGTTTTATAATGACAATAGTTATAGTTTTTAATTACTGGTATTCGAAACTATGCACGAATGACTTATCCATGTTGCATGGGTTTTAGAGCAATGATATATTTGAGAAATGCTAATAAAATCATTCAATTATACTTTTAATTTTTTTTGGTATGCAAAGATTCCCTCTTGTTTAAACTCTCCAATTCTCTCTATCTTTTAGCCAAATTTGACACACAATAGCACAAAAAATCTATGCAAATCACAAAAAATCATATAAATGACCATTAGTTTTTTTTTTTTTTTTTTGGGGTTAAAATCCATTAGGTTTTTTTTTTGGGTTAAAAAAGTGTCACGTGTCTCACATGTGACTAAAAATTAAAGTACAAATTGTAGGCTTCTAAATGGAAAAGGAACTTAACCAAACTTTTATACTCCAATTCTTTCCTATTTTTAACTAAATTTGAGACATGATATTCTTAAAAAAAATATATGTAAACAACACAAACCAAATAAATGACTAATGAATTTTTTAAATGGTCTCATATGAGTCACATCTAATGTAATAATAGTTGCACTAAATTCATTATGAAGCTTGCCTGTTAGGAAGAAATATTTATGATTTCAAAACCTAGAACAGGCCATGCTTACTTGAAAAAATGTGGATTGAAAGTTTTGCAGCTATTTACGGTCAAATAAAAAAATTAATTGGCCTTAGGGATATAATTTTAGAAGAGTGACGGGATTGAAATTAGATTGGGCCAGGCGGCCAGCGAAGGAGAGGAAGTGAGTCAAGTGGCCATAGTTGTCTTAACTTTGTTGGGCTAGTCCCTTAACGTGGGTTTTGATCTGCATGAAATATTGGGCTTCTTTTTGTACCAATTTTGCAGCTTGAATGAGAAACTTTTTGGTGTTCTGCACGAAAATCCGTCAGGCCTGGTTTTGAAGTTGTTTGATTGGAATAAGAATACATTTGAATTATCTGGACCCATCACGAATCAATATGATTTGGACCCAATCCATGCATTCATTGCGTTGGTCTTTTTTTTCTTTTTTTGAAAGAACCCAAATAACTTCTGAAGGCCAATTTTCATTTTTTTTAAGGATAAGCTGACAGTAAAATGTCAATAAAGTACGTATTCAAATCTATGTGAGCATTCATGAATGTTTAAAACTTAAAAAGTAGTCTAATCTAAAATTCTAAATACCAAGGAACTACAAATTCAAAAAATATAATGTAAAAGACAGATTGACTCTAAATTTTTAAACCAATTTATTCAAATTCTTCTAATGCCAAGTATATATATATATATATATTTAATCAATAATTTGATTAGTTTCATTGGTAATGCGTTTGAGGATTTGAAGCGAAAGACACAATAAACATAATCCCCCCCCAAAAAAAAGAATGAAAAAGATAATATTATTACACCAAAAAGAAAATACAAACAACTTAAACTCAGTAGCACCTAGCAGTAGTAGCTAAGCTACCAACAAAGTTCAGCCTACAGAAGAGGACACTGCAGTCCCAGAACCTTGATGGCTAATACCATACACAACCAAGGTCAAGCTCCAACCAGAACCGAGCCAACCAACTAGACTTCTTAAATAGAATTTATCTCAAAGCTTACAGATCAAGACTAAGATAAGTTAAGCAACCAAAGAACCCGCTTGACATGGATCATAGCAAATCATAACGCCCTCTATATCCACCCAACATCATTCAAGATGGCTATAACCAACTGCTACTTTGACAGAAATTCTATTATTCCTTTGCCTCTAAATGATACCATATTTTAAATCTATCTATAAGAGAGAAATTTATTTTGTACTAAATTAGAAACGTGTGATCTATCTAGACATTATTTATCGATCCCACCACATGTTTCTCCTTTAGGTTGGGAGTAGGCATTGAGGATCCATTGGATGCTATCCAGATTGATGGGAAACTCTGTCGAAGCCAATCGCATAAATTGTGGAATGCCTCAGAAGTGGAATGCCACATTGGTTCAAGAATTTCATGACAGCGTAGAACTAATTGGAAACTCTGTTGAAACCAATCACATAAACTATGGAATGCCTCAGAAGTAGAGTGCCACATTAGTTCAAGAATTTCTTGACATTGTAGGATTGATTGGAAACTCTGTCGAAACCAATCACACAAACCGTGTAATGCCTCGGAAGTGGAGTGCCACATTGATTCAAGAATTTCATGACTGAAATCAAGAATCTGTCTGCGTGAGTGATAAAGTAACAATACCATAACAGATGCACATATAGTGCAAATGAACCACCCGAAAGGAGGAACAAGCATCAATAAAATTAAGTCACAAGCAAAAACTCCAGAAATGAGAAACACACCCTTGAAGAAAGGGAGATGGTTTCTGTTGAAAGTTGGTAGTATTGTCACTGCCATTGATATAGTGAAGATACATACATCTATTATTAAGAGCAACATGAGTGCACCATGGGTGTCGAATAGAGATACATCTGGGCTTTGATACTTCCATCCAAGAATGGTAAGCAGGGGTCCAAACAGAACGCCAAAAACAGCAAGCCATTTGGTGTATGAATGGAGTTCTTGCTCATTCCTAAAAATAGAATATAAATTGCTTCAGAATACATACATCATATAGTTTAAAATGAATAAAATCAAACTCTGTCACAGTGTATCAGCATTTTTTGGCATGTATTAAGACAGTGAAGGTACATATTGTCTCAATTTTCAACAAAGTTGGGCTTGGAATGGACTAACCAAATATTTGTCTTACACTTAAAGATGCAGCGATCTTATAATTGTACCAGAAGTAGCCAGTGAATCACATATTGCTAACTAATTGGAGTAATGTTACCTTCAATCATGAGTTACATTTAATCCATGCATTAATTCTTAATTGAATTTAATTTTCGTCTTAAAAATTTAACATCTATTGGAGGGGTTGAAGTGTGGGATTTTGAAGAGGGAACAGTTTGGGAATTGACAGTAAAGAGAGTGGAATGAGGAAGAGAATAGTCTTAAACTTGAAAACAGGGGTCTAGTCTTATATATATATATAAACAGGGACACTATTTTCTATATATTATTGTAAATAGTAATATAGTTTGTTGTGGTTAAAAAGTAACCTCATTTTTATCTGAATTTACTAGTGATATCAATTTTATTAATATAATTTTTATTATGAAATATTCACAATATGGACGATGCAAATTTTGCGAAATATTGAAAGATCTACGGATTATAAACTACAAAGACTCAAATTTTAGTTTCATTAAAAAAAAAAAAAAAAAAGGACTCAAATTTTAGAAAGTAAAAAAGCGATGCCAGAAATAGAAATGATGGAAAAGAAAAATGAATGAACAGTAGGTGTGCTAAAAGACAGAATAAATAAATAATGTCTATAATCTTTATTGGCACCTAAAATAAAAGTTTCCATGTTTATAATCTTTATTGGCCCTTAGAGTAAAAGTTTCCAAAAGAGAGAGAGAGAGAGCAGGGTCAGGTTGTCTCAGTTAAAACCCAAATATACACCGAACACAAAATGACATGGTAGAAAGTTTGGTTATCTGAATTCCGATGAATTGAACAGGTCTTAATGTCCTACAGACACACAAACAAAATATAGATTCTAGATTTTGTGCCACAATCTTCTTAGCTATGCAGCTTTAAAAAACTTCCCACCAAACTGTACTTGAATATGCAAGATAAATGGAATATTAATTGAAGGCACATAAGCAATTGTAAATTATTAAAGGACCAAAATAAGTAAATGATTAAGGCACATAAGCAATGCATATGTAAGTAAAGCACCAAAAAGTTCTTGTTTAAACTTGGTATGGAAAGAACTTAGCACAGAAATGGACTTGAGCTATTAGTAGAATTCATGACAAACTTAAAACAAAAAGTTAAAGATAAGAGATAGATATGTACCTGTCAGGGAGAAGATCAGCGAAGCTGTTCATGTCCATTCTTCTAAGGGGAAATGAAGTTGTAGCACTTGCAGCTCTTTGCTCTCTGTGTTTTGTTTTTATTGCTTATGCAGAGTATCTGGGAATGACACTCATTTATAGAAGACAGAGTTGAACTGTGGAACATTTTAAATGTATCTTTAGACTTTAGAGGCTTTCTTTAAAGTAACAAAGATTGGTGCCAATTTGGCAAAGGCAATGATACGGACCGTATTGATCGGCTTGTCCGAATCATTCGGCTGAGGAAAATTACATTACTAATGTCAACTGGTCAGAACTCAGAAGCTAGCTAGATAAAAGGTACTTGTCAAAAAAAAGGACCCACAATAAACATTTCATATTCACATTAGAACAACAAGGACCGATTGTCTATTTGCATTAACTTGAAACTCTCTCTCTCTCTCTCTCTCTCAAAGTGGAGATTTGAAACTGAATCCTGTTAAATCTTAAAAAAACAATCTATACCATAAAGCACAAAACTCTTAATATATTACTTTACAATTGAATAATTTTGGCCTATTTGTCAGTTTGTAGCAATACTATTTGCCCTTTTTTTTTTTTTTTTTTTTTTTTTTTGTGTGTGTTATATATGTTTTCAAGTATAACTTACACTTACACTTTTGAATGAGTTAGTTACTTCATTCTCTGTTTTTGGTTAGTGATCTTTTAAGGGTTTAGTTAAAAGTGTCCTAAACATTTGTTAATGACTAATTTTAAGAAATATTTTATATCACTTTTATAGAAAATATAAAAAGTTGTAAAAAAATCTAAAGTTTTTTTTTTCTCATTAAAAGTTTCTAAAATTATTTCCTAAATCAATATCCTTAGGACATCCTTTAACTTTTATCATCTTTTAAATCTTAGTAAGATTTCATATTTCTTTGTTTGTTTTCATCTTCTATTTTTTGGCTAAGTGGCAGGTTTACTAATTTTCTTTAATTTCAAGCAAATGTCAATTATATATTCTTAAGTACATCAATTGGATTTATCAAAAAGGTACATGAACTCTAAAAACTACCAAAATTTCCTGATGAAAATGGCAACTATGGCTCAAATAATAATCAGTTTTTTTTTTTTCTTTGAATTTATTCTAAGGCATGTAGATACATAAAATGGTGGGTACATGTAGATCCATAATTTTACCACTTTCAGATTGTCATGTGGTAAAATTGTGCCAAAATTATAAAATTAATTGTGGTACCAAACTTACTCGGTCTTAAATAAAATAAGCATTCAGAATTAAATCACGAGTGAAAGCTCGTGTTCATTACCTTTTAGCATTAATACTAGACACATGTCCGAATTGTATCATATACCATGTAAAAAAGTATTGAGGTTTGTATCTTTCTTTCTTTTCTTTTTTTTCTTTTTTTTTTGAGAAGGATTGAGGTTTGTATCTGATTCTAATCACAAAAGGCCAATTATTCCAGTTTAATACTTTTGAGTGTGAATGTGAAGGTGGTCAACTTCAGAGGTGTCATTTTCTATTGTGATTTCTCTGACGCTTCCTTCCCCCTCTCAACTCATGCCTCTAAACAATTGCGGCAATTGCCTCTAAAACTGGAGGAATTAAGTATTATACGGCTTCCGAATTTTTCCTTTTGGGTTGGGAGTTGGGACTTCCTTTTACTCTTCCACGCCTCTAATCTTCCTATCTGTTGTGTACCTTTGGATGTACTTCTTCTTCTTCTTCTTTTTTCTTTTGTTTTTGTTTTTGTTTTGTTTTTTTTTTTTAAATTAAGGAACTAGTAGAAAACACTAAATTTCACACACCAATTCATTTATTATTATTATTTTTGGGATTGAAAGATAGAACACTACGTTTGACTTTTTAATGTAACTTCTTGCATCTCTGTCATATTACCTTTGATCTTTTAAAAAAAAAATTTAATAATTCAATAATTAGAAGGTGTGTTTTGAATCTTGAACATCTCAATAAAAAATAATTTGACATTTGTTAATATAGAAAAAAGTGAGTGGTAGATAAAAAAATAATGTTAATGATAGGTTCAGATGAAAGCCAATAAAAGTTTACTAATTTAATAGATGTGAAAAAAGTTGTCAAAGAAATTGATAAAAAATTTAACATTTGTTGAGGTAGAAGATTATTAATGGTAAAAAAAAAAAAATGACATTAGTGATAACTCAAATAAGAACCAATAAAAATTTTATCAACTTAATATGTGTGGATTAAAAAAAAAAAACCAAATTTTTTACGCATGCAGCATTATTTTTACTTGAACCATAATATAAAGTTCTTGACGTCAGATTCAAAGGATAGTGGGGTCATTTTGGATGACTCATTCCATACGTTTAAATTGGAGGGGCTGTAGATAACTTTTGGGTGTTGGTGGGGAAATATAAATGAGAGGATCTTTTTCAAACTTTTTGGACGAATAATAGGAATTTTTTTTTAGGGGAATAATAGGAGTTAATAGTCAGTAATCTACTGACTGTTTGGTAGTGTATTTTAAACAATAATTTTTAATATTTTTTTAAATAACAATATTAAATATATTTTTATACACTTTTTTACCTTACACTTATTTTTAAAAAATACAAACAGCGTTATTAGAATAACATTATTAAATAAACTCATAATGTGTCTCAGTTGTACAGTCAAAATTTCCAAATTCATTATGTGCCATTCATTTGAGAAAACGTAAGGATATCCTTCATTTGTAAGTGTAGGTTTCACTTTTGTCTGATAAATATTTGAGAATCCTATTGCTGTAAAAACTAACTATACTTACAAAATAATAAAATAGCAAGTATTACAACAAATAAAATTTAAATCCAAGCTTAGAGCAGTCATTTTAATTAGTTTAACTAAAATATTTTATCTATTTTAGTATAAGAATCTACTTTATTTATTTATATAGACAATTATTTTTACAAAACATTTACGTTAGATTATCTATTCTTCCTTTTATTTTATTTAAATACTCATATATATATTTTTTATTAATATACTTTTGTCATCTAAAGGCTCTTTCTCTCACATTCATTTCTCCTCCCAACCATCAGAGCTCTCTCTCTCTCTCTCTCTCTCTCATCAAAGTTTTCTACTTAGCTCTCTCTCTCTCTCTCTCTCTCTATGAGAAACGAAGAAACTTCTCTCAATCACACTCATCAAAGTGTCAAAGACTTGGAAAAATATCTTTCTCTCTCTCTATTTGTCGAAGCTTGTTATTGTTGTCTCCTTTATTTTCCTTTTAATATTGACTTTTCGTCATATATTATAAATCATTAATGTTAGGAGAATCTAAAGAAAAAAAAATCATAGGTTTATAAATATATATGAGTAAATCTCTTTAGCAAAAGATTTTTTTGGTATAAAAATAAAGTCATACACATTTATATTGAGAGAGTTAAGGCTACTAGAATACAATGATACATTTAGCTTGGCTTTCTTTGAGAAAGTTTTTGGTTCTGCCACTGTTTGTAACACTTGATGCAAGAGATTAATATTTTGATTTAGATGATGAATGGGACATAGTTTGATGAGAATCAACAAGCATTCAAGGATCCATTGCATGTTCTAGTTGGGCCTATTATTAAAACAAGATCCAAGAAGATCAAAGAAGCACTTAATAGGTTGATTCAAGAGATTTGGGATGATTTTAACGCAGGACATTCCAAGCTTGGCCCAAAGGAAGATGAATGTGTAATAAATTTAATCCAAGCTATTGAGGGCTAATCTGGCTTGATTAGGCGTGATTTATGGCGTGAATTAATGGTTGATTGACTTTCAGTTCCATATCAGTTAATAGACATTTTTCCTATTCTGGAGCTTATAATTTCAGACCAGATCTACCTCAATTTAGGGCTTTTATTATTTAGAATGTTTTTAGCTATTTTCCTATTTTGGATCTGCTAATTTTAGACCAAATCAACTTTTATATAGGGTTTTTTTATTTAGTACGTTTTGTTTTTTTATATTTTCTATTTTCAGTCATGTCTTATAAGTAGCATGCACTCATTGTAATAGAGAGCATTTTATTGAATAAAAATCAAAAAAGGTGAGGCTTTGCTCTTCTTTTGGTTTTTCAAGAACTATGAACTTATTAGGGATTCTTCCTTGTGGCGTTCAAACTTTATACCTTTGGTTCGTGATTCAATTATAATCATTGGGTCAAGGTGTTACACTTATACCTTTGGTTCGTGTTTCGATTATAAACGTTGGGTCAGAATTTCTATCAAAAATCTGAATTTTAGTTTTCTTGGACAAGTATTCAAATATTTTTGTTGGGTCTCAAAGCGTGTCGATTGAGGTTCGCATCATAATTGGTCATTTCTTAGAGGACCAAGTAAGATTATGACCAAGGTAAACAATATACCCTAATTTTTTCAATGATGAATGGATTTGGATCCTCTCCATTTCCCTTTGAAAGAAAGAGTTTGTTTTATGGACAAGATTGATTTGAAACAGATCTAGGGTAAAAAATATGTTGCCTCAATTAAAATCTAATTAATAACCTAATTCAAAAAATTTAACTCTAGTTAAACACACATTTGACTAAGCAAATTCCCTTTCTCTCACCGCCAAACACCTGTGAAATACTTATGTTCTTTTGGGGGGAGCATATCGGTTAACTAAAAATGAAAAATGAAAAATTTAACAATTTCTGTTCTATCTATTTCACATGCTAGATGGTCATTGATTGGATGAGTTGGCGTCTCATCATAGATCCAAGACCCAGGGAGATGTATTCATTTGTTAGTTTGTTAAAGTTTGATAGTGAAACAAATGGACTTTTACCAAGGCAAGGCATACCATCATACTTAAACTGTTACATAGATAATAAAACTGAACATTTTCATTTAAATTGCGTGGTTCATTTTTATGGAACAAAAAAGAAAGCATATTTTCAAGTTTCACAACTTATGGTACCATTTCATACAGGTGGATAGGTATATTTTTGAACTCTCTTGTCAAAGAAGCTAGAAGTTGTTCCTGTTCATTACTATTTATTCATGCATTAACACTGAGCAACTACATTGATTTAATTGTGAAATAGTCAGCCAATGGCAAGAATTATGTTTATTGGCTGCTGGCTATTGATATACATTGGCTTTTGAGGGTGAGGCATATGGGTTTCCAAGTATACTGTTAAGGACTCTATTTCTAGTTGGAAGTTGAACATGCAATAACTTTTGATGGCTAAGATTGAGTGTTTAAAGAAACACCTTTTAATCTCAACCTTTCAAAAAAAAAAAAAGAAGGTTAGCAAAAGTTAAAAAGTGAGTAGATAAATTTTTGTGTGAGAAAAATAGAAACTATTGCATGTGGTGCAATACTGATCTCAATCTTTTATACTTATTTATGCTTTCTTTTGAACCAACTTTGCCATTTGAAATTTTGAATTGACATTTTTTTTTGGGGTTGTTTTGCATTGAAGTAAGGCTACTTTGCTTAAAATAGGCCCAAATATGAATTCTTTATTCTGCATCTCAATAAGACTTAAGCCCAAAACAAATCCAGATTTTTTTTATCTCCAGAGCCTGACTGATTTGTTTAACTGAATTGCTTTAGAGTCTGTTTTAGCATTCATGATTGTTTAAAGTTTAAACTTATCCAATTTAAACATTAGGAAAATACAAAATCTGCTCAATAAAAGAGACAAATTGGCTCAGATCCAATTGGTCATATATTCAAACCAAGGTTATTCATATTCTATTGATGCAGACATTACAAATTATATCAACAATCGCATGAATATTTAGGTTTGAGGATTGAGTAAAAAAACACTAACACCATATACTATATCTATGCATAATAAAAACACCATCTTCATCCATTTAGTGTGCTTGAGAGGAGAAATTATGGTCAAGCTGTTATTGAACATTATGCCATTTCTGCCACTTGTATCTCTGTCTCGTTGGGAGTTTGCATTGGAGATCCATTAGGTGTTTGGGAAGGTTCTTGCCTCATTGATTTGAGAATTTCTTGACAGGAATTGATAATTCTTTGGTACGAGCCATAAAGTATACATACAAGACCAAATGCAAATACAATGAACATGAACACCCCAAAGGGTGGGACAAGTATCAAAAGAAGCAAGTCACAGGCAAAAGCTTCAGAAATAAGACACAAAATTTCAAATAAAAAGACATAACTATTGCGGAAAGTTGGTAGTGTCACCATTGCCAATGCTATTGTGCCGGTACATACGTCTATTATTAATAACACCATGATCACAGGGTGTTCATGAAATAGATCACCGTTTGAGTTTTGATACTTCAATCCAACGAGGGCAAGCAAAAAACTAAAGGAAAACCCGAACACAACAAGAAATTGCTTGAAGAAATGGAGTTCTTTCTCAGATCTGGACATAGAAACATAAAAATGCCTCAGATTATATTCAAAATATAAATTTTTTTAAAGATAATGTGTAACATATTATTAAAGGGTACAAATATTTTAAATGAAAATCTGTCACATTCCTTTTTTTTTTGGGCTAGGTTGCTAACAGTGTACAATATGACATGTTTTCATATGTATATCATAGTGAAATGTTTTGGTATATATAATAGGGTGAAGATAGCCTGAATTTTTAACTAAAGTAGGAAAAAGATTGTGAAAACTTTATCCCATGTTCAAAGATATAAGCTACTTAGCGTAAAAAAATCTTTTAATATTGTGCCAAGAGTCTAAACTAAACCCTGCCTTAGTAAATCCCATTTTCTTAAAAAATTGGGATAATTTTACCAACCATCATGCATAAGGAAAACTCTGCATTTTAACTAAAATTTGTAGGTACTTTATATATATATATATATATATATATAAAATCTAATATTTGTTTTGGATCGACAATATAAAAAGTTTTGAGAGTTAAATACATCTTTATAATCGAAAATAAACATGACAAGAAAAGAAAACAGAGCCATTTCTAATACTCTGGTCTCTGCTCAAAATTTAACCCGGCTTAGGATCCAAAGGTAAAATCTTTGGATCTTATGTAAAGTTCCAAACGTTTTCACTTTTATACTTACAAACTTAACACTTAAAACAGGGGAGAAGAAGAAAGAACCAAAAAGAAATATGCTTTGAAGGAAATGGCAAAAAAAAAAAAAAAAAAAAAATCAGGGCACTAACCCATTAAAAGCCAGAATATATATAAGATTAAACTAAAATTTGTCAGCTTATTTACTTCAAAATATCATGATTATAGCTTATGCACCATGTATTACAGGCTTGTAGCTTGGTTGGGTTCCCAGGTAGTTCAACACACTGAATCCAGGCCTTAACACAGCCACACATACACACAACACAACAGAGAAGATGAAGTTTAGATTGCTGATTGTATGCCAGAGGCTTCTTATACTTGACATGGAAGCTTTTCAGTGCTTGAAAAAAAAAATATTAAAAAAAGTCACATCCAGTTTCTCTTTTCATTTACATATCTATCAACGAGTACAATTTAAAGAACATTAATTGAAGGCACATAAGCAACCAACCTTATTTAGTAAAACACTTAAAAAGGGAAAATGATCATGTAGGTTTAGGAGCTAAAAAAGTCTTGTTTGTTTTAAAAAAAATTAGTACTAAACCATGGAGCTTCAAGTCTTTGCACTACTAGAATTCATGGCTAAACAGAGAAATGTAGAACCAAAAAACTAAAGCAAAGAACTTTGTACTAACCTTTCGGAAAGAAGATTGCTCAAATTGTTGCTGTCCATCCTGAACTGAGCGAGGAATTCGGGTATGTTCGGAACAGAGGGAGATGGAGAAGAGAATGGAAATGGTTTATACACACAGCTGATAAACCCCGCAATATATGAAAGCAAGCAAATATACACACAGCTGATAAACCAATATTTGCTTCTTGGTCATGTGGTGGACCATCCCAAAGAAAACCAATAGAAAATTCCTTGAGTAGGCATCGTCTGCATAGACATTACAAAAACCGAATTATACGGGAGAGTACTAAACGGTTTTAGGCGAATTTTTTTATTGATTCGGGAAAAAAAAATGAACCATTCTAAAAAGATATAAGGATATTCAGATATTCGTATATTGGTACAACATGGGCTTTCTATTTGTTTACGGTATCCTATGATTCTTTATGATGTCATGTCAAAGTCCCATGGTCTGATACAATAATTTTCTGCTTGCTAGCATATTAAATCTATACAAAATTAAACTTTCCAACAGTTAAATGAATCTTAGTGAGATTTTTCATTTTTGTCTGTTTTCATTTTTATTTTTTTCTCTGAATTTGTCCCAATGCCTGCCATACCAAAGTACATAATGCTTAAGAGTATTGTAATATAAGTAATTGCATGGATTTAATGATTTATCATTTATCACTAAATAAAAAAAAAAAAAAAAAAAAAGTAGAAAAGTAAAAAAGCTCACTACTATGTAAGGGTGGCAAAGATTGCGCACGATTGGCGAACTTGATACGACACGAAATTAGTAAGTTATGAGTTGAAACTTAATGGATTAGTATTATATTCAAGTTGACATGACTGACTCGTTTAATAAACAGATTGGGTTAGTGTCCACTCCATAGAACCCGATTGATTTGTCTGACCTTTTTAATTAAATAACATTTTACCAATATATCCTTCAAACTCTAGGTATATAAACTTATTAGTTGTTGTGATTTATTTTCATTGACATATTATGATTGATTATTTGTGATATTGAGATATGATTTAGTTTTGGATAATTATTTGTGATATAGTTACTTGTTAGTTCTGAATTTTATATTAAAAATATTTATTTTTTTGGTTTTTCATAATTCAATTTGGTTAATTCTATTTATTTTTCATTTTGATGAAATCTGATAAACAGGTCAACACGATTGACCCGTTTAATAAATAAGTTGTGTTAGGGTTGATGAATCTTGACCTGTTTAATAAACATGCTGTGTTAGTGTTGATCCATATGATACTCATGAGTCAACACTGAAAGTTCAATTAGTGTGTAGAACACTAATGAATGTTTAGACCCCTAATTACAAAATAACCAATACAAGCTTATATCCAAACAATAGATGTGAGAAATAAAAGGTATAAGTGAAAACCCAAACAAGTAAACAACTCTACACTACAATTAATCACAACATAGCAGCAATTAAAAGGTAAGAGTAAGGGTTAGAGAGATACAAAACGTGTTATCAAAGAGGAAACCGAAGAACTTGGCGAAAAACCTCTCCGCCGCCCTCCAAACGGTGAAATGATCCACAAAAGAATAAAGTTAGGATACATGAATAGCAATAGACCCTCCAAGCCTAATCTACCTAATGCACCTAAGTCCTCCAAGCTTCTTGCTCCAATAAGGTTAAGCCTAAACGTGTCTTCTTTAACTTTTCGGATCCCACAATAAGCCCATTGCATCAACCAAGTGAATTGGTCATCTCTGAACTACTTCTCAAGTACCAAAATACCTCCTCACTGATATGGGTATGGTAAGATAAGGATTTGGCTAATGAACCTCTCAAGTGTATGTCAATGGAGAGGGTGAGAGTAAAGGAATTTGGAGAATCAAAAGTCTAAGATTATGGATGAGTCAATCTTGGTTTTCTTTAGGGTTTCTCTCTCAAAATTCTCTCTGGAAGCTCTCTATATTTCGTGGGTATAAGGGTATTTATAATAGTGTACGTGAGGAATGTGAAAGGTCATTTTTCTGCAAAATAGGGCATTTTGGTGAATCACTCTCGTGACTAGAACGAGTCATGAGTTTGAATCGCGAGTTAACTGACAGGCCAGACTGCACTTTTTGTCCTATAGTGCTTCAGCTATCATGACCCTTCAGCTTTCTGCATGCTTTACACATGTGGCATTTTGGCAAGTTATCAATCGCGAGATCCAGTCGCGAGAAACCTCTTGAATGCACACACACTTGAATTTCTTTACACTTTCTCACACACAACCCTTACATAATTCTCACATAAATACAGGGTATCTAATTGCTAAATTACAAGCAAATTTGGCACGGAATAATGCCAACACATGATTGAATAAATTCAACCTTACAAACACAACATGAATCCGACACGCAAACATCAATTGCCACCCCTACTAATGTGATGAGTATATGCATTTAATTTTCATTTTTAAATATTTTTTCTCTTTAAAAAAATAACATCCAAATTTAATTTTGTAGTATTTCTTTGGTGTAACACAATACACAACTTTTGGGATCAATTTTGCAAGCATGATAAGATTTGTTATTGATTGTTAAAGAGTACATTCTTTAAAATAAATTCTAAGCCTTGAATATTGTAAAAAGGTTTAGCTTACCTACAATACTTTTTTAACTTGAATCTCCTTTTATTTTAATGAGAAATTACCACATTATCCACTAACTAAATGAAAGGTGGAAATTAAAACCCACTACTACTTGCCATTATATATTTAAAATAACAGGAAATGTTTAGTAATAAAAGAGCTTGAGGTAAGCCAAACTCATTGTAAAAAACAGCTAATTTTCTATCTATCCTTTTCAAGTGAGACTTCCCCGGTTGTTTTCTAAATCTTGCCTACGTGACTACATGTATTGAAAGCAGTCTTTTAAAAGGAGCCGAAAGTTTGGGCTGTCCGAATTTTTTGTTTTAGTTTAGGACGCGGTCGTATTATTGGCTTTTGTTTTTTTTTTTTTTTGGGCGTAAACTCATCTAATCTTTCTATGTCATAATCAAGAAAAGAAAATTATTGACTTTAAAATAATAATAATAAGTTTATATCTATTTCTTTTGATTGAACAAACAAGAGATATAATTTCCTTAAAATGATTCTCTCCGATTCTCTCACATTTTTTTTTTTTTTTGTGAGAGTTTCAAATTAGCAAACCAAGACACAATCAATTTTTGGTGTATGCGGAAGTTAAACCTCAAATCTCTTATTCAACTATTAGAGATTTTAACAGTTGAGCTAACTGGAACTCACCTCACATTTTTTGTTATATGTGCGTCACATAGCATTTATTTGATTTTTAAATATCAAATATCTTATCTTAACTACAAAATTGGTTGTAGCCTAAGGTTACAACTTTACTCAATAAGATAAACATTACTACATATTTTGAAAGTGTAACCATTAAATTACATGTTCATATTTTGAAAGTCTATCTGTTGAATTGCATGTTCTTGACATTCCTAATGCACGTGAAATTTTGTGTCAATCGAATATTATTTACTATATGATCTGTGTGCGCACCAGAGATGAGGCTACTGGGTTGGGCCTCCCTCAGACTCACAACTTATTTGTTTGGTGGGTATGGATTTCCTACTATGGGTTGTTCTTGGCACAGAGACCCAATGAGATCACTTTTCTCTTTCTATGTTGCCACCCTCTTCCTTTCTCTCCAAATCTCTCAACCCCCATTTTTGCTCCA
This sequence comes from Quercus aquifolioides, assembly GCA_019022515.1. Lineage (NCBI taxonomy): Eukaryota > Viridiplantae > Streptophyta > Magnoliopsida > Fagales > Fagaceae > Quercus > Quercus aquifolioides. Next base: position 38,988,856 of record CM032333.1, read on the forward strand.
AATTCTCATATTTATAGCCCAAGGTTAGTGGAGAGGTCATGATTACTTTCATGGTTAGTGCAAAGCAAGGTCCAATACCCTTGATTATAAGTGGATGGTTAGGTGGAAGTGGAACGTAGTAAGAATGGCCTTGGAACTTGGTTCCCACTCCCGCAGAAATGCCCGGCTGCGACACTCCTGGCTCTGCCGAGCACATTTGGGATGGGATTCTCGGACGTTATTCTTTCCCCATTGCCCGGCTAAGATCCCCCAAGCAGAGATTGGGTGAGGAAGCCTGGGCTTGCAATCCGTGTGGGCCTAAGCTGGGATCTCGGGTAAAGGGAAATGGGGACCGTGGGCCTTGCTATTGCATTGGAGCTTAGGGCCCAAACGTGCTTGGAGCATCACAGGTTCGTACAATCTGTAAGCTTATATTTTATGCATAATTTAAAACTAAAAAAACTTGCAATTTAAACAATTTATTGATGACATAGCTATTGATCTTTAATTTTCTAGAAATTTTGCCAGCATGGAGGATATAAGAATATGTAATCCAAATGTGGATTTGTCAAAATTTACGTTTAATAAAACGATATTGAGTAAGGTTATAGCTTAAGGCTACAACCACTTTTGTAACTAAAATTTGTCCTATCTTATATCTAAATAAAAATTAGGGGAGTTGGAGGATTCAACGGGAAGGGATCTAAATCCATAATTGCCATTTTTTTTTTCAAAACATAATTGCAATTTATTTGATGTCATCTTATATTTTCTCCCCTTTCCTTTTTTTTTTTTTTGGTGTACATTTCTCTCCTTTCCATTTTAATCTTTAGACATCCAAACAATGGGGAATAGCAACTACTCTTCTCCCCTAATTATATCAAAACATCCAAACTAGAGTAATGGATAACCATTCATCTCTTGTCTTTTGTCTTCTCATGAACGGAACCATGATTTTATCTTTAGGGAGCCAAAACATGAATAATTTTTTTGATCAATCAAGAATAAAAATAATATACTGAAATTCAAAATAAATAAATATATAAAAGATAAAATTAGTCTATAGTATATTAAAAATATAGGATAAAGTTTCTCTTCAAACTAATTTGGAGAGAAACCCTTCAAACTCCCACTAAAAAAATTAACATTGCTATATATTTTGAACATTTAACCATTAGATTGCATGTTCTTTAAGTTCTTAACATGCACATCAAATTTTATTCAAACATTTAAGACTAATAACTTGAAATTTATTCGTTTAATTGATCATATAACCTTTGATTTTTTTTGTTTTCTTTAAATTTTGTAAGCATGGAGGATGTAATTAGAAATGCAATGTAATGGTTGATTTTTCAAAATTCACATTAAAATATATATATATATATAAATATAAGGGGGGTTAAAAGGGTTTCTTTCTAAACTAGTTTAGTGAAAAAAAATGTTGAAAAATATATAAATCAAAAGACACAAAAATATATGAAATCATTTTCCATTTAGTTGGGAAAGCTAGTTTTAACAATATATATGGCTGAAAATGTTTGTTCCATAGCCACTCTATAAATAAGTTAGCAAGGTGTTGATTTTATATTCCTTACCAGCTATTGGCATACTTCATAATTATTTAATAAATTTTTGAAATCCAAATGCCGAACTAGATTTTGATTATAATGGTAAAGTTCCATTTTCAACAATAATTTTTTCTTGATTTATGAAGCGTTACAAATAAATCTTGTTTATCAACAATCAAATATCATTGGTTCTAAAAATTCGTTTGCCTTTCAAGGATTAAGAAAATGTACATGTGTTAAGAATAAACAACATCATTGCTTGCTCACTAGACTTTTTAAAAAAAGAAAAAAGAAAAAAGAAAAAAGGGGGCTTGCGTGTGTAATCATCGCCCCATGCCCCATGGCATATTACCACTTGTCAATTTATGTCTTCAATATAGGAAGAAGTTGGATGCGCTTTGTTGTTGACCCAAGAAGATGTTGTTTGAGCTTCATGGTTAACCCGATACACCTTATTTGGTCCTATCAAGATTGACCCCAATATCTAATCTTTGATTTTTGAGAATCTAACATGTCAAATAATCAAATGGTTTAAACATAAGGTTTTATAATGAAAATAGTTATAATTTTTAATTACCAGTATTCGAAACTATGCACGAATGACTTATCTATGTTGCATGGGTTTTAGAGAAATGGTATATTTGAGAAATGCTGAGAAAATCATTCAATTAAACTTTTAATTTTTTTTTTATGCAAAGATTCCTTCTTGCTTAAATTCTCCAATTCTCTCCATCTTTTAGTCAAATTTGACACACAATAGAACAGAAAATTTATGTAAATCACAAAAAATCATATACATGACCATTAGTTTTTTTTTGGGTTAAAATCTGTTAGTTTTTTTTTTTTTGTTAAAAAAATGTCACGTGTCTCACATGTGACAAAAAATTAAATTGAAAATTGTAAACTTCTAAATGGAAAAGAAACTTAACCAAACTTTTATACTTCAATTCTTTCCAATTTTTAACTAAATTTGAGACAGGATATTCTAAAAAAAATCCATGTAAACCACACAAACCAAATAAATGACTAATGAATTTTTTAAATGGTCTCATATGAGTCACATCTAATGTCACATCTAATGTAATAATAGTTGCACTAAATTCATTATGAAGCTTGCCTGTTAGGAAGAAATATTTATGATTTCAAAACCTAGAACAGGCCATGCTTACTTGAAAAAATGTGGATTGAAAATTTTGCAGCTATTTATTCTCAAAAAAAAAAAAGTTTTGCAGCTATTTACTGTCAAATAAAAAAATTAATTGGCCTTGGGGATATAATTTTAGAAGAGTGATGGGATTGAAATTAGATTGGGCCAGCGAAGGAGAGGAAGTGAGTCAAGTGACCATACTCATCGATCGTGGTTGTCTTAACTTTGTTGGGCTGGTTCCTCAACGCGTGGGTTTTGATCTGCATGTTATATTGGGCTTCTTTTTGTACCAATTTTACAGCTTGAATGACAAACTTTTTGGTCTTCTGCACAAAATCCATCAGGCCTGGTTTTGAAGTTGTTTGATTGGAATGAGAATACATTTGAATTATTTGGACCCATCTCAAATCCATATGATTTGGGCCCAATCCATGCATTCATTGCGTTGGTCTTTTTTTTCTTTTTTTGAAAGAACCCAAATAATTTCTTTATTGAAGGCTAAGTTTCATTTTTTTTTTAAGGATAAGCAGACCGCAAAATGTCAATAAAGTGCGTATTCAAATCCATGTGAGCACTTGAAAGTAGTCCAATCTAAACACCAAAGAACTGCAAATTCAAAAAACATAATGTAAATGACAGATTGACTCTAGATTTTCAAACCAAGGTTATTTAGATTCTTCTAATGCCATGTATAATTTTTTTTACCAATAATTTTATTAATTTCATTGATAATGCGTTTGAGGATTTGAAGCGAAAGACACAATAAACATAATTTCAAAAAAAAAAAAAAATGAAAAAGATAATATTATTAAACCAAAAAGAAAATACAAACAACTAAAACTCAGCAGCACCTAGCAGTAGCAGCTAAGCTACCAACAGGACTCTGCAGTCCTAGAACCTGGATGGCTGATACCATAAACAACCAAGGTCAAGCTCCAACCAGAACCGAGCCAACCAACTAGACTTCTTAAATACAATTTATCTCAAAGCTTACCGATCAAGACCAAGATAAGTTAAGCAGCCAAAGAACCCGCTTGACATGGATTCATAGCAAATCATAAAGCCCTCTATATCCACTCAACATCATTCAAGATGGCTTTAACCAACTGCTGCTCTGACACAAATTCTATTATTCCTTTGCCTCTAAATAGATACCATAATTTAAATCTATCTGTAAGAGAGAAATTTATTTTGTACTAAATTAGAAACATGTGATCTCTCTAGACATTATTTATCGATCCCACCACATGTTTCTCCTTCATGTTGGGAGTAGGCATTGAGGATCCATTGGATGCGGTCCAGATTGATGGGAAACTCTGTTGAAGCCAATCGCATAAACTCTGGAATGCCTCAGTAGTGGAATGCCACATTGGTTCAGGAATTTCTTGACAGCGTCGAACTGATTGGAAACTCTGTTGAAACCAATCACATAAACTGTGGAATGCCTCAAAAGTGGAGTGCCACATTGGTTCAAGAATTTCTTGACATTGTAGGATTGATTGGAAACTCTGTCGAAACCAATCACACAAACCGTGTAATGCCTCGGAAGTGGAGTGCCACATTGATTCAAGACTTTCTTGACAGAGTTCGAGAATCTGTCTGCGTGAGCGATAAAGTAACAATACTATAACAAATGCACATATAGTGCAGATGAACCACCCAAAAGGAGGAACAAGCATCAACAAAATTAAGTCACAAGCAAAAACTCCGGAAATGAGAAACACACCCTGGAAGAAAGGGAGATGGGTTCTATTGAAAGTTGGTAGTATTGTCACTGCCATTGATATAGTGAAGATACATACATCTATTATTAAGAGCAACATGAGTGCACCATGTGTGTCGAATAGAGATACATCTGGGCTTTGATACTTCCATCCGAGAATGGTAAGCAGGGGTCCAAACAAAACGCCAAAAACAGCAAGCCATTTGGTGTATGAATGGAGTTCTTGCCCATTCCTAAATATAGAATATAAATTTCTTCAGAATACATACACCATATAGTTTAAAATGAATTAAATCAAACTCTGTCACAGTGCATTTGCATTTTTTGGCATGTATTAAGACAGTGAAGATACAACTATATGTGCATAAAATTGGACTTGGAATGGACTAACCAAATATTTGTCTTATGCTTAAAGATGCAGCTATCTTATAATTGTACCAGAAGTAGCCAAGTGAATCACATATTGCTAACTAATTGGAGTAATTTTACCTTCAATCATGAGTTACATTTAATCCATGCATTAATTTTTAATTGAATTTAATTTTCGTCTTAAAAATTTAACATTTAGTAGTAGGAAAGTTAATGGCCAGGAATCATGAAATCTAAGATCTGTTGGATGATTGGATTGACGATATAGAAAAAAAAAAATCCATTGCAAATCAATTCGGAAACTCTATTGCCTAAAAAAAAAAAACTAAAACTAAAACTCAAAGAATCAACAAAGTTACAAATTTTTTATGGCTTCCACAAAGAATCATCCATAATTTGATCAACCCCAAATTTTAACTATTTCCCAGCTAAGAAAACAAAAACCTTTTACGAATCTATCGGAGGGGTTGAAGTGTGGGATTTTGAAGAGAGAACAGTTTGGGAATTGACAGTAAAGAGAGTGGAATAAGGAAGAGACTAGTCTTGAACTTGAAAACAGGGGTCTGGTCTTATATATATATATATATATATATATATATGCGATTCCAAAAATAGAAATGATGAAAAGGAAAAATGAAACAACAGTAGCTGAGATGAAAGACAGAATAAATAAATAATGTCCATAATCTTGATTGGCACCTTAAATACAAGTTTCCATGTCTATCATCTTTATTGGCCTTAAACTAAAAGCTTCCAAGTTCCATGTGAGAGAGAGAGAGAGGGAGCAGGGTCAGGTTGTATTAGGTAAAACCCAAATATTACACCGAACACAAAATGACATGGTAGAAAGTTCGTACAGTAAAATTTAGACAGACCAATGTATATGTCAAAATTTCAAACAAATCCAAACCAAAAAAGACTCTTGGATCATTTTTTTTCGTTGTCTGAATTCGATGCATTGAACAGGTCTCAATGTCCTAAGGACACAAACAAAATATAGATTCTAGATTTTGTGCCACAATCTTCATAGCTATACAGCTTTAAAAAACTTCCCACCATACTGTACTTGAATATGCAAGATAAATGGAACATTAATTGAAGGCACATAAGCAATTGTTAATTATTAAAGCACGAAAATAAGTAAATGATTAAGGCACGTAAGCAATGCATATGTAAGTAAAGCACCAAAAAGTTCTTGTTTAAACTTGGTATGGAAAGAACTTAGCACAGAAATGGACTTGAGCTATTAGTAGAATTCATGACAAACTTAGAACAAAAAGTTGAAGAAAAGAGATAGCTATGTACCTGTCGGAGCGAAGATCAGTTAAGCTGTTCATGTCCATTCTTCTAAGGGGAAATGAAGTTGTAGCACTTGCAGCTCTTTGCTCTCTGTGTTTTGTTCTTATTGCTTGTGCAGAGTATCTAGGAATGGTACTCATATATATAGACTATAGAAGACAGAGTTGAAGTGTGGAATATTTAATGTATCTTTAGACTTTAGAGACTTTCTTTAAAGTACAAAGATTGGTAGCAATTTGGCAAAGGCAATGATACGGACCATATGGATCGGCTTGTCCGAATTTTTGAATCATTCGGCTGAGGAAAGTTACATTACTAATGTCAACTGGTCAGAACTCAGAAGATAGCTTAGATAAAAGTACTTGTCAAAAAACAAGGACCCACAATAAACATTTCATATTCACATTAGAACACGAAGGACCGATTGTCTATTTGCATTAACTTGAAACACACTCTCTCTCTCTCAGTGGAGATTTGAAACCGAATTCTCTTAAATCTTAATAAAGAAAAAAACAATCTATACCATAAAGCACAAAACTCTTAATATATTACTTTACAATTGAATAATTTTGGCCTATTTGTCAGTTTGTACCAATACTATTTGCCTTTTTTTGTTTTGTGTGTGTGTGTGTTATGTTTTCAAGTATAACAAAATATATACAACTTATACTTTCGATGGAGTTAGTTACTTCATTCTCTGTTTTTGGGTAGTGATCTTTTAATGGTTCTGTTGCAAGTGCCTTTAAGACATTTGCTAATGAACAATTTTAGGAAATATTTTATACCACTTTTATGAAAAATATAAAAAAAAACTGTAAAAAAAAAAAAAATCTAAAGTTTTTTTTTTCTCATTAAAAGTTTCTAAAAATATTTCCTAAATCAATATCCTTAAGGCATCCTTTAACTTTTCTCATCTTTTAAATCTTTGTAAGATTTCAGATTTCTTTGTTTGTTTTCATCTTCTATTTTTTGGCTAAGTTGCAGGTTTACTAATTTTCTTTGACTTCAAGCAAATGTCACCTATAATTTCTTAAGTACATCAACTGGATTTATCAAAAAGGTCCATGAACTCTAAAAACTACAAAAATTTCCCGATGAAAATGACAACTATGGCTCAAATAAGAATCGGTTCTTTCTTTTTTATCTTCTTTGAATTTATCCCAAGGCATTGCCTTACCAAAATACAAACGCTAAACTAAGTTATAACTTAAGTGATTGTATGATTGTATCACTAGCAAAGGCATATTTCTGAGATATTTAAACACAGTTTGGGTCTAGTGTTCTAGCCTCCAGTGCATTGAACCCAATTGGATGTGAACACATGTCCAAAATTTGTTATATGTTTGTATCATGTTGGTTCTGGTAAATTATAGAGTACTAGTCCCAAGCATTGTCATTGTATTTAAATCTCTATGTTGAAGATTTATTTTCTTAATCAAGAACATCTAAACTTAATATCTATCCAATTCAACACCTCCTTAAAACAAAAAATAATAATAATAATTCCACACTTCCCCTTACTAGGGAACTAAATTGATTAGTTGATTTTGTATTTCTTTAGATAATTTAGGGTCGATGTTGCAAGAAGTTCTAGGTTTTTTAAAAATATGTATATATTTTTTAATCTTAGAGATCAAGACACAAAAAAGAGCTAAGAGATAAACAGAAGGTTAAAATATTTGATTTGTTAAATAGTGCTTGTTTTAAATAAAATAAGCATTCAGAGTTAAATTACAAAGGGTGAAAACTTGTGTTCATTGCCTTTTTTTTACACTAGACAGGTTACGATTCGGACACATATTCAATTTAACACAACACGATTAGTACTGGTGTTCGACATGTGTCTGAATCATATCATGTCTAATGTAAAAAAGCATTGAGGTTTGTATCTAATCACAAAAAGCCAATTATTCCAGTTTAATACTTTTGAGTGTGAATGTCAAGTTGGTCAACTTCAGAGGTGTCATTTTCTATTGTGATTTCTCTGACGTTTCCTTCCCCCACTCATGCCTCCAAACAATTGCCTCTAAAACGGGAGGCATCAAGTATTATACGGCTTCCGCCTTCCGAATTTATCTTTTGGGTTGGGAGTTGGGACTTCCTTTTACTCTTCCACCTCTAATCTTCCTATCTGTAGTGTACCTTTGTTTGTAGTTTTATTTATTTATTTAAAAAAACGAGTAGAAAACGCTAAATTTCACACACCAATACATTATTTATTATTATTATTATTATTATTATTGGGATTGAAAGGTAGAACAGTACGTTTGAATTTTTATTGTAACTTCTTGCATCTCTGTCATATTACCCTTTTTTTTTTAATTTTAATAATTCAATAATTAGAAGATGTGTTTTGAATCTTAAACATCTCAATTAAAAATATTATAATATACCAATTCAACTATATAACTTCCGGGCTTGCCATATTATTTAAAGAGAAAGTCTAGAGACAAATAATTTGATAAAAAAAAAAAATTCATTTGTTGACGTAGAAGATTGTTAGTAGTGTGCTCAGAAGAAAACCGGTGAAAGTTTATTGACTTAACAGGTGTGAAAAAAGTTGTCAAACAATTTGATAAAAAATTTGACATCTATTGATATAGAAAATTATAACTGGTAGTAAAAAAAAATGATGTTAGTAATTCAAATAAAAACTAGTAAAAACTTTACTAACTTAAAATGAAAAAAAAAAAGAAAAAGAAAAGAGGTGGAATTTTTTAGGCTATGTAGTATTACCTTTACTTGAACCATGATATAAAGTTCTTGGCGCCAGATTCAAAGGATAGTGGGGTCATTTTGGATGACTCATTCAATACGTTAAAATTGGAGGTAAATTAAAAAAACAAGGTGGGCTGCCTGTAGATAACTTTTGGGTGTTGGTGGGGAAATAAAAGGATCTTTTCAAACTTTTGAACGAATAATACGAGTAAAACGTCAGTAATCTAATGTGTCTCGGTTGTACATTCAAAAATTCCAAATTCATTCTGCGCCATTGATTTGAGAAAACGTAAGGATATCCTTCATCTGTAAATGTAGGTTTCACTTTGTCTAATATAGATTTGAAAATCCCATTGCTGTAAAAACTAAATGTACTTGCAAAATAAATAAAATAGCAAGTATTACAACAAATAAAATTTAATTCCAAGCTTATAGCAACCACATCAATCATTGCAAACTTTCCGTCTATTTTACATAATAATAAAAAAAAAAACTACTTTTTTCTATTTTATATATCCATTTTTACAAAATACTCATATCAGTCTATCTATTCTACACATCTATTCAATAAAATATTCATTATTTTACAAATTTTTATTATTTCCTCACTCACTACTGCTCTCTCTCATAGATCCAACACTACCAAAAAATGCTAAAATATTATATGTACAAGCTAAAGTAACCGTGCATATGCACGATTACTGTATCACTTGTGCATTTATGCACAATTTTACATCCACTGATGTGAGTGTTTTTTTGCTCAAAATATATAAAATGGACTACTTTTTGTATTTTGCATGAGGTGATGCGGTTGCTCTTAGAGCAATCACTTTAGTTTAACTAAATTTTTTTGTCTATTTTAGTATAAGAATCTACTTTTTTTATTATTATTTATTTACATAACCATTTTGACAAAACACTCACACCATTTTGTAGTTGTACTCTAGTTATGTAATGTATTATAAGCTTGGTTTAAAACACTAATATTACTATTTTTGTATGTGTTCTAATAAGTATTACTGTTTACCTCAAAAAAAAAAAAAAAAAATAGGGATGTTTATCCCACATTGGTTGTGTGTATCTAGTGTCCGTTGTTTATAACCCCAGTCTATAACTACAAAGGTTAGACCATTTTGTACCTTTGTAGTTGTACTCTGATTATGTAATGTATTATAAATCCGATTTAAAACACTAATATGTAGTTGTACTCTGGTTATATAATGTATTATAAACCCGGTTGAAAACACTAATATTACTATTTTTGTGTGTGTTCTAATAAGTATTACTATTAACTCAAAAAAAAAAAAGATTATCTATTCTCCCTTTTATTTTATTTAAATACTCATATTCTTTTTATTATTATTATTATTATTATACTTTTGTCATCTAAAGTCTCTTTCTCTCACGTTCATCTCTCCTCTCAACATCTCTCAAAAAAAAAAAAAAAAAAAATCTCTCCTCTCATCCATCAGAGGTCTCTTTACCCTCTCTTCTCTTTTGTCATCTAAACTCTCTCTCTCTCTCTCTCTCTCTCAGCCATCAAAGTTCTCTCTTCTCTCAACTTTTAGCTCTCTTTCTCCTCTCAGATCTCTCATAACTTAGCTCTTTCTCTATGAGAAACGAAGAAATTTCTCTTAATCGCACTTGTCAAAGTGTCAAAGACTTGAAAAAATATCTTTCTCTCTCTCTATTTGTCGAAGCTTGTTATTGTTGTCTCCTTTATTTTCCTTTTAATATTGACTTTCTGTCATATATAAGTCATTAATTTTAGGTGCATTTACAGAAACAAAAGAAAAAAGCATAAGTTTATAAAAATGTATGACTGAATCTCTTTAGCAAAAGATTCTTTTTGTATAAAAATAAAGTTGTACACATTTATATTGAGAGAGTTAAGGCTACTGGAATACAATGATGTATTTAGCTTGGCCTCCTTTGAGAAAGCACACACGACACTCTCTTTGATGGACAGAAATTAAACTATTAGTTTTCGGCAATAAATCTTGAATCCACAAGGTGATAAACTAGAATTCACCAGAGAAAAGTTCGAGAAAAACTCTGCAATTTTATTGATAATCATCTATGAAAAACGTTTACAGACTTAAGGGCCGATTTAAGGGCTCCATAAAACTTGACAGACAATAAAATATATTTAAAAATAACTCCTAATTAATCCCTATCCATAACAGGAACCAATTTTGACCTAAAAAATATTAAAAGCACCTAAAAACAAAGAAATAAATGCCATACTCCTAAAATAATGAAAATTACAAAAAAAAAATACAAAAAAAATAACAAATGACATAAATTAATTTAGAGATTCTTTCCTACATCAATTTTCCTTTTAATATTGACTTTTTGTCATATATAAGTCATTAATTTTAGGAGCATTTAAAGAGGGGGGGGGGGGGGGGGGGGGGGGAAGCATAGGTTTATAAAAATATATGAGTAAATCTCTTTAGCAGAAGTTTTTTTTTTTTGGTCTAAAAATAAAGTCATACAAATTTATATTGAGAGAGTTAAGGCTCTTAGAATACAATGATACATTTAGCTTGGCTTTCTCTGAGAAAGTTTTTGGTTCCACAACTGTTTGTAACACTTGATGCAAGAGATTAATATTTTGATTTAGCAAATGAACAAGACATAGTTGGTCATTTCTTAGAGGACCAAATAGGATTATGACCAAGGTAAACAATATACCCAAATTTTTTCAAAGATGAATGGATTTGGATCCTCTCCATTCCCCCTTTGAAAGGAAGAGTCTATTTTATGGACAAGATTGATTTGAAACAAATCTAGGGTAAAAAAACAGTTTGCCTCAATTAAAATATAATTAATAACCTAACTCAAAAAATTTAACTCTAGTTAAACACTGTGGGGGCCTTTTTTGTTGTGCGTTGGGCTGGGCTGCCTGCCGCGGTAGTAGGCCCGAGTATTCTGAGTAAGGGAGTTGAGACCGGTCCAACTGGAACTCAACTTGGGCCGGCTTGTGCGCAAACGTTGAGTTCAAGTCCAAGGGAAGGCGCTGCGAAGTGGGCTTATCCCCTGTTTCTGCCGCAGGAACTTTTCTCCAGTTTTCGCCGCAGGATTGACTTTTCTGCTATGCAGCAAGTCTATCTGCCGTGCTTTAAAGCTTCCTGTCGTGCTTTAAAGCTTCCTACCGTGCTTTAAAGCTTCCTGCCTGCCGTGCTTTAAAGCTTCCTGCCTGCCGTGCTTTAAAGCTTCCTGCCGTAAAGCCTTGTGCAATAGAGCTGTCTGCCGTGCTTTAAAGCTGTCTGCCGTAAAGCTTCCTACCGTAAAGCCTTTTGCTGTACAACAAAACTTCCTGCCGTGCATTAAAGCTCTCTACCGTAAGGCCTTCTGCCGTGCAATGAAGCCGTCTGCCGTGCAATAAAAGTTTCTGCTATGCAGTGAAGCTGCCTGCCGCCGTGCTTTAAAGCTGTCTGCCGTGCAGTAAAGCCTTCGGCAATGTGAATAACTACCATTTTTACTGCAGAAACACTTTTCTACTTCTTGCGCATAAACAAATCTAAAAAACCCAAAGAAAATACCCATCAAACAAGTGTTAGTTTAAATGGGTTAGCATATTCTCAAATATATACATACATATATGAGTATATATACTTATACGTATTCACATATACATATATAAAATATATTTTTTCAGAACATGAGAAACAGGGTATATGTATATATATACTTACGGCAAGATAATGGTTAGTTTGTGTCAAAAGCAAAATACGTAATAACAAATAGAGAAGAAAGCTTCGGCAGGAAATGATTAGCTTGTATAATAATTAACACGGTAAATATAATGAAAATGTGCTACGGCAGGATAACTAATACAGCAAGTAAAACACCACAGCAGGACAACTGCTGCGGCAGACGTGATAAAAACGTGCTACGGCAGGATGACTAAATACGACAGATATAAGTTGAAAATCAAATATATTTGCAATCAAAATTAAGTATTAAATCTGCCCATAAGATAAGTAAACCAAAAAGGAACCCAAACTCCAACTTCAACAACCTTATCATGGGCTCCTGCCGTAAAAGTTGTTCATTTTGGAGAATAGGCCTAAATGGCTACTAGCTATTACTTTTGGAGATTTCAAAGAGTGGGTTTGCTAAGAGGGAGGGAAAAGATGGTCTATTGATGCATGCCCCTATTCCTGCCGCGTTTTCTCTCTTCTTTTTCTTTCTTTCTTTCTTTCTTTCTTTCTTTCTTTCCCCTCTGGGTGTTTTTCTTCTTCCCCTGTTTTTTACTCTTTCCCTTGTTTTTTCCTCTACTTCGGTCCCCCTTTTTGCCGTGGCTGCCTCTCTTTTATAGTGAGCTAATTCAATGGGATTTCTCCCTTTTACCCCTAGGGCTTCACCAACTGTTTTTGGTTTGTTGTGGGCATCCTTTCAAGATTACCCATCCACCCATTGGTTGCCCCTGTCATTGCCCAGAATACATCAGCTGCACCATTACTTATTCCACGACAAAATTCCATTTTGTTTGTTCCTGCCGTATACCTCTACCTCACTACCTAGCTCTATGGCATGCATCAGTGGTCCCAACCATTTATTACTTCTTTTTGGGTAAGATATCATCCCAGCAGGATATGTTCCCAAAAGAAGTCATGGCAGGAAACCAAATATAGACCCCCTTTTCCCCCCACCACCAAACCACGCCCTCTGAATCTCTTTGACCGTGGGCTCACCTCCCTTGTATTGGCTGGGTACAGGTTGGTGGTGCCCCGGCCCTTCTGTTCTTGCTCTACTGTCTTTTGTTTTTGTCTCCCACGCCATTCCTGCCGCAGCAGATTAGTTCTGTTTCGTCTGCTGCGTGTTTTTGTCTTATTTCTTCACGCGTTTCCTGCTGCATTTGTCATTTCCTTTAGTTTGACTCTTCCTTCACGCAATTCCTGCTGCTAACACTTCCTGCTGCTCCTTGTTTCCTTTCATCGTTCCTTTTCATATTAGTTCTCACACCTATCTTTTTTATACAAAAGGATTTGGGCCTTTGTGAGCCAAATAATGTTAACTGGATCAAAAGGGCGTTGGACCCATTTTATCTTCATCTGCCGAAGCCATCCTGCCAAAGAACCGTATCCTGTGGCAGACTTGTATCCTGCGGCAGACTTGTATCCTGCGGCAAACTTGTATTTTGCGGCAGATGGCTTTCACTTGCACTTCTTTCTTTGGACCCTTCTTGTTCTTTGGTCTTCTTGGTGGGCCTTTGGGCCTTGCTCTTCATTGGGCTTTCTTCCTCATAAGACTTTGGGTACAAATTTGCAAAAATGGGCATCAACATGTAGCCCTCTGAGCATATGGATTGCTCCTGCAATTCGTATGCGAAACTCATGCAGTTTTTCTTTTGCGGGTTGTTTAACAACTCACATGCGAATGCTTTTCTTCTTTTCTTCGCGTGCTTGCTGTTTCAATATTTACTCTTCTTAGGCAAGTTATTCTCTTTCTTTCTACAATTTTACGACCCTCCAAGGGTGGCCAAAAGTTGATGTTCATGAGGGTGGTGCTGGGTCTGCTGTATGCTTTCCTTTTGCCCTTCATGACTTGTGCCTGCTAGGCCTCTTTGGGCCTGCTGTATGTTTTCCTTTTGCTCTTCATGACTTATGCCTACTGGGCCTCTTTGGGCCTGTTGTATGTTTTCCTTTTGCTAAATTCCATTAGCCCAGTACTATCATTGGGCTTGTACTATGCAGTTTTGGGCTTCCTTGGCTCATTTCATTGCTTTCGGGCTCCTTTGTCCCATTTTATTCTTTTGGGCATCCTCGGCCCGTTTCATCACTTTCGGGCTCCTTTGTCCCATTTGGGCTCATTTGTCCCATTTTACTCTTTTGGGCATTCTCGACCCGTTTCATCACTTTCGGGCTCCTTTGTCCCATTTTACTCTTTTGGGCATCATCAGCCCGTTTCATCACTTTTGGGCTCCTTTGTCCCATTTTACTCTTTTGGGCATCCTTGGCCCGTTTCAATTCTTTACTCCCATGGGCTTTTACTAATTTCATTGGGCTTCCCCGGCCCAATTACTGTATACTATCTTTGGGGCTCATGGGCTTGCCATCAACCTCTTACTTTCTTTGTTTACATTACTTCGGGTCTGCTGTGGCCCATTCTCACTTTTTCACGTCATACACTGCCCATGGGTTTGTTATTCTCTCTTTCCTGGCTCCTTTAAGCCTGTTTGTTCCTTCAAGGCCCATTTGTTTATTTTATGGACCTGTGATCCATTATTCCTGCCGCTTGGGCTTAATGATTTTTTTCTCACTTTACTAACTCTTTTCTTCCCATATGGTTTTCATTCAAAGGGATTGTTGATGATGATGATGTGTGCATCCTTCTCTTCATCATTTCTTTGCTTGTTTCTTGGTTTGCTTCTTGGAAATTCCTTGTGATCTTGAACTTCTACAATGGTACTCATTTCTTTATGTCTGCGGCAATTTGTATACTTATTTCTTCACGTTTCTGCAGCAGCACGTACTCATTTATTTGCTTTTGTAGGGATAAATACTCATTTTTCTGCTTTCGCAAAATATGTAGACACTTTCTGCCGCAATACAAGCACTTATTCCTCTGTGTTAATGCACCTCTTACTTTGCTTCTGCTAGAGCAGCATCTATTTTGTAGGAAGTGAAGGTTGTAGCAGATTCTGCGGCAGAAGAATTAGGCTTGACTGCTTACTTTCCCCACGTATTCCTTAGCATCATCTCTTCATCTCTTCATCCTTTCTTGTTAGGTTCTTCTTCATTATGATGTTTTACATTTTCTCATCTCTGCAGAATGCTCAAAATTGGCTCTTTGGATTCTTTAACTCTTCTTTCTGCCAACTTCGCGAACAACACTTTTGCGGAGCAAGGATCCTTCTTACAGTCTTCATTTTTCTTTTCTTTTAGCCACTTAAGTTCGCTTCACTTCGGGCTTCATTCATTCTCTAAAAATAGAGAAAGCGTTGTCTTCTACTTCCTCCGCATCTAAGCCAACAACTGAAAAGAGTTTCATCAAAACAACTCTGCCACATCACTTTCTTTAAGTAGAGTTCTTTCACAAGAGGAAAGCTTCCTCTAAGTGTGTAGATTAAAGGGTGGCTTCACTCCCTTTTCTTGTGCCTTCTTCTTCTCTTCATCTTCATTTCTTTTTTATCAAAACAAAGCGTAAAGCATTGCAAGCCTTCATCATAGTAGAGTACTTTTTCATTTGTTGATAATACTTTCCGCCATGTTGAAGAACACACGTATTCTTTGGCAGGATGAAGTTTCTGCGGAGAAAGATGTTGGGCCTTGTGGAAAGGCAAGTTTCTTTCAGTGATGATGTATTTATGGAAGACCTCCTTATTCGGAGCTGCTACTGACATGGGCAAATGTATTGTTGTAATAGTAGAAGACTTTTAAGCCCCAAAGATCATCGATACTCTTGTACCTTTGTTGTTTGCATTACGGGCTGTTTCTAATTCTGCCATAAATTCTGGTTTTGCTGCAAAAGTGATCTTCCCGCAGAAGTGACTGAGTCTGCCACTCATTTTAAGGCTCCTACAAGTGCTGCCACTATAGATATTTTTCCAAGGGGAAATGAGGATGCTTTTATGAGAAATCTTCACTTTCTAAACACTTTCTTTGTCATTCTGCCACAACAACTATTGATTCCTTCGTGTTTGCTTTTTTTTTTCTTCTTTAACATATTCTTCTTGTCATTCTGCCATAGCCGCTGTTGGTGAGGATATTACTGCCTCTTTGATGAAAAAGGCATAGATGTTGTGAACTAAATCTCTTAACTTTGTTGTAGTCTTCCGCAGATCTTATTTCTCCCAATTCTTCTTTCTCATGTTGCTAAGCTTGGCTGTGTCTCTCCAATTCTTGTGGTCTGTCATTGAATGCGTTGCTCGTGACGTTTTTGGACTTCATTGTTGATTTCCACCTTTTGTTCCTATTGTGAGTTCCTTTGTCACTCAGCTTTTCTGCGGAGCACTCTTAAAGTTTTAAAGTCTCACGAAGAGCATTTATTTTCTGCTGTAGTGCTTGTTGGTTCACCTTTTCATATGTTTCTGCCATATCTTTCTTCATGGCAGGCCAGTAGTAACCCATTTGCAGCAGGCATCTGTAAAGCTTTTTCTTCCTCTAGTGCTCCCCACACTCTCCTGAGTGTATTTCTTTTATAATTTCTTTTGCTTCTTCAGGGCCCAAACATCTTAAGGAGTCCCCATCGTACCCTTTTTTGAAAAGGACTGTATCACGCAAAAAATATCGTGTTGGCAATTGCTTAAGCTTGTATCTTTTGCTGTGTTTTTTGTGGTAGGATACCTTCTGTCAGGTACTGCGTGAATGGGCTTCTCTAGTCTCCACTGACGATCACAGTGTAACTTTCTTCTCTGTCTGCCGCAAGCTGGAAGGTCCCACACTGGGTTTAGACTTGATCTGCGTTTTTACCCATACTTGGCTAATAGAAGCCTGCCCTTTGAAGTCTGCTGTAAAGGCTGACCTCTCCGCAGGATCCGCAAGTTTTGTCGTGTACTTCTTTCAGCTTTCTTTGGGCTTCCGCCTGCCACACGCACCTGGATAATACACCACCCGGCATCCTGCGGTACAATTCTTCTCTCACCAGGACGTAGTCTTTCAATACTTTTAGTTTTGCGTCATTTCCTTCCTTCGTCAAAGCTTTTTTTATGGGGATCTGCCAGTCCCCTTCGCACTGTTCTTCTTTGAATATTTCTTTCAGCCTCTCAATTATGGATTCTTTTCTCTTGCTGGCCTCTACTCTGGTGCTATCCCCTTCGAACATTATTTGCGAGCTTAGTGCGGTCAAAGCATTGGCAAACCGATTTTCATTCCTTGGAGCATGTTCTATTTCAAGAGTTGAAAACTTTTCTTCCATCTTCTGGGCCATTAATGCACCAATGGCACATGAATTGGTGGCTAGGTAGAGTATCAATGGCTTTTTGCGGATTGGGGCTTGCACAGTAGGAAGGTTCATCGTGATCTATTGTAGCCTTTTGAAGGCTGCCTGCTGTACTTCTTTCCTCAAAGTTTTGCCCCTTCTATCTCAGCGTGGAACGCCCTGGCAGGCAGTATGGAACGCCCTGGCAGGCAGTGTGGAATACCCTGGCAGGCAGTGTGGAATACCCTGGCAGGCAGTATGGAACACCCTGGCAGGCAATGTGGAGTACCCTGGTAGGCAGTGTGGAACGCCCTGGAAGGCTGTGTAGAACACCCTGGCAGGCTGGGCTACTAGCTTGGCCTCGCGGTCCACATTCAATGTATGCACTATTAGCCCAAGATCCCATCTTGGCATTTTCACTGTAATCCCATGCGAAGACGTCTTTGAATTTTTTGCAGCAATAGTATCAATTATGATTTCTCCTTTTCTAAAAGTCTTGAGCTAATTGAGATGGGTCTTGGTTCTTGTGGGTCTGACCCCAGGTTAATTTCCTCCAATTTTTCTTCTGCCACAACCTATACATCCTTTTCTGCCACAACTTCTTTCCTTCATTACTCTCCTCCTCCAAGCTTTCTTGAACCATGCAACACACCAAGCTTTTGTAGAAGATACATGATGTTGCTACATCATATTAATACTCTAAGCACTTTGCGGCAAGCTTTCTAAATTTACTGCAGAATGGGCCTTAGCCCCCCAGCATGTGAGACAACTGGATGAGTCTTTGGCTTTTTGAAGAAGACTTCCCAAATTTTGTTGCAGAATGAGATAGCCCCCAGTATACAAGAATAAGCCCTTAGCTTTCAGCAGGAGGCTTCCCATGTTTGCCGAGAATAAGCTTTAGCTCCCAGCACGTGAGACAACTGGATGAGTCTTTAGCTTTCAGCAAGAGGCTTCCCATGTTTGCCGCAGAATCAGCTTTAGCCCCCAGCGTGTGAGACAACTGGATGAGCTTGATATCACCTTCTCTTGGTGTTGATGCTCCATCATGTGGTTCATGCATTCTTTAGTAAAAAAAAAAAAACTTAGATGCTATGGATCTACAAGTTGCCATATTGTAGAAATTCTTCGTTGCTAGAGAATTTGGGAAAAAGTTACTTCCCAAGCATGCTTTGACTTCGTTCCACTGCAAGCACAATTGCTTCCCATGTATTGTCTGCTACATATGATTGTGGCTATAGCTCTTCCGTAGATTCTTTCTAAAGACTTGCGATCATGGCTCCTTTGCGGGTTTGATTGAGTGTAGCCCCCATTATGGGCTTTTGCCAAGAACTCACAACTATGGTTCCTTTGCTGGCTTTTAGCCAAGAATTCATAACCATGACCCTTTTGCTGGCTATTGCTACCAAGACCCATATTTCATGGGTTTCTTCTTTGCTTGCTTTGAGTATGGGCATATTTAGATGGAGCTTGCTACGTCTCTTGCTTCATGGTTGGCTAGTAATAGCCAAAAGTCAGCGGCTTCTAATATAGAATTTCCCATGACATGCCAACATCTTCCTGGGACAGCATGCTTCATTATTCTTGTGGCAGAATGCCCTTGCAGTAGAACGCCTTCAATAAAAAACCACGTAATAGATTTATGCGGTAATAAGACAAGCAACTCTATTTACGGCAGGATGTGAGTCAACAATTGTTTCTGCTATTTCCCTTTTGTACACAAGCCAAAAGAAAGAGCTTTGAGTTTGTCACTATTGCAGAGTTCTTCTAGGATGAGACATAGGCATCAATGAGCTTCATGACTTGAAGAGTGATGGTGGAGTTGCATAGTTCGTAGAACAAGTAATCTGATACATTCTTTTTTAGAAACATCATAAAGATAATGATCATTAATGCCACTCTAGGCATAAATCCTCTGAGGTGATTCGCAGAAAACTTCTCAACTCTTCAAGATTGTTGAATCGGTTTGCTAGACCCAATAATGGACAAAGAGCAGCTTGTAGATTTGGGCTTCTTTATGGAGAGTATGCAGTAACTAATGATTGGCTTCATTCCAAGGTCTAGATTCAATTTGGACACTTCACCACCCTATCACATGCCTTCAATGTATGCTTTGGTTGAAAGCGGATGTTTCGATATCACCGAATCAATTACTTCTCCCTCCTCCCTTCATTGATACTGATATATTTGCTGATGTAGTAGCAAAAAATTGATTCGGCAAAAGTGAATATGAAAGGCTTTGTATGCACCTCTCTTACTTTGAGAACAAATCTCAAATTTGTTGTGCTGAATTTTGTGGTAGGATATTCTGTAAAAGGGACTACTGGAATACAAAATTCTGTTGCAAAATATTCTGCTACAAAATATTCTGCCGTGAACAGTCTGCCGAAGAACATTCTGGAATTCAGCAGATTCTGCTGTAAATAATCTGCGGAGAGATCTACATTCTGGCTTCTGAAATTTTCTGCTATAAAATATTCAGCAGATGAACATTCTGCACTTCTGAAATTCAACAGATTCTGCTGTGAACAGCCTGCCGAAGGATCTGTACTTTCTGCTACGAAATTTCTGCGGAGGGACATTTTACACTTTTGGAAAAGTCTGCTAAGGGATACTTGGTGGAGAAAATAGTGATTTGCAATAGTATAGTAATGATGAAAGTTTTCAATTGGCTACAATAGCTTCATTTTTTTTTTCTAGCTTTTGGTTCTTGAAGGGAAGTAGAGCTAGAATCACTAGCATGAGAAACTGATCAAAACCTTGTGAGGGAATGAAGGGATTTTTTTTTTCTAAGTGCTGGACCCAAAGGTGAAGATGGAGAGAGTTTAGAAAGCTTCTAGTGTTTCCTTTAAGGAAATGAGAGCAAAATGTGATAAGTGGCTTAGAAAGCTTTTAGGAGAGTTGCATGTTTGAATGAGTGGCTTGCCACATGTCCCACATGCATCACAAGGAGAACAAGTGGCATTTAAAGGATAGGGCCAAGTATTGTGAAGGCCTTCTATTGTAGAGTTCTCAATATATTTCTGCTCTGTTTTAACATTGCTGTGCAGAATTTTGCTACGGCTGTCCTGCTGTAACGCTGCTGTATTTTGCCACAAAATTCTGCTACGGTACTGTCCTGCGGTAACGCTGCTGTGATATTCTGCCATAGAATTCTGCTATGGTACTGTCCTGCGGTAATGTTGCTGTAATCTGCCACAGGATTCTGCTATGGGACCGCTGTGACTTTTTGGATACTTTCTTGAGAGTATAGCTTAGAAGGTTCAAGAACGTCAGCACGTCTTGCTTTGGTAAGGACTTGGAAACATGTTTGCGGAGGAGAAATATCTCATTCTCCCCATCTTGATCTCAACTCCCCAGTGAAGTCGCCATTTTAATGTGGGGGCCTTTTTTGTTGTGCGTTGGGCTGGGCTGCCTGCCGCGGTAGTAGGCCCGAGTATTCTGAGTAAGGGAGTTGAGACCGGTCCAACTGGAACTCAACTTGGGCCGGCTTGTGCGCAAACGTTGAGTCCAAGTCCAAGGGAAGGCGCTGCGAAGTGGGCTTATCCCCTGTTTCTGCCGCAGGAACTTTTCTCCAGTTTCTGCCGCAAGATTGACTTTTCTGCTATGCAGCAAGTCTGTCTGCCGTGCTTTAAAACTTCCTGCCGTAAAGCCTTGTGCAATAGAGCTGTCTGCCGTGCTTTAAAGCTGTCTGTCGTAAAGCTTCCTACTGTAAAGCCTTTTGCTGTGCAACAAAACTTCCTGCCGTGCATTAAAGCTCTCTACCGTAAGGCCTTCTGCCGTGCAATGAAGCCGTCTGCCGTGCAATAAAAGTTTCTGCTATGCAGTGAAGCTGCCTGCCGCCGTGCTTTAAAGCTGTCTGCCGTGCAGTAAAGCCTTCGGCAATGTGAATAACTACCATTTTTACTGCAGAAACACTTTTCTACTTCCTGCGCATAAACAAATCTAAAAAACCCAAAGAAAATACCCATCAAACAAGTGTTAGTTTAAATGGGTTAGCATATTCTCAAATATATACATACATATATGAGTATATATACTTATACGTATTCACATATACATATATAAAATATATTTTTCCAGAACATGAAAAACAGGGTATATGTATATATATACTTATGGCAGGATAATGGTTAGTTTGTGTCAAAAGCAAAATACGTAATAACAAATAGAGAAGAAAGTTTCGGCAGGAAATGATTAGCTTGTATAATAATTAACACGGTAAATATAATGAAAATGTGCTACGGCAGGATAACTAATACAGTAAGTAAAACACCACAGCAGGACAACTGCTGCGGCAGGCGTGATAAAAACGTGCTACGGCAGGATGACTAAATACGGCAGATATAAGTTGAAAATCAAATATATTTGCAATCAAAATTAAGTATTAAATCTGCCCATAAGATAAGTAAACCAAGAAGGAACCCAAACTCCAACTTCAACAACCTTATCATGGGCTCCTGCCGTAAAAGTTGTTCATTTTGGAGAATAGGCCTAAATGGCTACTAGCTATTACTTTTGGAGATTTCAAAGAGTGGGTTTGCTAAGAGGGAGGGAAAAGATGGTCTATTGATGCATGCCCCTATTCCTGCCGCGTTTTCTCTCTTCTTTTTCTTTCTTTCTTTCTTTCTTTCTTTCCCCTCTGGGTGTTTTTCTTCTTCCCCTGTTTTTTACTCTTTCCCCTGTTTTTTCCTCTACTTCGGTCTCCTTTTCTGCCGTGGCTACCTCTCTTTTATAGTGAGCTAATTCAATGGGATTTCTCCCTTTTACCCCTAGGGCTTCACCAACTGTTTTTGGTTTGTTGTGGGCATCCTTTCAAGATTACCCATCCACCCATTGGTTGCCCCTGTCATTGCCCAGAATACATCAGCTGCACCATTACTTATTCCACGACAAAATTCCATTTTGTTTGTTCCTGCCGTATACCTCTACCTCACTACCTAGCTCTATGGCATGCATCAGTAGTCCCAACCATTTATTACTTCTTTTTGGGTAAGATATCATCCCAGCAGGATATGTTCCCAAAAGAAGTCATGGCAGGAAACCAAATATAGACCCCCTTTTCCCCCCACCACCAAACCACGCCCTCTGAATCTCTTTGACCGTGGGCCCACCTCCCTTGTATTGGCTGGGTACAGGTTGGTGGTGCCCCGACCCTTCTGTTCTTGCTCTACTGTCTTTTGTTTTTGTCTCCCACGCCATTCCTGCCGCAGCAGATTAGTTCTGTTTCGTCTGCTGCGTGTTTTTGTCTTATTTCTTCACGCGTTTCCTGCTGCATTTGTCATTTCCTTTAGTTTGACTCTTCCTTC
Source organism: Quercus aquifolioides (assembly GCA_019022515.1). Lineage (NCBI taxonomy): Eukaryota > Viridiplantae > Streptophyta > Magnoliopsida > Fagales > Fagaceae > Quercus > Quercus aquifolioides. The sequence goes on from CM032333.1 coordinate 39,011,836, forward strand.
ACGCAATTCCTGCTGCTAACACTTCCTGCTGCTCCTTGTTTCCTTTCATCGTTCCTTTTCATATTAGTTCTCACACCTATCTTTTTTATACAAAAGGATTTGGGCCTTTTTGGGCCAAATAATGTTAACTGGATCAAAAGGGCGTTGGACCCATTTTATCTTCATCTGCCGAAGCCATCCTGCCAAAGAACCGTATCCTGCGGCAGACTTGTATTTTGCGGCAGACTTGTATCCTGCGGCAGACTTGTATTTTGCGGCAGATGGTTTTCACTTGCACTTCTTTCTTTGGACCCTTCTTGTTCTTTGGTCTTCTTGGTGGGCCTTTGGGCCTTGCTCTTCATTGGGCTTTCTTCCTCATAAGCCTTTGGGTACAAATTTGCAAAAATGGGCATCAACAAACACACATTTGACTAAGAAAATTCCCTTTCTCTCACCACCAAATACCTGTGAAATACTTATGTTCTTATGGGGGAGAATATCAGTTAAATGAAAAAGAAAGAACAAAATTTAACAATTTTTGTCCAGTAGGTATACGTAGATTCAGATGTAAACTATTACATAGATAATAAAACTGAATATTTCCATATAAATTGCATGAATCATTTTTATGGAACAAAAAAGAAAGCATATTTTCAAGTTTCACAACTTATGGTAACATTTCATACAAGTGGATAGGTATAATATTTTTGAACTCTCTTGTCAAAGAAGCTAGAAGTTGTTCCTGTTAATTACTATTTATTCATGCATTATCACTAAGCAACTACATTGATTTATTTATTCATGCATTATCACTATGGCAAGAATTATATTTGCTGCAGGCTATTGATACATTTGCTTTTGAAAGTTAGGCAAATGGGTTTCCAAGTATACTGGTAAGGACTCTTTTTCTAGTCGGTACTTGAACATACAATAACTTTTAATGGCTAAAATTGAGAGTTTAAAGAAACACGTTTCAATCTCAACTTTACCCAAAAAAAAAAAAAAAGAAAAGAAAAAGAGAAAGAGAAGAAGAAGAAGTTAGCAAAAGTTAAAAAGTGAATAGATAAATTTTTTTGAGAGAAAAATAGAGGCTATTGCATGTGGTGCAATACTGATCTCAATCCTTTATGGTTATTTATGCTTTCTTTTGAACCAACTTTGACATTATTTTGCATTGAATCCCGTAAGGCTACTTTGCTTAAAATAGGCAAGATATGAATTCTTTATCCCGCATCGCCCAAACTAAATGCTAACTATTTTTTTTTTTTTTTTTTCAGAGCTTGACTAATTTGTTTAACTGAAGCCCAATTATCTCTTCTTTTTTGTGGGCCAGCAGACTTATTACTAGAAATTGAATTGCTTTAGAATATATTTTAGCATTCATGATCGTTTAAAGTATAAACTTATGCAATTTAAACATTAGGAAAATACAAAATCTGTTCAATGAAAGAGACAAATTGGCTCAGATCCAATTGGTCATATATTATGAAAATAAAAAATAAAATAAAATAAAAAATTGGTCATATATTCAAACCAAGGTAATTCATATTCTATTGATACATACATTACAAATTTTATCAAAATCTCATGAATATTTAGCTTTGAGGATTGAGTTAAAAAGAAATAACACCATACTCCATATTTGTGCATACTGAAAACACCATCTCCATCCAATCAGTGTGTCTAAGAGAGGAGAAATTATGGTCAAGCTGCTATTAAACATTATGCCATTTCTGCCACTTGTATCTCTGCCTCGTTGGGAGTTAGCATCGGAGATTCATTGGGTGTTTGGGAAGGTTCTTGCCTCATTGATTTAAGAATTTCTTGACAGGAATTGAGAATTTTGGGGTATGTGTCATAAAGTATATATAGAAGACCAAATGCACATATAATGAACATGAACACCCCAAAGGGTGGGACAAGGATCAAAAGAAGCAAGTCACAGGCAAAAACTTCAGAAATAAGGCACACAATTTCAAATAGAAAGAGAGAACTATTGTGGAAAGTTGGTAGTGTCACCATTGCCAATGCTATAGTGCCGGCACATACATCTATTATTAATAGCACCATGATCACACGATGTTCATGGAATAGAGCACCATCTGAGTTTTGATACTTCAATCCAACGAGGGCAAGCAGAAAACTAAAAGAAAACCCGAACACAGCAAGAAATTGCTTGAAGAAACGGAGTTCTTGCTCAGATCTGGACATAGAAACATTAAAATGCCTCAGATTTTAAAAAAGATAATGTGTAACATATTATTAAAGGGTGCAAATATAAGAATTAAATGAAAATCTGTTTCCGTTTGTTTTTTTGGGCTAGGTTGCTAAAAGTGTACAACATGGCATATTTTCATATGTACTATATCATAGTGAAATGTTTTGGTGTGTGTATATGTGTGTGTATATATATATATATATATATATATATAATAGGGTGAAGATAGCTTGAATTTTTAACTAAAGTTGGACAAAGATTGTGAAAACTTTATCCCATGTTCAAAGATGTTAGCTACTTAGTGTATAAAATCTTTTAATATTGTGCCAAAAGTCTAAACTAAACCTTGGCTTAGTAAATCCCATTTTCTTAAAAAATTGGGATTAATTAACTAACTTTTAACAAATAAACAAATATGTTTTAGCAAAAGGTTTTAAAAGATGTGTGCAAGAGTTAAATAAACACGTGTTCTCCTATGTAGTAATTTTAATTTTTTAAATAAAAAATTAAAATTTATAAGTTTATACAAATCTGGGATAAAATCTAATATTTGTTTTGGATCGACAATATAAAAAGTTTTGGGAGTTAAATACATCTTTATAATAGAAAATATACATGACAAGAAAAAGAAAAAGAAAACAGAGCTATTTCTAATACTCTGGCATGACTCTCAAAATTTAACCCGGCTTAACATCCAAAGGTAAAATCTTTGGATCTTATGTAAAGTTCCAAAAGTTTTCACTTTTAAAATTACAAACCTAACACTTAAAACAGGGGAGAAGAAGTTTAGATTGCTGATTGTAGGCCAAACTTGAATGTGGAAGCTCCAATCCAATTCTTGAAAAAACAATAAAAGTGGCACATCCAATTTCTCTTTTCATTTTCATATCTATCATTAAGTACAATATAATGAACATTAATTGAAGGCACATAATAAGCAACCAACCTTATTTAGTGAAACACTTAAAAAGGGAAAATGATCATGTAGGTTTAGGAGCTAAAAACGTCTTGTTTGTTTAAAAAAATTAGTACTAAACCATGGAGCTTCAAGTCTTTGCACTACTAGAATTCATGGCTAAACAGAGAAATGTAGAACCAAAAAACTAAAGCAAAGAACTTTGTACTAACCTTTCAGAACGAAGATTTCTCAAATTGTTGCTGTCCATCCTGAACTATGCGAGGAATTCAGGTATGTTCGGAACAGGGGGAGATGGAGAGGAGAATGGAAATGGTTTATCAGCTGTGTGTTCTGGTCTTTTTTGCTTGCTTCCATTGCAGTTGAAAGAGTGGGGTATTTATATTTGCTTCTTGGTCATTTGGTGGACCATCCCAAAGAAAACCAATAGAAAATTCCTTTTGAGTATGCATAGTCTGTAATTGGTATAGACATTACAAAATCCGAATTATACGGGAGCGTATAATTGGGCGAATTTTTTTTTTGATTCGGGAGAAAAAATGAACCATTCCAAAAAGACATAAGGATATTCATATTGTCATATATTAGAACAACACGTGCTTTCTATTTGTTTACGGTGTCCATGATTCTTTATGATGTCAAAGTCTCATGGTCTGATACTAGTTTTTTTTTTTTTTTTTTTTTTTGCTTGATAGCATATTAAATCTATAAAAAATTGAACTTTCCAACAGTTAAATGAATCTTAGTGAGATTTTTCATTTTTGTCTGTTTTTATCTTTTATCTTTTTTCTCTGAATTTGTCCCAAGGTCTGCCATACCAAAGTACAAAATGTTTAAGAGTATTATAATATAAGTAATTGCATGGATTTAATGATTTATCATTTGTCACTAAATCAAAACAAAAATGTAAAAAACTCACTAGTGTGATGAGTATGTGCATTTAATTTTCATTTTTAAATCTTTTTTCTTTAAAAAAAAAAATAGCATTCAAATTTAATTTTGTAGTATTTCTTTGGTGTAACACAATGCACAGCTTTTGGGATCAATTTTGCAGGTATTTTTTTTTTAGAGAGAGTTTTAATCTATGACGTCCGCTTCTGATAATAGCTCTTTATTATCAGATCAAGACACCAATCGATTTCTGGTGTAGGCAAGTATTGAATCCCAAATTTCTTATTTAACCATCAAATTTTTTTTTTTTTTTTGAGGGGGTGTTATTGCCTTATTGGTTGTTATAAAGAGTACATTCTTTAAAATAAATACCAAGACTTGAATTATGTGTAAAAAATAAGCCAGTTATTCCATTTCTCAATTACGAGCTGTACCAATTTTCAAGCTATCCTTTTCAAGTGCGACTTCCCTGGTTGTTTCCTAAATTTGGCCTACGTGGCTACATGTATCGAAACCACACCAGTCTTTTAAAAGGAGCCGAATGTTTGGGCTGTCCGAATTTTTTGTTTTAGTTTGGGACGCGGTCGTATTATGGGGTTTTCTTTTTCTTTTTTTTGACGTAAACTCTTCTAATCTTTTTATGTCATCGTCAAGAAAAGAAAATTACTAACTTTAAAATAAAATAAAAAATAATATCTATTTCTTTTAATTGAACAAACAAGAGATATATTTTTCTTAAAGTAATTCTCTCCAATTCTCTAGTATTTTTAGTTAGAAGTGCAAGATATAACATTTATTTGACTTTTAAATATCATATATCTTATGTCAAATTACTAATTAGGGGAAGTAGGAGGATTCAATGAGAGGGAATCTTAATCCATAATGGCCATTTTTTAGAAACATAATTGCCAATTTATTTGATGTCCTTTTATCATTTTCTCTCATTTCAATTTTAATCTTTAGACATCTATACAATGAAGAGTACTTCTCCCCTATTTATATTTAAAACATCCAGAAAATGGTAAGGGATAGCCATTCATCTCTTGTCTTCTAATGAACGGAACCATTATTTTATCTTTAGGGGGCCAAAACATGAATACATTTTTTTTGATCTATCAAGAATAAAAATAATATACTAAAGTCAAAATAAATAAATAAATACATAAAAGATAAAATTAGCCTATGTTCAATTTAAAAAATATAGGACAATGTTAATTAGTCAAATTTTGTTTAAATCAAATATTAATTACTATTCAATCCATAAATGCATTTTTTATGCATAATTTAAGACTACAATAACTTGAAATTTAAAATTTTAATTGATGATATAACCATTAATTTTTTATTTTCTTGAAATTTTGCAAGTATCTAATTAGAAAATGCGATCTAACGATGATTTTTTCAAAATTCTCATTAAAAAATAGATATAAGGGGAGTATGAAAGGTTTCTTTCCATACTAGATTAGTTAGAAATGTTGTCCAAAAATATATCAATAATAAGACAAAAGTATATATAAGATCATTTTCCATTTTGTTGGAAAAGCTAGTTTTAACTGAATATATGGCTAAAAATGCTCGTTATTGATTTTATGGTCCTGATTAGCTATAAAATTTTTGAAATCCAAATGCTAAACTAAATTGTGATTATAATGGTAAAGTTGCATTTTCAATGGTCATTTTTCTTGATTTATGAGGCATTACAAATGAATATTGTTTATCAACAATAAAATATTATCAATTCTAAAGATTCATTTGCCTCTCAAGGATTAAGAAATGTGTTAAGAATAAAAAACATCGTTGCTTGGTCACTAAACCAATGTTTGCAATCATCATCCCATGCCTCATGATACATTTTCACTTGGACTTTTTAGTAAGCCCCTAGGTACCATTAGCACATAGCAAGGCATGTCACTACCCGATCCCATTACCACGATTTCTATGTATTAGGAAATATCTAATTGTCATTGATGATGAAAAAAAAGTCCCAATCAATACTCTTAGAGTATTTTATAATCTTCAACTGGTTGGGTGTTTTTTACCTTATTTATGCCTTCTCTTTGACCCAATTTTGCAATTTGAATTAACATTTTTTTTTTTGGGTGTTTTGCATTAAATCCTGTAATGCTATATTTTATTTAGGATAGGCCCATATATAAATCATTTGTATCACAACTCTATAAGATTTAAGCCCAAACCCAGATCTTATATATTTTCAAGGGCTTGACTGATTTGTTAAACTGAAGCCCAATTATTTTTTGAGCCCATGAGACTCATTACAAAAAACTGAATTGCATTTGAGTGTGTATTTGGATCTATCTGAGCATTCATGAATGTTTAAAGCTCCAACTCATCCAATCAGGTCAATGTGAAAGGCAAACCGGCTCGAATCCAATTGGGCCATATTTTTAAACAGAGGTTATTCATATTCTGTTAGTGCAAACATTACAAATACATGAACTCCATCCATTTAGTGTGCGTGTGAGAAGAAATTAAGTTAAACATTAAGTCATTTCAGCCACTTGCGTCTCTATCTCGTTGGGAGTCAGCATGAGAGATCCATTTGATGTTTGGAATTGAAAATTCTCTTGGAACCAGTTACATAAAATGTGGATGGCATGAGAAGCGCAATTTGAAATTGATCCAAGAAATTCTTGACTGCAGTTGAGAATCTGTTCGTATGAGCCATGAACTAAACATATGAGGATAAATACACATATAATAAAGACAAACCACCCAAAGGGAGGGACAAGGATCAAAAGCAGCAAGTCAGACGCAAAAGCTCCAGAAATAAGACTCACTTTTGAAGAAAGGGAGATATCTTGGGTTGGAAGTTTGTAGCATTGCTGCTGCCAATGCTATAGTACAGGTACATACATCAATTGTTAAGAGTAACATGATTGCACCATGTTCGTGGAATAAAGCAGCACCTGAGCTTTGATACTTCAATCCAAGAAGAGCAAGCAGAAAACTAAATAAAAAGCCAAATAGAGCAAGCAATGCGGTGAAGAAACGGAGTTCTGGCTCACTTCTAAACCAAAAAAAAAAACATAAAATGCATCAGATTTTGTGTAACATATATTTATAGGGTGCAAATATAATAATTAAATGAATATTCATAATATTCCATTTGATTTTTTAGATAGGTTACTAACAAGCAGGGTGTAACTTGACATGTTTTGGTATGTATATATAACACAGTGAAGATGGCCTCAATTTTAAATAAAGTTGGACAAGAATTGTAGAAATCTTATCCTATATTAAAAGATGCTAGCTACTTTATGCATAAAATCTTTTGATGTGCCAAAAGTCAGGTTACAATAAATTAAGAAGGCACTTAATTGAGTGAATCCCATATTCTTTAAAAAATTGGGGGTAATTTTACGTTCTATCATGAATTAGATATGTCAAATAGGAATGGCAATAATATGGGGTGAGATTAGATTGAATACAAAATTATAAATCACATGTCTCACTTTTTGTATTCCATTTTATACTCTATCAATCACAACTTATCATATATTCAATTTATTTTTCTTATAGAATAACAAAAAGTTTAAAATTGAGAAGAAAATAATAGACACATGGTATACCATAGTTGGTAAAATATAAAGTGAAACAAAAAAAATGGGACATATTATATATTTGTATTTAGATTAGATTTTGAGCGACTCATCCACACTTTAGAGAAGGGGAAACCCGAGTGAGGTTGGTTGGGGTGAGGTGTTTGGCGGAGGCATTTTCCATCTCTTATATTTGACTTTGTCACTAATAATATATGCCCTCCACCCCAATTTGTTTGTCTAGTTTAAACAACTATTAAAGGAAACGTCATTTCTTGTCTAGTCTATTGTATAAAGAGATGTAAGTTTCCAAATCTACTCTTAAATAAATTTATCAAAAAATTGGAATACTAAAAATCTGAAATGGTTTTGGAAATAAAATAGGGGCACAATAGAAACTGTGGGTGCTTGACTCCACGCAAAGGATATTTGTTCGCTTTGGGGAGCCAGGCCCTCACGAATTTGTCCTCTTCGACATGTAGTAGTGGTACACTAAGTGCAAGCTCCAGAAACATATAAAGCACTAGTAGGAGAGTTCTCCTTCCGATGTGGGATTCCAAGCAAGCTATTGGTCCTACACTCGGTCGAAGAGGACAAATTCGTGAGGGCCTGGCTCCCCAAAGCGAACAAATATCCTTTGCGTGGAGTCAAGCACCCACAGAAACATTAGTAAATTAATGAATTTTAATTTTAAAAACATGACAACATTTTGGGACATCCCAAAATGGAATAATAAAAAAAAAAACAAATTGAAACAGAGGGAGTACATGATAAAGAAAAAGGGAAGGGTGATAGTGAGCTCTGAGATAATAATGACATGTTTAGATGATAGTAATATAACATAAAAATTAAAATATAAATAAAAAACACCAACTTAAACATATAAATATGTGTGTGACTGTGTGTGTAGGGGTGACAACTTGTGTTCGTGAGTCGAGTTCGTGCCGTGTCAAGCCATGAGTATTCGGCTATATGGGTTAACCTGAACTTAATTTGTTTAGTAAGCGTGTCAGGAAATCTCAACCCGAACATAACCTGTTTATTAAACAGGTCGACCCAACCCGACACATTAAAATCATTTAATTAACAAGTCATGTAAAAGTCAATACAAATGACCCATTTAATTATCTATTTGATTAATAGGTCATACCTAACCTATATAATTTTTATCAATTCCCATATATCTAAAATTAAAATACAATTACAACCATAAATATAGTAATAAACATATAAAAACAACCATAAATTAAGCAATAATATCAAGATAACTAATAACTTTAAAAGCTATATAAGTCAAACAAGTTAGATGGGTTCGCATGTTGAACACGAAGACACCCGTTTATCAAATGGATTAGCCGTGTCAACCTGAATATGACCTGAACCCGTTTAGCCTTAACTCATGATCTATTTATAAACGAGTTAGTTATGTTGGGTTCATGGGTTATGTCAGATTTTGCCACACCTATGTGTGTGTATAAAAAGAGAAAGAGATGCGCACACACACATGCTTGGGGCAAGGCAAGACAGGACGAGGTAGTCGTGCAAATTATTAAAGTCTACCCTATTAATTTCAACTATCAAATTATTAAAAGAAAAAATAGAAAAATAAATGCAAAATATAGTCGTGCAAATTTTCTTTAAATGGTGTAAAAGTCCCCATTTTACATTAAACATTGCATAAAAAGGGTGTGTAGAATATACTTATATTTACCTTCTGTTTTGGTCAAGGTCTGGACCCCCCCTTTTTTTTTTGTGGTTTAAATAAAACTCATTTATTTAAAAGATAGTATTATAAAATATGTTTTTCCAAAAATCAAACATTAATTGAAGACACATAAACAAAAATCTTATTTAGTGAAAGATTTGCGGGGAACCGATCATGTAGGTTTAGGAGCTAAAATCGTCTTGTATGTTTAAAACCCATATTTAAAAATTATAAAAAAAATTATAAAAAAAAAAAAAAAAACTATAATTAGCTTGAATGAAAATTTGATAAAACTATATATCGCCTTGTACTTTTAGTCACTAAAATGTCAATTGGTAAAACTATAAATTTATACTTTTAATCACATAACTTTTTTTTTTTTTGAACAAAATCACATAACTTCTTTGATGAGTTATATAATTTATTTAAATAATAGACATAGATCATTTTATGAGTTATCACAATGGTTTCTCAAAAAAAAAAAAAAAAAAAGAGTTATCACAATGAATTTAGAGAATTTCCTAGAAATAAATTTAGTACACAAACTGTATATATAGACCTGTATCATTAAAGAATTTATGACAAAAAACCAAAATTATGTTTTTTTTTTTTTTCTTTTTGGAGAGAGTTTCAACCTATGGCGTCCGCTCCTGATAATTGCTCTTTATTATCAGACCAAGACACCAATCAGTTTTTGGTGTAGGCGGGGATTGAACCCCAGATCTCTTATACAACCATCAGAGACTTTACCAGTTGAGCTAACTGGAACCCACAAAACTATGTTAAATTGCTAACCCACAGAAACGGCCGCTTAATATTACAGCCACATCAGACACGAGATAATGAACCGGTTACCGGTGTCGTAGCATTGAAGATGTGAAGACTGAAGACATTCGTGGATCCTCACGACGCCGTTTTGTATAAGAATGTCATAATATCAATATGCATGCGTAGCTTAATTAATTATTTCACATATGGCTCACATGTGTCACTGTCAGTATATTTCCACATGCACGTTGATTTCTGTTATGATTGTAGAATTCTGTTACAATTGCAGAATTAGATTACAGACTTCTCATAGAAATCACTCACTCTAAGCTTCTCCTTCTCTCCATGTTTTCCCTCTCTTTGTCTTTCTGTTATCTTCAACCCCTCTCTCTCTCTCTCTCTCTCTCTCACAGTGGCGATGCCACATTATGATCAGGGTGTTCCCAGGAATTTATAGGAACACCCTGAGAAAAATTTTTAGAGTCGCTCTCTCTCTCTTTCACAGTGGCGACGCCGCGTTATGATCAGGATATTTCTAGGAACTTATAGGAACATTTTGAGAAAAATTTCTATAGTCGCCACTACTCTCTGTATACATATATCCTTCTTCTTTGTTGTTGCAAGATTTCCCAAATTGTTGCCATCCATCCTGACTCTGAGCGAAGAATTAAAATGGTTTTAGCAGCTTCTTCTAATGTTATGTGTGTTCTCTCTGGTCTTTCGCGATAGAAAGAGTGGGTCTCTATCTTCGACTATTTAAATGGCTTCCTGGTCGCTGTGGACTGTCCCAAATTTATCAACCACGCGCCCTACAATTCAATTAGGTCCCTATCTATTATTCACCAATCTGACGAGTGCGTTCATGTCCAACTATCCCACAACGCGTTGGAGTTGTCCCCGTACCCATTTTTCAACATATATCCACCAAGATTTTTCTACTTTGCCAATTGGAATTTGGAAAAGTTTAATTAGGACGTCAATTCGGAAAGCAGGACATGCTGTCGAAAATTGCAGGAAGACTGGAGGACATCTACTTTGCTTTCAAAAAGTGCAGTAGGACTGGAGGAAATCCACTTTGCATTCGAAAAGTTCCAGTAGGACACAGATCCCAATTTCACACAAATTCATATCCATCTTCTTGTTCTTCACTCTTGGAAGATTTAGTATTGGCTTCTCCATATTAAAAAAAATCAGGCTATTTTGTTATTTAGTTTATTTTTGCTATTATTTATGGATTTTACTGCACTTTTTGGTATTATTTATCAACTAACTTTTACTTTTATCTTTGCAAAAAGTATTCAGTTTCAGTAAAATAAACAGATACCAAACAGACTCTTATTTAGTTGAAACTAAAAACTTTTTTATTAAAAGTACTGTAAATAAAGGTAAAAACTAGCTAAATAGTACTAAAAAGTATAATAAGACTCATAAATAATAGCAAAAATAAGTTAAATAGTAGTAAAAATAAATTAAATAGTAAAATAAGCTAACTTAAAACTCACTTTCCAAACACAACCTAAACGTGCAAAGCCACCAATCACAGTCCTAAAACACTTGCTCCTTTCGCACTCCACAAACCCCACAAACCCAACCCACGTACGGAAAAATAGTAGGAGCTCCCAGAGATGACATCCAAGAAAAACTTGTCCAATTAACTCTTGAGAAAATCTTGTAAAAGTTAATTATATTAACATTACTCTAAATTTTATGCCTTGAATTAGGTTTTTGTTCAAAAAGAAAAATAGAAAAGCCGATTTTACGTACTCATTTTCAATCAGGGCAAATTTTGTAGCAATCATTTTCTAGTGTGACTTCCCCGGTTGTTTCCTTAATCTTGCCTACATGCATCGAAACTACCGTCTATTCAAAGGAGCAAAATTTTTGGGTTGGCCGAATTTTTATTATATTATTACTTATTAGCACTTCTATTTTCTTTTTTTTTAGGGTAAAAAATTGTGTTAAGTTTGATTTTACTTTGATTCAATTAAGTCATTTATATTTTAAATGACAAAATTTAGTTACAAAATTGGTTGTAATCTTAAACTACAACCTTACTCAATATCTTTTTATTGGAGGTGAATTTTGAGAATTCCACTATTAGATTACATTTTCTTCTCATATCCTCCATATTTGCAAGATTTCAAGAAAATTAAAGATTAATAACTATGCCATCAATAAATTATTTTAATTGTTAGTTTTTGTAGTTTAAAATTATGCATAAAATATAAACTTATAGATCATATAGTAAATGATATCTAATTGACACAAAATTTGACATGTATATTTAGGGTGAGTTTGGTTCAGCTTTTTGAAGTTGGGCTTTTTGAAAAAGTTGAGTTTTCAAAAAGTGCATAATGAAAAAACTGAGTTTCAAAAAGCTGAGTGTTTGGTAAAACTGTTAAAAAGTGTTTTTTGAAAAAGCTGAGTGTTTGGCTAACACTTATAAAAGTTGTAGTTTGAGGGATAAATTACCAAAAAGGACAACATATATATAAGGGAGTTTATTTCATACTTTTTTTTTTATTTTTTTTTTATGTGAGTTTATTTCATACTTATTAATATACTTACTAAATAATAATAATAATAATAATAAATATATATTATTGGTATTATTTTAATAATGTTTGGGCAATTTTTCTTTTTTAGTGTCATAATTATTTGTTATTACCATTAATGACTTCTTATTAATATTAATTAAATCTAAATAATTTTCATCATCATGAAGCACAAAATGAAAATGTAAAAAGATGATAAAATATACACCAATAATCCAAGTTTAAATTGTAATACATAAAAATGTAAAAATATATAAAATACATATCAATAACCTAAGTTTAAATTTTACAACACAAAAATGTAACTTCACTCTCCCAACGAATATAAATAAAAGCTGGGACTCAGCTTTTCAATTATGGAGCTACCCTGATCCATTTTGGAAACGCACATATCCTGAAGGAATATAAAAGCCAACTTTTCAGAAAAGTTGGCTTTTATTCTCACCAAACGCACATTTGGAGCCAGCGTTTTTGAAAAGCCAACTTTTAGGCTTGAAAAGTTGAACCAAACGGGTACTTAGAGTGTAAAGAACATGCAATTCAACGGTTAGATTTACAAAATATGTAGTAATATTTATTTTATTGAGTAAGGTTGTAGTCTTAGGCTACAACCAATTTTGTAGTTAAACTTTGTCCTATTTCAAATTTATTAAATTCATTTTATTGTCCAATTTTGTTATAAAAAAAAAAAATAAAATAAAAAACTCCCTTTAAGTATGTAAATAACTAATGAAAAAAAAAAAAAAAAAACTCACATAAAATATTTATATTAATTTTATAGATTTTTTTTTTCTTGTGAAAACAATTTTTTTTAATGCCAATTTTTAAACAAACTTTAATAGAAAGTCTGAATTAAATAAATTTAAAACTTAGATGACTCAATTAAAACAAAAGTAAAGTTAAAAAACTGAAATGAATTTTAGTCAAAATTAAAAGGCTGTTTGGTTTGCTGTGATGTGCCCTTGATGTAATGCACATTACAATGATGTGACATTAAGATTTTTTATTTATTTATTTTTTTTGACATTACTATTGTATGGTCAATTTTTGTGGCCCAAGCCCAAAAAGGTATGGATTGTGAGCCCAATGAACCCAAGACAATAAATTTTTAGAGAGTGGGTGAAAGAGCTAGGCTAGAAATGAATTAAACAGTATTGGATCGCAGTGTTTGTGAATAAATTGACATTCAATCGTGCTCGGACAAGTGCAAACATAAACGTCCGAAGAGGAGTTTGTATTGAATGAACTTGGGTTACAATTCTTAGAGCTACAGTAATGGAGTTCTCTCCTTTTTCACTTTTGATTTTTCAATCCCCCTTTATCAGAGGGCTTTCCCTCTTTATATAGTGCCCCCTCCCTTCATCTTCATCGTCCACTTGTTCATCATCTAGACGCCCACTTGAGTTCATGTCCCGTCATGTACCCTATTTAGCCTTGTGTGAGTGGCGGTAGCTGAGAGTGCACTGTTCAGGGGTCTTCTCCACATAAATGCGGCCAGAAAAGTAGGTGCAGTGCATTTAATGTGGTGGTTGAAGTTTGTCTCTTAGATATTTCTCCGTTCCTGCTATCCTCATGCGTGCCTGAGGTTCATTTCCATCGTTACACTTGTCAGGGGGATCATTTGAGCTTCCCAGACGCCTGTCGGACCAAGCTTCTTCGGATCCGAGGATATTAGACTCCTCGGACAATTGAACGTCTCCTCGGATTATGACCATGCTCCTCTCCAGACATGCTTCTTTTACATGGGCCTCTACTCGAGTGTTTTCATCTCTTCGGACCAACAGTGGTCTTCAAATAGGGTCTTGGGCCCAATACGTTAGGTTGGGCTTTTCACCCCCCACAACTATAATCTAAAATTAAAAAATATATCACAACACCTTAATCCCATCACATTTTAAAACAATATAATGTTGTATTTTTGTATTGATATTATATTACAATAATATAATATTACGATGTAATTTACCATTACGATGAACCAAACACCCCCTTAAAGGATACAATTTGCATTTTATCCTTCTTCTTTTTTTAATGCAAACACTTCTAATATTTTTATATCATAATCAAGAAAAAAAAATTATTGAACTTATTTTTATTTCAATATATATATATATATATATTAAAGGAACAAACAAGAGGTATAATATCCAATTTATATGACGTTGTCATATCATTTTCTCTCTTTTTCATTTTAATTTTCAAACATCCAAATAAGGGTAAAGATAACCGTCTACATGGATGGAACCATGATTTTATCTTTAGACATGACTAAATTTATTTAATCAATAAAAAATAAAAATATGCTAAAAGTCAAAATAAATAAATTATATAAAAAGTAAAATGAGCCTATATCCAATATTAAAATATACATATATACACACACACACATCAAAAGACACAAAATTATTGTTTTTAATACATTTCAACTTAATCATCTATAATACATATAAAAGAACATGATTTTTTTTTCTCTTGAATACAAAAAATTATTTATGATCAGTCATATGCTAAATATCACAATAATTTCCATTTTAATTTACTAAATCAAAACTTTTGTTATAAAATCATTTCATTTTGTTGGGAAACTTAGTTTTGACAATCTTTATGGTTGAAAATGCCCATTCTACAGTTGCAGCAGAAATTAGAATTGTAAGTACACCAATAACCACTCTATAAATAAGTTAACAAATGGTTGATTTTGGTCCTTACCAACCATTGGTATGATTTATAAATATTTGACAGTTTTTTTTGAAATCCATATGTGGAACTAAATTATTTTTTATAATGGTTAAGTTCCGTTTTCAATGGTTGTTTTCATGATCTATAACTCACACATAAAACTTCTTTAACAACAAACAAATATCATCTATTCTGAAAATATTCACCCAAAATTGTGTTAAGAACAAACAGCTTCATTCCTTGCTCGTTAAATAGATTATTTAATTCATATAATTGAGAATTCAATGCAACATAGAAGATATCTAACTATTATTAATGACAAAAGGACACCCAAACAATACTTATAGGGGGTGTTTGGTTCGCTTGATGTTACGTCAATGTGTAATGTTACATTGTTGTAATCTTTGATTCTTGTAATCACATTAGTTCATTAAATTGCATTCCAATCATAATCCAAGAATGTAACATTCATATAATTGATTCATTAAAATTCTTAGAAATTATTATAATAACAAATTGATTGAAAATAGCCTCAACACCAAAAAATACCAAAATTACCCTTGAAAATTGCCAAAATACCCTCAAAACGACAAAAAAAAAAAAAAAAATACCCTGAAACATCTTAAATGTCCAAAATAGCCCTAGAATCTCAAATGACCAAAATATTCCTGAAACTACTAGAATAAGTAAAAAACCTCCCAAAACCTCTAAAATGACCAAAATACCCCAAAACATCTAAAATGATTAAAATACACCCCCAAAATCACTAAAATGCTCTCAAATCCTCAAGAATGAGAAAAAAAACTTGAAACCTCTAAAATGACCAAAATACTCCTAAAATCTCAAAAATGACCATACTACCCCTGTAACCACAAAATGAAGAAAATACCCTTAAAACCTCTAAAATGACCAAAATTCCCTTGAAACCTTTAAAATGATGTAAATATTTAAAATGGCCAAAATCATCTTTAACCTCTAAAATGGCCCAAAAAAAAAAAAAAAATCCTTAAACCTTAAAAATGACCAAAATACATACCCCTGAAACCACTAAATGACATAAAATAACCTAAAACTTATGGTTATTTCGAAGGTTTTGGGTATTTTAGGCCAGTTAAAAAGTTTCGGGGTAGTTTAGTCATTCAAATGGATTTGGCGTATTTTGGTAATTTTGGAGGTTTCAGGGTTTTTTTGCACATTCTAGAATATTTGAGGGCATTTTGGTCATTTTTACTATTTTGGGGATATTTTTTTAATCATTTTACAGGTTTTAGGGATATTTTGGTCATTTTAGAGGTTTTGAAGTATTTTAGGTCATTTTAGAGGTTTTCAAGATTATTTTGGTCATTCAAGAGGTTTCAAAGTATTTTGGTTATTCAAGAGGTTTCAGAGTATTTTGGTTGTTTCGAAGTTTTAGGGAGTATTTTGGTAATTTTAGAGGTTTTGAGATATTGTTTTGTCATTTTTGAGGTTTCAAGACATTTTTCGTCATTTTAAAGGTTTTGGGAGTATTTTGGTTATTTTAGAGGTTTTGATGGTATTTTGGTAATTTAAGAGGTTTCAAGTGCATTTTGGTCATTTTACAAGTTTTCGGGGGGTATTTTAGAGGTTTTTTGATATTTTAGTAATTCTCATGATTAAAATAAATTTTTTTAGTATGGGCAATTTTGTCGATTCAATAATTATTATATCCCCACTAATAAGTAATGTAATATCATTCTATTTAAGAATGTGGTGTAATTAAGGTGATATGATATATATCTTTTACTCTTAAATTACTGTAATGTTAAAAAAAAAATTATAAAATGAATCAAATACCTTAATGTTACGGTAAAATCCAAAACCAGATTAGCTAAACTTTTAATTTTTGGTAAAAAAAAAAAAAAAATCAACGTGCCATGTCAAACTCTATTATAATTAGAAGTCATTTGCTCTTTTTTTTGAGAGATTTGTTTTTATTTTGTTATTCCAAAGAGAGTTTTGTTTTTTTTTTTCTGAGGAAAGGACACCAACCTCAGATAAGAGCTAGGTGACCATTTTATTTTTTTGGGCTCTTTGGGCAATTTTTCCAAACGTGGGATGGTCGTTTTCAATTTTGTGGATAAAGGAAAAAAAAAATAATAATAATAAAAAGAAAAATTGGACCCAAAATTTTAAATCTTAATTCTTATAAATTAGTATATACTGTAGGGTATATTTGAGTCAAGCCCAAAAAGAATTGGCTAGGGGCTCAACAATTGGGAATCTCAAAGTAACGCATGAATAAAGCCGAAACTCAATGATCATTTGCCAGCAAAGATTGATAAAGCCGAAACTCAATGATTGTAGGTTGAACACTTGAAGTCAGCCAGGTCTATAACATCAAAGGAGAAGAAATCTTTTACAAAATTATCCCTCGCAAAAAGCTTATAGATAACCGTGCACGTGAA
The DNA here is from genome assembly GCA_019022515.1 of Quercus aquifolioides. Classification (NCBI taxonomy): domain Eukaryota; kingdom Viridiplantae; phylum Streptophyta; class Magnoliopsida; order Fagales; family Fagaceae; genus Quercus; species Quercus aquifolioides. The sequence continues at coordinate 39,029,533 of CM032333.1, forward strand.
GCAGAAAGGATTGAAAAAATTCCAAGCTATTAATTTGTGTGGGCTTGTCAAGTAATTAAAAGCTAGCGTTTTAGTTTAATTATCTACTGTTTGTCCATCTTATATTATTTATTCTCTCAATTTTATCTGTAATTAGATTTTAATTGTATACTCAATTTTGTGCTACGTATTTAATTTAATTTTTAATTTTGTATCAAGTAAATTATTAAATGTAAAAATCAAAGAGTACAAATTTAATTAGATTTTTAATTGAAGTCTAATTCTTCATTACGTGTCCATCTACTTTTTTTTTTTTTTTTTTAATAAATTTTTTTGTGGCAAATGAATTATTGGGTGCAAAACCAAAAAGTCTAAAATGAGAAACTATTACATATTCTAAAAATGCATGGTTTAAAAAATGTAAGTTGACGGGATCAACGAATCCGTCTCCCAATGACGATCTCATCAATTAGAACAAGGACATCGTCTGACGAGCCAAAGGAATACTCTCGTCATTGAAGAGGACAGCTATGCCATTCAATATGGAAAATTATACCTAGAGCGGTTACAGAACCAGCTGTATAAGCCGTTGGGGTACATTGAAGCCACACAACAGGGCATGAAACGTTACTAAGGAGAGCATTAAGGCCACCATAACTACTCCAACGGCTAGGAGCTGCAAAAGGATATATAAGGCCTTCACAATATCAACACAAGGTACAAAAAAATATACTCAGACAATTTCACTACTATACTGCAACTTTGATTTATACTTACAAATAAATTTCTTGATATTGACTTTGGCATCTAAGACGTTGTGGCAGGCACCACACCGATGACCATCCTTGAGAAGACATACACGTGAATTTTGAATTGACTCCATCTGCTAATTGACGAACTTACGCTTCATCAGTTTGGCGTCGTCTGTAGGGAACTTTGAGCATTTTTCGTATTCCAGTCCGAAAACACAGTTTCTATTTTTCAAATGGAGTCCAATCAAGATTCCGCAGCCTTGGCTCAGCAAGTCCAAGCTCTTGTGGCCACTGTTGAAGAACTTACTAGACAGAATCAAGAAATGAAGCTACGGCTTCAACAGGAGAAGAATCAGTCCAAGGGCAATCCAGAGGATGAGGGAGAGCCACAGGAGAAGTAATTAGCAAAGACCCACCACTCCTGACGAACAGAATTCAAATCCTCTGCGAGAGATGAGGAAAGAGATGGACGAGTTAAGAAATGCCATCAAGGAGAGAACGGACCGGAGCGTGGATAAAATGGTCAAAGCCACGGATTCACTGTTCACTACGACAGTCCTAGAGTGCCCAGTATCGACGAAATTTCGTCTTCCTCAAATTGAGCCGTTCGACGGGCTAAAAGACCCTCAGGATCATCTTAATACCTTTAAAACGACGCTGGGCCTCCAACAACCCCCTGACGAGATACTGTGTCGTTCCTTCCCCACTACTCTCAAAGGAGCTGCAAGAGAATGGTTCACAAAGTTACCAACGTCGTCCATTGACAGCTTTGACCAGTTGAGCAACGCCTTCTTACGTCACTTTATTGGGGGGCAGCGCCCTAAGAGGCCAGCAGACTACTTACTTACCATTAGGCAGGGAGAGAAAGAAACCCTGAGGTCTTACGTTAAACGCTTCACTCGGGAAACCCTGGAAGTAGACGAAGCTGACGATAAGGTGCAGCTGATGACTTTCAAAGCAGGATTAAGGTCCAGAGATCTCGTGGCTTCGCTTGCGAAGAATCCTCCAAAAAAGATGGCAGAGATGCTCCTGAAGGCGCAGAAATACATGAATGCTGAAGACGCATTAGTAGCTATAAAGGAGGTAGAGAAGCTAGGAGACAACGGGAGGAAGGACGTCGAGCATAGGGGGCAGAAGAGGGAGCGTCCATATCGTCGGACCAATGACTTGAACAGAAGGAGAGACAATAAAAGCTCTCGAACGGTAAAAGTTACCCCTCTAATTATGCCTGTTAACGAAATTTTAACGTAGATTAAGGACGTGCACTTCCTTAAATGGCCAAGGCCATTGCATTCATCTCCCAACGTTCATGACAAGAACAAGTACTGTTGGTTTCACAAAGACTATGGTCACTACACCGAAGACTGTCGGGATCTTAAAGATCAAATAGAAGAGTTGATAAGGAAATGAAAGTTACAAAGGTATGTGAAGAAAGGGGAGTCTAGCAGATTCCGGGACGGTAACAAAAATCAGAAGGGATCCTCGTCTAGAGATGAAGATAACACCTCCCAGCCTCCCCAGGATATTATCGGGAAAATTAATACAATAGTAGGAGGATCGTTCCTGGGTGGGTCATTCAAATCCCTCAGGAAAGTATGTCAAAGTCACGTAAACAGCGTCTACATGATACCTCCATCCAAGCAAAGACGGACAGACCAGGATATGTCTTTCAATGAAGCAAATGCCAGGGGAGTGAAGCAGCCTCACAATGATCCTTTGGTTATAATGTTGACTATTGAGGGATTCAACACCAAAAGGATCCTCGTAGACAACGGTAGCTTCGCAAACATCATCTACCTCCCTTTTTTTTAGCAGCTAAAGTTAGATCCAAAGAGACTGTGCTCATTTGACTCCCCTCTCATTAGTTTCAGTGGAGATAGAGTATATCCCAAGGGTATAGTGACGTTGACAGTAACAGTGGGGACTTACCCGAGGCAGTTAACCCGTTAAATAGACTTCTTGGTGGTAGATTGCCTCTCATCTTACAATGTGATTATTGGGAGGCCCACACTCAACAAATGGAAGGCAACCACGTCCACCTATTGCTTGAAGGTGAAGTTCCCAACGGACAGCGGGGTCGGAGAAGTAAAAAAGGATCAGGTCTTGGCCAGAGAATGCTACCAAGCCATCTTGACTGCGAAGGAGAATCACACATGGATGATTGAAGAGAAAGAAGAAGACAAAATGGAAGCCTTGGAAACAATGGAACTCGACGAAGGAGAGGCAACCAAGATAACGAGGATAGGGATGAGGATAAGTCCTGAGATGAAATCAAGGCTCGTCCAGTTCCTAAAAGAGAACCAAGATGTCTTCGCCTGGAGCCATGAGGACATGCCAGGCATATCCCCAGAAGTCATTCAGCATAAGTTGAACATGGACCCAGAGAGGAAGCCCGTCAAGCAGAAACGAAGAGTCTTTGCTCCAGAACTAGACAAGGCGGTTACAGACGAAGTTAACAAATTGTTGACGGCAGGGTTCATCCGAGAAATATACTGTCTTGATTGGCTCGCAAACGTTGTCCTAGTGAAGAAAGCAAATGGGAAGTGGAGAATGTGTGTGCACTTCATGGACTTGAACAAAACATGCCCGAAGGATAGTTTTTCTCTACCAATGATAGACCAGCTTGTGGATTCTACTACTGGACATAAGTTGCTGACATTCATGGATGCTTTCTCAGAATACAACCAGATAAAAATGGCCGAGGACGATCAAGAGAAGACTGCTTTCATCACAAGCCAGGTGCTCTATTGTTATAAGGTAATGCCTTTTAGATTAAAGAATGCAGGAGCTACTTACCAGAGGTTAGTGAATAAAATGTTCAGCAAACAGATCGGCAGGAATATGAAAGTATACGTGGATGACATGCTCGTCAAGAGTAAGGAAGAACTTGCCCATCTAGATGACCTGAAGGAGACGTTCGCCACCCTCAAACAATACCAGATGAAGTTGAATCCTAATAAGTGTGTCTTTGGTGTAGCTTCAGGCAAATTCTTAGGATTCATGGTGTCCCAAAGAGGAATAGAAGCAAACTCGGAAAAGGTGCAAGCCATAATCAACATGGCATCACCTAGGACTGTCAAGGAAGTCCAAAAGCTCACAAGAAGAATTGCAGCTCTTAATTGGTTCGTCTCTAGGGCGATGGACAAATGCCTCCCTTTATTCAAGACCTTGAAGCAGGCATTCGCCTGGACAAATGAGTGTGAAGCAGCGTTTCAAGAACTCAAGCGTTATTTGAGCAACCCACCCCTCTTGAGTCCTTCCAAAGAAGGGGAAAACCTATATTTATACTTGGCAGTATCAAATACAGCCGTGAGCGCAGCTCTGATTCGAGAAGAAGACAAGAAACAGCTCCCAGTTTACTACGCCAGCCAAGCTTTCCAAGGGGCTGAGTCCAAGTATCCAAAGATTGAGAAGATTGCATTCGCGTTAATAGTTGCCTCACGAAAACTGAGACAGTATTTTCAAGCAAATCCAATCCTGGTGATAACAGACCAACCTATCAAAAAGTCCATGAACAAACTTGAAGCAGCTGGAAGAATAGTCCAGTGGGCAATTAAACTCAGTCAATTTAACATCGAGTACCATCTTAGGGCAGCCATTAAGGCACAAGCCTTGGTGGACTTCATCGCCGAGTTCACTTCCCCGGACGAGGATGATCTCAACAACGAGACCGAGAAATGGACGATACAGACAGATGGTTCGTCAGCCCGAAAGAGGGGGGGGAGGGGTAGGGGCCGTCATAATCACCCCAAATGGAGAAGTACTAAAGTATGGAGTTCAGCTGAAATTTTCGACCACCAACAATGAGGCCGAGTACGAAGGAATCCTGACGGGATTGAGACTCAGAAAGGTGTTTGAGACTAAGAACTTGTTAGTCCAAAATGATTCAAAACTGGTAATTGGACAAATCAAGGGAGAATACGAAGCAAGGGAAGAGAGAATGCAGAAGTACCTCAGGCTGACGAAACATCTGACTCAGGATTCAATGAAGTGGAATTTGTACAGATACCTAGAAGCCAGAATATGGTGGCAGACGAAGTCTCAAAGATAGCATTGTCAGAGGAAGGGGCGACGAGCGTGGACTTGATGATGAAAATCCAGAAAAACCTCAGCATTAAAGAAGTTCCAACATTCGCAATCCAGAGCACAAAGAGCTAGATGACGCCCATCGTATCCTTCCTCTAGGATGGGCACCTCCCTATGAATACAGACGAGGCCAGGACGATCAAGAAGAGGGCAGCTAGATTCACGATCCTCAATGACACCCTATACAAGAGAGGCTTCTTCATGCCTTACTTGAAGTGTGTTAACGAAGGAGAAGCCAAGTACATCCTGGAAGAGATCCATGAAGGAGTTTGTGGGGACCATGCTGGCCTTAGATCCCTGGTGAGCAAGATCATTCAAACAGGTTATTTCTGGCCTACTATGCTGGTGAACGCATCAGAGTTCGTCAAGAAGTGTGACAAGTGTCAACGGTTCGGGAATGTCCAACGACTTTCGGCAGAGAGACTGATGACGATAACGTCCCCGTGGCCATTTACACGATGGGGAATCGACATCGTCGGCCCACTACCCCTAGGCAAAGGTCAGGTAAAATTCTTACTAGTTACTATTGACTACTTTACGAAATGGGTTGAAGCAGAGCCACTGGCGACCATCATTGAAGCAAGGATCCGAAGCTTCGTGTGGAAGAATATAATTTGCAGGTTCAAGATTCCGAGGACTATCATATCAGATAACAGACGACAGTTCGACAGCCAAGGTTTCAAGGACTTCTGTTCAGGCCTGGGCATCAAGAACCAGTTTTCATCGCCAGGACATCCACAGGCAAATGGGCAGACGGAGGTGATGAACTGTACACTACTCAAGATCATAAAAACCAAGCTAGATGATGCAAAGGGTGCCTGGCCAGAAGAATTGCCCAATGTCTTGTGGGCTTACAGAACCACAGCGAGAATCCCGACAGGAGAAACCCCCTTCAGACTCACCTACGGCACTGAAGTAGTAATCCCGGTCGTGGTAGGAGTAACCAGCACCAGGTGAGAAGTATTCAACGAAGAAACCAATGATGATCGTTTGCGACTCAACCTGGACTGTCTAGATGAAGTGAGGGACAAAACTTGCAGCAGAATGGCGGAGTACCAGCAGAAGATGACTGACTATTACAACAGAAGGGTACAACTCAGGCGACTTGACATTGGCGACCTCGTCCTGCGCAAAGTAACCCCTGCGACCAGAGATCCTGCTCAAGGAAAGCTCAGCCCTACATGGGAAGGACCCAACCAATTTATTCATTACTCCAGATAGGGTGGCTATCACCTAGAAACCCTAGACGGACAAAGACTCTCGAGGCCATGGAACATTGAACACTTGAAGAAATACCATCAATAGATGTAACAGTTAAATGTATTCATTATTGAAATTAATAAATGAGTTATTCAGCTAATGTTTCTCTGCAAGTAGGTCTATTCAATTATAAGTCACCAAAAGCCTAAAAGACTAAGTAACAAGATTCCACCTTGACGGATGTAAGTTACTGACGAACACGAAGAATGAAAACATCCCTAAGAAGGATGCAAGTCATAAAAGCCTAAAAGGCTAAGTAACAAGATTCCGCCTTGACGGATGTAAGTTACTGACGAACACGAACGATGACAACATCCTTAAGAAGGAGGCAAGTCACAAAAGCCTAAAAGGCTAAGTAACAAGATTCCGCCCTGACGGATGTAAGTTACTGACGATGCAATAGAATCAGAACAACTAAAAATTTTTACTAAGTACAAGACACTGACGAATGCCAGACAACACAAGCAAGTCATGAAAGAATAAATCCACAATCACAACGACAAGTAAGTATGCAACCTCAAGTTTAAGTTAAAGGCAATTACCAGTGTTCTTACATCTAAAAGCCCATAAATGCTGGGCTAAAAATACTGTTCCCAGAGCAGATTAAAAGAAAATTGTTTTGAAATTAGATTTACAACAAGCCCAAAACGGGCAATAACCAAAAAATAGAGAAGAAAATTCTTGCAAGTAACAGATTCAGACATCGGCGATTGTGGGGGGGTCACCAGCAGGGGCACCATCAACAGGAGCATTCTTAGGGACGTCGCCTTCGAGAACGGAGGATTGGGAAACCTCTTCAATTGCCATTTCCTTGTCCACCTCCTCCAGGTCCAAGCTCTCCATATCAACTCTCGTGGGGTGTTTGGCTAGATACCTTCTGAGAAGCATAAACCCTTTAAAGTACCAACTGAAGAGCACCGTGTTGTATTCATCAGTAGTCTGGAAGGCTTCAACAGATCTGGCAGCAATCGTTTTGAGCGACTCCTTGGCATTTAGAAGTTGCTCGTCCTTTTCCAAAGTCAGCTGACGCTCAACTCTAAGGTCGTCATTCAGAGTCTTGACTTTCTCCTTCAAAGTGGTGGCCTTGTCCATAGAATCAATAAGAATTTTCTTCAACTTAGAATTCTCCTTCTCCAAAGCCTCCATTCTGGACGAGATTGACGCCAACTTGGCCCCTTGGGTCATATACTCAGAGGTAATGTGGAGACTTTCCCCCAATACCTAAAAAGGGATTGAAAACCATCAGCAAAACTAAGAAAGGAACAGAGACTAAAAGCTGCACAAACAAGTTACCTGAACAATTTTATGGACATGGCGAGCAGCAACGTCACTGAAAGGCACGCCTGAGAAAACCTTTAAATCCTCTGCAGTAACGACCCCATGAGCCCTTTCTACAACCAATCTTTCGTCATCCCAAACGGTGGACGAGCTCAAATCAATCTTCTCTTTTTCTTTATCAGACATGCGTTGCCTCTTTGAGGCAGGAGAAGGAAGCTCCTCGATCGAACTTGAAGGAGAAGCCGTCCTCGTCGTCCCAGTTCCAGAGATAATGGGAGTAACGGAAGCAGTCAGAGTGACGAAAGGATTCTTCCCAGTAACACGCACCGTCTTTTTCCCTATATTTGACAAATGCTCATCCTTCTTTGCCCTCATCTTAGCATACATATCCTTGTTGAATTTGGTCATCATTTCTGCAAAAGGGAATCACACATAAATAAAAAAAAAAAAAAAAAAAAAAAAAAAAATCAACAATCAGTACTGACGAAACGAAAACTCACTCTTCTTTCCCTCGATATTGATGTTGCACAAGACGAAGGAGGATGGGTCAGGACCTAGATTGTAGAAGGCAAGGGTACGCGGGTCTACAAGGTCGTCCTAACTTTCAATCATCTTGGCATATTCCATCGCCTGCTCGATACGCTCCCTATGCCTGCTCTTGAGCTTAGGCCTCCTCTTAACTGCAAGAAACAAAAGGAGTCAATAAATGATAACATCACAAGGCGACTGAATTAAAGTGACGAAAAAGGAATACTGACGCACTAAAGTCGGGGTTCCCCACCGACGAAGCAACCTCGGGACATCACCCCAGTCCCTGCCAGAAGGAGTCTCAAAATCATCCCCGGACACAAAGAAAAATCTTAATTTTCAGTACTTGAAGGACGAAGGTAAACCCCTAACTATCCTAGTTCTCCTCTCCCAAGGTACCAACTCATAATAACCATATTCCTTAGATTCCTTCAAACGATATAAATAAACAAGTTCACCAACTTTAATCGTATCCCCGTTGGCGGCCAACCATATCTCCATGCAATTGACCAAGATCCTCCATGAATTAGGCATAAGTTTCCCTGGAGTAATACCAAAGTAATCTAAAAGCTCCATCAGGAACGGATGGACGGGGAACCTAAGCCCACAGGTGAAAGCAGCCTCATAGAAACATACTTCACCGGGGAAGAAATGACAGGCCCTATCCTCATCACTGGGCAGGCAAACTCAGACCCTATCTGGAAACTGAAATCGATCCTTAAACCTACCCACGGTTTTAGCATCCAGCCCACATGTCTCCTCGAGGGCGTAGAAAGCCCTAACCACTTGAGGAATAGAGACGGCCGTATCTCTCTCTGCTGGGCCGTCGCTAGACGACAACCTAGTCTCGAGTTCACTCGACCTAACCTCTGACATCGCCTCTCCCTCTCTCACCAGACCTTCGAATCAATCAATTGATTGACGCAACAAAGGCAACAACTAGGCTAATGCCACACCCAGACTATTTCCCTCAAAAACAAAATCCTCTAGATTTGGAAAAACACCCAAAGATCCTCTTAAACGCGCGAAAAGGAAGGAAATCGAAGGGCAAGCTATCCTAACCTCAGAACTACTAAGCATGATAACCCAGGAAAAGACAAGAACAAAGGGAAATAATACCAACTACATCCCCAGAAAACCCAAAAACAAAAGGAAAGGGAAGGGGGAAGAAGAAAGGAAATCAGAAATTATAGTGCAACAAAAAAGGAAAAACAAAACAAGAAAAAGAGGAGAAAAATACCTTCAAAATGGCAGACAAAAGAAAGCACCACCACCTAACACACCGGTTCGAAGAAGAGTTGCAGAAGGAAATTAGTAAAGAAAATGCTCAGAGCAATGATTAGGAGTTTTTGAGAATGGTAAAAACAAAAATGGGAAGAAAAGAAGTTTAAAAACAAGGCTCGGAAAACTGAGAACTAGCGGGAAACTCAATAGTCCCACAAATTGGAGCATTAACCCCACTAATCAGAATATGCCACGTAAGCCACAACCTGCGAAGCGCTGCCACCATGCATTTAAAACGGAGCGAAACCCCAAGAGTCGCTTACAGCTCATAAACCTTTCATATTCTATGGTCGTCATGACACATTATGACGACCACATAATCGGGGGCAACTGACGGGACCAACGAATCCGTCTCCCAATGACGATCTCATCAATCAGAACAAGGACATCGTCTGACGAACCAAATGAATACTCACGTTATTGACGAGGACAACTCTGCCATTCAATATGGCCAATTATACTCGGAACGGTTACAGAACCAGCTGTATGAGCCGTTGGAGTACATTGAAGCCACATAACAAGGCATAAAACGTTACTAAGGAAAGCATTAAGGCCACCATAACTACTCCAACGGCTAGGAGTTGCAAAAGCATATATAAGGCCTTCACAATATCAACACAAGGTACAAAAAAATATACTCAGACAATTTCACTACTATACTGCAACTTTGATTTATACTTACAAATAGATTTCTTGATATTAACTTTGGCATCGGAGATGTTGTGGCAGGCACCACACCGGTAACCATCCTTGAGAAGACACACACGTGAATTGTGGATTGACTCCATCTACTGACTAATGAACTTACGCTTCATCATAAGTTAATCCAATGTATAATTTGAATCTCTTCTAAAAAAAATTATAATTTGAACTATATAATTTTGATTGTTTTTAATTGTACTTGTGCATATGCACTAAGCTGCACACTAGTTTCAAATAATATGCAGGCCAAGGGTTCAAATGAATCCCTGGCTTGGCCAATTTTTTTTTAATATATAATTTTTAAAATTTTATTATGAGCCCCTAAAATAAAAATTTAAACACTTTGACCCTAAATTTTGTTTAAACCCAACTAAAATAAGCTTGAATATAATTATGATAATGGTACTTTCACTATATTTTGACAACAGTAAAGATATAACTGGTTTTTATTTGAACTCATAACTGATATCACTTCTTTACCTTTTATTTTGCTAAATAAACCTTCTCTTTGGGACTCTGGCTTACTTTGCCATTGACAGCGAAATAAAGTTATTTTTCCTTGCATTTTTCTTCTTCGTTAGCAAAAAATTACACCACCGTTATTTGCTTCATCCAATTTAGCAATCAATTCATTTTTTTAAATTTTGATCTTTTTAAATTTAGCTTTTAATTTTGCAGAAATTTTAAGAGATTTCATACAAAATTTATAAAGCTTACAATAGGCATCTTAAATCTCAACATCATCATTCATCACAAGACCATGCAAATCAAAACAATCAACAGTTTTTATGACAACGAGGGTCAATGGATCACACAACAATGATTAAAACATAATCAAATTGTGCTCGCTCTGATACCACTTGTTAGGCTATAGATTAACCCTGATTAATTAATTTAGTTACCCAAATTGATTAATTAGGTCAAATTACATGCAAATCGTGGAAGTACCATAAATCATCAAATAAACTAAGTGTAGTGGAAAATAAATAGACATAGTGATCTGTTGACAAAAAACCTCTTGCAACGCAAAAACCCCCACCAGGTGACTAACACCATGCAACTGAATGATTGTTGTTGGCTGCAAAGTTTTTCACTCCAAAGCACATTGAAGATCTGAAGGCACCTGGTTACAAAACCCTAAGGCGCACAAAACGCAGTAGTTTCTCACAGAGTGTATGAGTTCTCTAATTGAGGCTTTGTGTCTTTGATGACTTTTAAAATAACCCTTTTATATTGTCTAGGGTTGTAAAGAGAGAAACCTTAATTATCCAAGTCATCATGGACCGAATATTAGATCTGAGAATTCTGAAATTGTAGATCTTGATAGATCAATCTTGTGTTGAGCTTGTGTCAAGCTTCTTCATTAAACCTCGATAGATGCTAGTGTTGAGCTTCACTAAATCAGCTTTTCTTCACTTGTTTCTTGGATCAATTTTCATGTCTTTAACGATACCATTTGTTATGTTTGAGCAACATACTTCTTGATACATTAAATTTAATTTAGATCTACCTAATTACAAGTAAATTGCATTTTGTCAAAAGATAAGCCAATACATAGAAAATATGACCCTAACAGATACCACCAACGCCCAACAGAACATGCTACTACTCAACCCCATTATCATATTTCTGCATTTTAGGAAATATAGAATTGTCATTGATGACGAAAAAACATCTCAAACAATACCCCTAGAGTATTTTATAATTTTCAACTAGTTGGGTGTCATTTACCTTATTTATGCTTTCTCTTTGAACCAATTTTGCAATTTGAATTGACATTTTTTTTGGGTGTTTTGGATTAAATTCTGTCAAAAAAAAAAAAAAAAAAAATCCTATAATGCTATATTTTGCTTAGAATAGGCCCATAAATGAATTCTTTGTACTGCTTCTAAATAAGATTTAAGCTCAAACCAAGTGCTTATCTTTTTTTCAAGAACGGGATTGATTTGTTTAATTAAGCCCAATTATTTCTTTATATATATATATATATTTTTTTTTCTTTTTCTTTTTTTTGAGCCAGCAGACTCATTACGAGAAACTGAACTGCATTAGAGTGTGTATTTGAATCAATTTGAGCATTCATGAATGTTTAAAGCTCAAACTCATCAAATCTAAACACCATGGAAATACAAATCATGTCAGTGTGAAAGACAAACTAGCTCACATTCAATTGGGCCATATCTTCAAACCAAGGTTATTCATATTGAATACGGCTTGTGTTCAGTGCTTTTTGCATTGGACACACTACACTTGTCCAAAACTGGAAATGTGTTTGAATGACACAAGCTTCACCAATTCATATTCTATTGATGCAAATATTAAAATTTTTTTGTCAATAATGTGCTTAGGAGTTAGGACTAAGGGTGTCAATGTTGACCCAACCTGCGAACACGACACAAGTTTTTGCGGGTTAGGGTTAAACTTTAGCAGGTTTGGGTCATAAACGAGTCAACCCAAAAGCGACTCGATAAGAAATGTGTCATAAGCAGGTCAGCCCGCGTGACCTGTAATAGACAGGTTTGACACGCCAATTTATTTGTGTCAACCCAAAATGACTCATTTAACACAACCCATTTAACTCATATAACAAATAAATATTCATTTTATTTTAGATTTGTCAAATTCCTTTTATATCCAACCTATATTTTAAACTTAAAAACTGATGATGCCGAAAAAATCACCAGTAAACCACACTCTTTTCGCATACTCGAAGCAACACCTACACAACACAAAAGCTGAAGACCTTAAGAGGAGTACCGGTGTGATACCGGCCAAATACCCTTCAAATGTCAAGTTAGAAATTCTCACAGCTCTAAAGTGCAAGAGCAGGGTCAATTATGCGTACCTTGATTTGTGAGGGTATTGGGGCTTTTATAGTAGTAGAGGGTTGACCATCTCTTCCTTGGACTAGAAGTCCTTTCCTTATAGGAAACCTCATGAGCGTATATTACGGAATCCTTTCCTTGTAGGAGACTAAGACTAAGCATGGGATACAAGACATTTCCTTATATACTCATGCGTGGTGATCAAGTCAATGATACATTGGAGCCGTCAGCTTTAGGGTCGTCAGCTTTGCTTACTCCCTCGTCAGGGTCGTCAGTTTCGCCTACTCCCTCGTCGGGGTCTTCAGCTTCACCTACTCCCTCTTTGGGGTTGTTAGCTTTGCCTACTCCCTCGTTAGGGTCATCAGTTTCGCCTACTCCCTCGTCGGTGTTGTCAGCTTTGCCTACTACCTCGTTAGGGTCTTCAGCTTCGCCTACTACCTCGTTAGGGTCATAAGCTTCGCCTACTCCCTTGTCGGGGTCGTCAGCTTCGCCTACTACCTCGTCAGGGTCTTCAGCTTCGCCTACTCCCTTCAGCTTAGTAGTGTCAGCTTTCCATAAGTTAACCCCGTCTTTCTAAAGTTGTAGACATCCTAAAGCTGTTTGACTGCCATTTATGACAAGTGAGGCCGATGGGTCTATTTTGAACGTCGCTTCATGATACTATATTCATGAGTATTCACATTCACAATTTTACCCTTATAAAAAACAAAAGTGAGTAATTACAAAAATTTGCAAGTGATATAATTGGAAATTGAAACATTATAAACCCAGTCATGATTAGTATACAGTTTGCACTGACTCTTTCAATATTAATACTTAGCATTTGGCAAGTTCTGTTTATTGAACTATGTTACTTTGAATTTAGGTTAAAGTGTATGCACTTCTTTTAGAGTGTAAAGAACTTATTTCTAAATGGATGTTATATTTTTGTTGAATTATGCTATTTTGAATGTGGGTTGAAGGCTTGAAGTGTATGCATTACTTTCAGGATGTAAAAAACATATTTTTATATAGATGCTATATTTAATATTAAGTAAGTTGAAATGGGTTGTATCACATCCGTGTTAACCCAACACGACCCATTTATTAAATGTGTCGAGTGAGTCAGTTCGTGTCAACCCACTTCATTAACAAGTCGGGTTATGGTTGAAGAGTCATGATACGATTATTAAATAGGTCGGGTTCAGGTTGAGGCATTTAGTTGAATACCCCTATCTCGATATTACACGAACTTGACACGCTAATCCAAATTGACACCCCTAGTTAGGATTGAGACAAAAAAAAAAAAAAAAAAAACCTAGCCATTAAGGTGAAGCTCCAGTTAAGCATTATGTAATTTCAACAACTTGTGTGTCTATCTCGTTGGGAGTCAACATGAGAGATTCATTGGATTCTTCAGAGGGTGCTTGCGGTTGTTTGGAATTGAAAACTCTCTCGGAACCAGTTACATAAAATGTGGATGGCATGAGAAGTGTAATTTGAAATTGATCCAAGAAATTCTTGATTACACTTGAGAATCGGTTTGTACAAGCCATAAACTAAACATATGAGGATAAATACACATATGGTAAAGACGAACCACCCAAAGGGAGGAATAAGGATCAAAAGCAGCAAGTCAGACACAAAAGCTGCAGGAATAAGACCCCTTTAAAGTAAGGAAGATATCTTGGGTTAGAAGTCAGTAGTTTGCTGCTACCAATGCTCTAGTACATGTACAATCATCTATTGTTAAGAGAAACATGATTACACCAACTTAGATGATAAACAACGAGTATGCTTTGGACAAAACAACATGGGATGAGGTAGTCAAAACCTAGCCCAGCCTATCCCTGCCTATCGTTCCATCAAGGTAGGGAAAATTCATACAGGATAAAACGAGTCTTTTAGCTAAATATTGCTAAAATTAAAACATATTTGCGTTATAGGTACTGTTTGAAGTTATTTGTGAAAATGAGGAGAGAGATTGAATTTCAGCAATACCGTTGCCGAAATTCAACAAAAAGTGGGAGAGAGAATGAGAAAAAGGAGGATAGAGAAAGGCAATTGTCAGAACAAGAAAACCTTGAATTTCGGCAACAGTGTTGTCGAAATTCATCTGCCCAAATTTCCTGTGCTGCCCGGATGTGTGAGAAGTGCAATAATGCGTGAGCGCCAAAAAAAAAAAAAAAGTAATTGTGGCAATGGTATTGCCGAAAATGGTAGGGAAAAAAAAAGTGAATGCGGAAGAATTAAAGAAAAATATAATGTGCTACGTACACAATATTTTTACAATATTTTCACAATAAATCACAAGTAACTAGTTATTATTAGTTCAAATTTAAATTTGACATTGACATTACTATTTTAATTTAACAATAACAACAAGTAACAACCTGATACTTAGCATTTGTTGTAAAAATATTGTAAAAATTGTGTGCACTTATTATTTCTTTAAAAAAAAAAAAGTGTAATGGATTTGCCGAAAATTTTGTGGCAATTGTGGCTTGCCGAAAATGGGAGGAAAAAAAAAATTTCAATAGGTTTGTGGCAATTTTTTTTTTGGCAATTGTGACAATGTCATTGACGAAAATGGGAAAAAAAATAAAAACTTTTTTTTTCCTAATTGTGGCAATGTCATTTCCGAAATTCGGGCAATGCTAAAAAAAAAAAAAAAAAAAAAATTTCCCCAATTGTGGCAATGGCGGCAATGACATTGTCACAATTGCCAAAAAAAAAAATTGCCACAAACCTATTGAAACTTTTTTTTTTCTCCCATTTTCGGCAAGCCACAATTGCCACAAAATTTTCGGCAAATCCATTACACTTTTTTTTTTTTAAAGAAATAATAAGTGCACACAATTTTTACAATATTTTTACAACAAATGCTAAGTATCAGGTTGTTACTTGTTGTTATTGTTAAATTAAAATAGTAATGTCAATGTCAAATTTAAATTTGAACTAATAATAACTAGTTACTTGTGATTTATTGTGAAAATATTGTAAAAATATTATGTACGTAGCACATTATATTTTTCTTTAATTCTGCCGCATTCACTTTTTTTTTTTCCTACCATTTTCGGCAATACCATTGCCACAATTACTTTTTTTTTTTGTTTGGGCACTCACGCATTATTGCACTTCTCACACATCCGGGTAGCACAGGGAATAATTTGGGCAGATGAATTTCGACAACACTGTTGCCGAAATTCAAGGTTTTCTTGTTCCTGCCAATTGCTTTTCTCTTTCTTCCTTTTTCTCATTCTCTCTCCTACTTTTTGTTGAATTTCGGCAACGGTGTTGCCGAAATTCAATCTCTCTCCTCATTTCCACAAATAACTTCAAACAGTACCTATAACGCAAATATGTTTTGATTTTAGCAATATTTAGCTAAAAGACTCGGATAAAACAGGGTAGGTTTGACCGAGTGGGGCAAGGAATTTTTGTCATCCATAAAATTTTGAAATGCTTATCTATTTTTGAAAAGATAAAAAATAAAATAAAAGTGCTTTGTAGCTAAACTAACACTTTTAGGTGTTTCCAACTAAAATGTCTAAGATTCAAATCTACTCTTTCTCACCTATCAAATTATCAAAGAAGAAAATAGAAAAATAAAAAGAACTAACGCAAAATATTTTTGTACAGATTTTAAATAAATGGGGTAAAAGTCTAGAAAAGGTTTCTCTCCAAACTCCTCTTATATCATTTTATTGGATGTGAATTTTGAAAATTTAAACATTGGATTGCACGTTCATATGATATCCTCAACGCTTGTAGATTGTAGGATTCTAAATGGAAAAGGAGCTTAACCAAAGTTTTATAATCCAATTCTTTCCAATTTTTACCACCTCAAGGCCTAGGCCTAAAACCCCCACTAGAAAAGGGGGGGAAAAAAAAAATTACCCCTTAAAATAGTTGTGCACTTTTTTTTAGTAGTGATGCTAAGAATAACACAAATTTATTATAAGATTACAAATTGACTTGTCATCAATCATAAAAAAGAAATTTAAACATTCATTAATTAGGTTGTTGAAATTTATAGATCATAGTCATTGTCATATCATATTGTGAACATTTTGTAATAATTTAATACATTTTCCCTTTTCATTTTTATCAAGACTTCCAAAATACGATAGCAATAGCAACATAACCCAATTGAAACCCTAAAATGTTTCAAATGCATTAAAATTGATGGTTCAACTATGATATTCAATTCTTTATATGAAATTAAAATTAGTTAAGTTGGTATTATTCATCAAACTATGTATGAAATTAACATTATTTAAGTTGGTATTATTTATCAAACTATGTATTTGATGTATCAAATTAACCTTGATTTGATTAGTATTAAATAATTTTATTTTATTAATATTTACATAAAAATGCTTTACATTTTTTTTTTTTTTTTTTAGCATTAGGCTCCAAATTATGTTGGGCCACCCATGTTTTAACTAAATTTGAGACCTGATATTTATTTATTTTTAAAAATCTATGTAAACCACGCAAACAAAATAAATGAATAATGAATTTTTTAAATGCATGTGACTCATATGAGTCACATCTAATGTAATAATAGTTGCACTAAATTCACCATGAAGCTTGCTTGCTAGGAAGAAAAATTTATGATTTCAAAACCTGAAACAGGCCATACGTGCTTGAAAAATGTGGATTGAAAGTTTTGCAGTCATTTATTTACAGTTGTATGAGAAAATTAATTCGCGGTAGAGATATAATTTTGGAAGAGTGGTGATGGGATTGAAACTAGATTTGGCCAGTGAAGAAGAGGGAGTGACCATACTCATAAATCATGATTGTCTTAAACAAACCAAGTTAACTTTGTTGGGCTAGTTCAGCAACGTGGGTTTTGTTCTGCATATTATTTTGGGCTTCTTATTGTACCAATTTTGCAGCTTGAACAACTGACTTTGTAAATCCATCATACCTAGTTTTGAAGTTATTTTTTATTTTTATTTTTTTGAGAAAGAGTTTTGAAGTGATTTGATTGTAGTAAGAATACATTTGAATTTTTTGGACCCATCAGGCCATCACTATATGATTTGGGCCCAATCCATGTGTTGGCCATTTTTCTTTCTAGAAAGAACCCAAACAACTTCTTTATTTAAGGCCAGTTTTCTCTTTTTTAGGGTCATGATAAACTAAAATGTCAATAGACTGCGTATTCAAATCCATGTGTTTTTATCAATTATCTCTTTAAGTAATTGCGTTTAAGGATTTGAAGCTAAATTAAACACAATAACAACTTTCCAAAAATATTTTTGAATGAAAAAGATAATGTCATTAAACCAAAAAGAGAATATAAACAACTCAAAACTCAGCAGCACCTAGCAGCAAAGCTACAAACAAAGCTCAGCCCACACAAAAGGACTATGCTGTCCTAGAACCCTAATGGCTGATAACATACGCAACCAAGGTCAATCTCCAACCACAACCGAGCCTACCAACTTGACTCCTTAACTACAATTTATCTCAAAGCTTACAGATGAAGACCAAGATAAGTTAAGCAGCTGAAGAACCCGCTTGACATGGATTCATAGAGAATCACAAAGCTCTCTGTATCCACCCAACATCAATCGAGACAAATTTTATTATTCCTTTGCCTCTAAATGTGATACCATTTTTTAAATCTATCTATAAGAGAGAAATTTATTTTGTACATCTACTATACCATGCTTCCTGCTCACATAAGGATGAACCCCGTAAATAGAGTCAACCATAGACCATAGTATAGTAGTACTAGTATACCAAATGTACTAAATTAGAAACATGTGATCTCTCTAGACATTATTTACCGATCCCAGCACATGTTTCTCCTTCATGTTGAGAGTAGGCATTGAGGATCCACTGGATTCTTGCAAAGGTGCTGTCCAAATTGTTTGGAAACTCTGTCGAAACCAATCACATAAACCGTGGAAATTCTGTTGAAACCAATCACATAAACCGTGGAATGCCTCAGATGTGGAGTGCCACATTGGTTCAAGAATTTCTTGACAGCGTTGGAGAATCTCTCTGCGTGACCGATAAAGTAACAATACTATAATAGATGCACATATAGTGAAGATGAACCACCCAAAAGGAGGAGCAAGCATCAACAAAATTAAATCACAGGCAAGAACTCCAGAAATGAGAAACACGCCCTTGAAGAAGGGGAGATGGATTATGTTGAAATTCGGTAGTATTGTCACTGCCATTGATATAGTGAAGATGCATACATCTATTATTAAGAGTAACATGATTGCACCATGTATGTCAAATAGAGATACATCTGGGCTTTGATACTTCCATCCAAGAAAGGTAAGCAGAGATCCAAGCGTAAAGCCAAAAACAGCAAGCCATTTGGTGTATGAATGGAGTTCTTGCTCATTTCTAAAAATAGAATACAAATTGCTTCAGAATACATACATAATACATCATACAGTTTAAAATGAAATTAAATCAACCTGTATCACAGTGCATTTGCAAATTTGGCATGTATTAAGACGGTGAAGATACTAATTGTCTCAATTTTCAACAAAGTTGGACTTGGAACGGACTAACCAAATATTTGTCTTATGCTTAAAAATGCAGCTAACTTATTTCATAATTGTACCAGAAGTAGTGAAGTGAATCACATATTCCTAACTAAAATTGGGGTAATGTTACCTTCAATCATGAGATGCATTGAATTCATGCATTAATTTTTAATTTAATTTAATTTTATTCTTAAAAGTTTAAAATTTATTATTAGTTAAGTTAAATTCATGAAATCTCAAATCTGTTGGATGCTTGGATTGACAATATAGAAAAAATAATCAGAAACACAAAGAATCAACAAAGTTACAAACTTTTGATGGGTTGACCCTCAAAAATCATCCATAATTTGATCAATCCCAAATTTTAACTATTTCCCAGCTAAGAAAACAAAAATCTTTCACGAGATCAAAGATTTTCCTTCAATTCTTATCCTCAACTTCTTGGAAGCCTAAACAGAAGTTTCCACAGAGAAGATATATTTGGATGAGAGGCAGCTGCACTGCTCTTCATGAATCTATCAGAGGGGTTGAAGTGTGGGATTTTGAAGAGAGAACAGTTTGGTAATGGACAATAGAGAGAGTGGAATGAGGAAGAGACTGGTCTTGAACTTGAGAAAAAGGAGCCCAGACAAAAATGGGTGCGCGGAAGACACGTTGAAACAGAGAGAAAGAGAGAGGAAAATCTATATAACCCAAGAGTTAAAATATTCTCTCACCTTAAATAGAAAATGCTTTGAGAGGGATATCAACAAATCTAAAAAAAAAAGGGGCACAATATTTTATTTTCTATAATATTTTTTATAAATATTAATATAGTTTGTTGTCTTGTGGTTAGAGAGTGGCCTCATTTTATCTGTATCGACTACAACGACTAGTCACTTCAATTATTATTATTTTTTTAAATTAATACAATTTTTATTATGAAACATTCACGATATGATAATACAAATTTGGTGAACTAAAAAAAAAAAATCCAAAGATTATAAACTACAAAGGCTCAAATTTTAGAAAATAAAAATACGATGCCAAAAATAGAAATGATGGAAAACAAAAATGAAAGAACAGTAGGTGAGGTAAAAGACAGAATAAATCAAATAAATAAATAATGTCTACAGTTTTTTTTTGAACAAAATAATGTCCATAATCTTTATTGGCACCTTAAATAAAAGTTCCATTTCTATCATCTTTATTGGCCCTTAAACTAAAAGTTTCCATAAAAGAGAGAGAGACAGAGAGCAGGGTCGGGTAGTATCGGGTAAAAGTAAAACCAAAATATTACACCGAACACAAAATGGCATGGTAGAAAGTTCGGACAGTAAAATTTAGACAAACCAATATATATATGTCCAAATTTCAAACAAATCCAAACAAAAAAAGACTCAGATCATTTTTTTCGTTATTTGAAATCGATGCATTGAACAGGTCCTAATGTCCTACAGACACAAACAAAAGATTAAAGATGGATTCTAGATTTTAGTGCCACAATCTTCTTGGCTATACAGCTTAAAAAACCTTCCCACCAAACTGTTCTTGAATATGCAAGATAAATGGAACATTAATTGAAGGCACATAAGCAATTGTTAATTATTAAAGCACCGAAATAAGTAAATGATTAAGGCATCTATATATAAGCAAACCGAAAAAATCTTGTTTAAACTTGGTCTGGATAGAACTTAGCACAAAAATGGACTTGAGCTATTAGTAGAATTCATGACAAACTTGGAACAAAAAACTAAAGAAAAAGAGATAGCTATGTACCCTTCAGGGCGAAGATCAGGGAAGTTGTTCATGTCCATTCTTCTGAGGGGAAATGAAGTGGCACTTTGCAGCTCTTTACTCTGTGTTTTGTTCTTATTGCTTATGCAGAGTATCTAGAAATGGCACTCATTTATAGAGAACAGAGTTGAAGTTCGGAATATATTAATGTATCTTTAGACTTTAGAGACTTTCTTTAAAGTAACAAACATTGGTGGCAATTTGGCAAAGCCAATGATACGGACCGAATTGATCGGCTTGGCCGAATTTTTGAATCATTCGGCTAAGGGAACTTACATTACTAATGTCCACTAGTCAGAAGAAGAAAGCTAGATAAAGTACTCGTCAAAAGAAAGGACCCACTTAATAAACATTACCTATTCAGTATTCACATTATAACAGCAAGGATCGATTGTCTAATGGCATTAACTTGTAAGTCTCTCTTTCTCTCTCTATATATCACATTTCTCTTTTTTAATAATTCAAAAGTTATAACAATGTGAGATTTGAATCCTAGTTCTCTTAAATCTTAATATAGAAAGTCATATTATATTATTGAGATATAAAACTCTTAATATATTAGGTTTATAATTGAATAATTTTGGTTTATTGGTCAGTTTGTACCAAAACTTTTTTTTTTTTTTTTTTGCTTTGCTTTTGTTATGTATGTTTTTAGGCATAACAACGTATACAACTTACACTAATGAGTTAGCTACTCCATTCTCAGTTGTTGGGAAGTAATCATTAAATCTTAGGAAGAACATTAGCATCTATGTATTTAAAACATCCAAATTTGAGTGTCTATACCTAAATTTTTTATATAAGAAGTTAGTATAGCAAGTTTTTAGGGGGTTATGTTTCTCGATTAAAAAACAAAATTAAAAAAAGAAAAAGAAAAAAGGTTTTAGGGGGTTATTTATTCACATTTACTCTCTCTCTCTCTCTTTGACCTTGCCACTGCATCCTCCAAGGTGTGTATCGGCGGTCAAGGCAATGGTTTTGGTCAATGATTTTGAATTTGGATTTGGGTCGGCAGAATTGGGTTTTGGTTGATTTTGTGATTACTAGGTCGTGCAATGGTGGGTTCCAATATGTGTGGTGGTGGATGGTAGAGTGAATCAGTTTGGTGTGGTTGTGAGTTGCGATGGTGGTCGTGGTAGTGGGTTGCGATTCCAATTTGGTTTGGATTGGTTTGTTTTGTTTTTTTTTTTTTTTTAGGTATAGGTTTGTGTTTTTGCTAGCTGTTGATGGTTGTGGTGGTGGTGGTGGTGGATTCCAAGTGGTGGTGGGCTATAGGGGTGATGGCTTCCGTGATTGAGTATTTTTATTTTTTGCTATGGAGTTTGATTTTGGGATGGGTATTGATTGTATAGTGGAGGTAGCTAGTTTGAACTGTGGGTAGGAATGGCAACGGGTCGGGTTCAGGCTGGGTTTTTCTATACCCGAACTCGACCCGCGGGCCTGCTACTGTAACCCGAACCTGGCTCGTTTAATAAAGGGGTTTTTTTTTCCACCCCAAACCCGCCCCGTCGGGCCCCGTCGCTCATGCCCAGCCCAGCCCAAAATCAAAAACAAAAATTTTGATTTATGATTTTTTTGCCCAAAATCACAAACACAAACAAAAATCCAAACACAATCACAAACATAAACACAGAAATCACAAACACAGATTTCAGATCTATGATTTTCCCTTTCAAAATCACAAACCAAACACAAATTTCAGATCTATGATTTTCATTTTTCCCTTTCAGAAATCATAAACACAAACACAAACTCACATGATTGAGGCGAACTGAACCCAGAAAAAAAAGAAAAAAAAGAAAAAAAATGGAGAACGAGGTGGAGTGAGGCCGTGTCACACTTGTGGCCATGGGCGAGGAAGATGAGAGGGGCAGAAGGCTGTGCAACAGTGCGAGATCGGCGACGGCAAGGACGAAACAGAGTTGAGAGAGTAGAGAGCTTGGGACTAGTGACACTGACAGAGCTTAGGACGGCGGCGAGAGTTGGACTGGCGGTAAGAGGTTGGGTAGTTGGCCGAAGGTGAGATTGAAAGTGAGTGAGATTATGATTTGTGAGTGAGATTGTGTGAATAAGACTGAAGAGAATAGAGATGAGAGAGGCAGGCTGTGTGAGTTGAAATGAAATGAGGACAAGGAATAGAAATTTTAGGGTTTATAACAATATATATATATATATATATATATATGAGGGTATTTGAGGAATTATAAATTATATATAACCGGGTCGGGTCGGGTCCGGGTTCGGGCCGGGTTTTTGTAAAAACCTGGACCTGACCCTATTCCATATCGGATCGGGTAAAAGCTGACCCATTAGGGTCGGGCCGGGCCAAGTACCAGCGGGTCGGGCAGAAATTGCCATCCCTAACTGTGGGTGAAGAGAGAAAGAGATAGAGAGGACGAGAGAGAAATTGCTATGGATGAAGAGGGAGATGGTGAGGAAGAGAGATAAAGAGAGTAAAATATATAAAAAATTGAATAGTGCTGCATATGATTTGAAAAATAATAAATAGGATGTTATGTGTGTTGTTAAATGATGTTTTAAAGTTGATGAAGTAACTTTTAGGTGTTAAAATAAGTTTTTTTTTTTTTTTTGGCAACCCAACTATGAATGTTCTAAGATATCTTTGTCTGTTTTAATCTTCTATTTTTTGGCTAAGTGGCAGGTTTACTAATTGTCTTTGATTTCAAGCAAATGTCACCTATATATTTTAAAGTACATCATCTGATCAATTTATCAAATAGGAGCATGAACTCAAAAATTACAAAATTTTCCCCATGAAAATGGCAACAAGGGCTCAATTAAGAATTGGTTCTTTCTTTTTTCTTTGAATTTATCTCAAGGCATTGCCTTACCAAAGTACAAACGTTAAACTAAGTTATAAGATGGCAATAATGGCTCAAATAAGAATTAGTTCTTTCCTTTTTCTTTGAATTTATCCCAAGGCATTGCCTTACTAAAGTATAAACGTTAAACTAAGTTATAACTTAAGTGATTGTATTACTAAATAGCAAAAGTATATGTCTATGACATTCAAATACAGTTTGGGTCTAGTGTTCCAGCCTTCGGTGCACTGAACTTATTTGGATGTGAACACGTCCAAAATTTGTTAAACTATATCCTATTTTTAAATCAATAATATCTAAACTTAATATCTATTTCCATTATTACGTAACTAAATTGAATTGTTAATGTGGGGCCTAATAATCCGCAACCCCAGCCCACTTTATATTTGGCCCAAGGCCCACGCCGAGGATGAAGAAACGTCCGAGGATGAACGTAGAAGGCCCAAGTTGCCAAGAAACGTCGCCGAGGACGACCTTGTCCTCGGCCAGCCAAGATCATAGAAAGAAGAGCAGCACGCCACCGAAAGCAGCCTTCTAGAGCATCTAAAGAGAAAGAACAAGTACAAAGAGTCAGCCATGGAAGCACGATGGAGGAGCAGTTCAAGGGAAAACCGTCACCTCCACAATAAATGCCCATCACTGGCATTCTGGCCGCATTAATGGAGAAGTGACCTCTGAACAGTGCTGCCTTGGTTGCTGCAACTAACAGGAGGATTGGTAAGGCGGCTGATGGGACAGCAGTTTTAAGCTTGGATGATCAACAAGTGGAAGGTAAAGATCATTCAAAGAGGACTATATAAATAGGTAGAACAGATCATATGGGGGGATTCATGCAACCATGGGCATTCAACCATGTGCCGAGGACAAACTTTCTTAGATAATCTCAGTTCATCTCCAACTCATCTCTATCCGATTGTAGCGACAACCGTCTCGACCGTTGTCCACGTGTTAAGGGCTAGTTCTTGAACCCATTCTCTACAAATTCATTGTATTGGGCTAGCTGGATGTGAGTCCATTCACCCAAAGTCGAAGAGCTCAGATCCAGTCCCTACAATTAATTTTATATTTCTTTGGATAATTTGGGATTGATTTTAAGGCACAAAAACAACTAAGAGATAAACAGAAGGTTGAGACATTTGATTTGTTGTTAAATAAAAAAAGCCTTGATAGGTGTCCTTTTCATACTTCCAGTTTCATACTTTCAAGTGCCACGTGTCAAGCTAGCCAGCTTTATAGGTGTCCTTTTCTATGGTGATTTCTCTGACGTTTCATTCCCACCACCCATGCCTCTAAAACGGAAGGGTATACGGCTCCCGAAATTTTCTTTTAGGTTGGGACTTGGGACGTCGTTTTATTCTTCCACCACTAATCTTTCTATCTGTACGTTTGGAATTTTTTTTTTAACAAAACAAAACTAGTAGAAAACAATGAATTTCAAACTCCAATATACATTTATTATTATTATTATTTTGGGGATGGAAAGATAGAACAGTACATTTGAATTTTTAATGTAATTTCTTGCATCTCTGTCAATTACCTTTGCCGTTTTCTTGTGTTTAGTTTTAATAATTTAATAATTAAGAGATGTGTTTTGAATCTTGAACATTTTCATTAAAAATATTATAATATAATAATTAATTCAACTATATGGCTTCTAGTCTCGCCATATTATTTGAAAAGAAAGTTTAAAGAGACAAATAATTTGACAAAAAATTTGACACTAATTAATATAACAGATTGTTTGTAGTAGATAAAAAAGTAATGGCAATAACCAACTCATATAAAAATTAATGAAAATTTGTTAACTTAATAGGTGTGAAAAAAATTGTTAATTATTTTGATAATGTATCATCACTTTTACTTGATGAACCATGATATAAAGTTCTTTACGTCAGATTGAAAGGATAGAGGGGGGCATTTAGGAATTAGGATGACTCATTCTATACGTTCAAATTGGACGCAAAGTAAAAGACAAAAAAGGATGTAGACAACTTTAGGGTGTTGGTGGGGGAAATATCAATGAAAGGATCTTTTTCAAACTTCTGGACGTTTAATACGAGTTAAACCTCAGTAATTTGTCTTAGTTGCATAGTCAAAATTTCCAAATTCATTGTGTGCCATACTGCCATTCACTTGACAAAACGTACGGATAGGTTTTAATTTTGTCGGTTGAGGATCTGCTTATTTTACTGAAACTAATTTTTTTTTTGTTGAAAGTACTATAGATAAAAGTAAAAGTTAGCTGAAATAGTACAGTGGGACCCATGAATAGTACCAAAAAGTGCAATAGAGCCATGAATAGTAACAAAAATAAACAGAATAATAAGCTAAATAATAAGCTAACTTTTTAAGCTGGAGCCAAACGCATACTAAATATTTGAGAATCCCATTGCTGTAAAAACACTTACAAAATAATACAATAACATGTATTACAACATATAAAATATATTTTGGTTTGGCTAATTCTAAGCTTACAGATACCACTAATCAAAATTCACTATCATCGAGGAATTAAAACCACACCTAAACTTTCACAAAAACTCTTAACATGAAAGCAAAACATAAATAATACAGGAATAAGAAATACAAAAAAAGAAAAAAAAAAGATAAAGAGGAATGGGAAAATATCTCTTACTAATCAGATCAATTTTATCAAAAATTATCTCAGCTACTTATAAATGAAGGGAAAAATTAATAAATGCTTTAGGAGCATTGGTTTAGGAAATATTTTAAGAAGTTTTTTTTTTTTTTTTTGGAAAAGAAAAATTAATTGATTTTTTGATAACTTTTTTATACTTCTCATAAAAGTGGTATCAAAACTTTCTTAAAAGATCCATTAACAAATGTCCTAAGAGCACCCATTAACCAGACTTATAAATGAATAGTGTAGATAGAACCAAACATTTCCATATAAATTGTGTAGTTCTTTTTTATTGAACAAAAAAGAAAGCATAGTTT
Source organism: Quercus aquifolioides (assembly GCA_019022515.1). NCBI lineage: Eukaryota > Viridiplantae > Streptophyta > Magnoliopsida > Fagales > Fagaceae > Quercus > Quercus aquifolioides. The sequence continues at coordinate 39,056,310 of CM032333.1, forward strand.
CAAGTTTCAACAACTTATGATAACATTTTCATATAAATGGAAGAGAAATGCTACGTTCATTATATTTTCACAACAAATTATAAATGGTTAGTTATTATTGGTTCAAATTTGAATCTACCACTGAGATTACTTTTTTGCTCTAACAATAACAACCAGTAACAACCTGCCACTTAAGATTTGGTGTGAAAATATTATGAAAATAACATTTCTCTAAAAAGAAAGGTATTTTTTTTTTAACTTTCTTGTCAAATAAGCTAAATGATGTGCATTGATAATAGCTTAATTTTGCATATTTATATCATTGTTAGAAAACATTATCATACTTATTTTGAGTTAATTCATGCATTTTATATTTGGTTTTGGAATAATGCTGAATAATCAATTATGTACTTAATTGAATTTTATTGCATGAATTTGTCTTTTGTAGGAGAATGGAATTAAATAAGTGGATTTGTGCAAATAAGAAAGTTAATGGACTTTACTACTTTTACAAGGGTCAAGATGAAGTTAAAGAAGGCCAACTTAATTAAATATAAGTCCAATTGGAGCAAGGAATTAAAGGAAATTTGCACCAAATTCAAGTCCAATTTGGATTAAGATTCCAGTCGGCACATTAGTTAGTATTTTTGGCATAACTTTCGGCTTAGACGTCCAATCGAGATGATTTAATTGGGCTGGAAAGTTGCCAAAAGTCCAAATTTTGACGTTAAATGGGCCAAAACCGACGGTTAAGTGAAGCCTAAAAATCTGGGATTTTCTCCAAACGGGAATTCAACTTGTAATAGGATTCCTTGACTTATTTAAAGGCTCTTTAGGGCAAAATTCAGAGGAGGCTAGTGCTAGGGCTGAGATGCAAAACAGAAAATTGAAGCAAGAGGCAGTGCTGCATGTGACTTCTTTGTAGCTTTTCTCCATGATAGCATTGTGACTATTTCTTTCTCAATTTTATTTGTCTAGTTTAATGTTTAATATTTTATTCTTGTGTTTTATTTCATTTACCATGAGTAGCTAAATTTATAATTAAGGTTGAGGATGAAACCTTGTTAAGGATTATCACTATTTTTTATGTGATTTGATTTTTTTCCCACAATAGTTGTTCTTTAATGATATAAATTGTTCTTGCTTCATATCAATTACTAAAATGGGATTCTAGATATGAGTTCAATCATATTTTTCTCATGATTTAGGATTTGTCTTAATTAATTGAATGCTTGGTTTATTATTTCTTGATTTTAAAATTGGATATGTCTTGTGATTTGTTTGGCTATGAATACAATTGATGATTTGATTTTATAACTAGGAAGTGAAGAAGAGCATGCTTTAGATATTTAAATAGAAGTTGTAATGATAATATTTTCCATGGTAGCAAGATTGATTTCTAGATTATCATGTAGTGGTTGGGAAAAATTAATGATCATAAATATACGCTGATATGAATTAACAAGACAGATTCCAAAACCTTAATTCCTTTCTCTAGATTGTTTACATCTCTTTACTACTTTATATTATCTCTTTACTTAGTTTAATTATTTGTTTAGTTTATTTAATTTCAAAACAACCAATTCTTATTAAACTAGATTAGGATTAATTTGGTTAAGGTTTAATTAATTTTCCTACATTCATTCAAGCCCCTGTGGGTTCGACCTCGTTCTTGTCAAACTAGAATTCGGTACGGTTCGTATACTTGCGAGTACTTTAAAATTTCACAACACTAAAAGATGTTCCTATTAATTACTAATTAATTACTATTCATTCATGTATTATCACTGACCAACTACATTGATTAAATTGTGAAAATTTCAACCTATGGCAATAATTATGTTTACTAGCTGCTGGCTATTGATATATATTGGCTTTTGAGGGTCTCGAGTGAGGCATATGGGTTTCCAAGTTTACTGTTAAGGACTCTTTTTTGGACTTGGTTTAGGTCTAGTGCACTAAATGTACTGGACCCGATCAGATGGTGACATGTGTCTAAAAGTGAACACGTCATCATCTCAATGAGTCTAGTGCTGCTGGACATTGGACCTAAGCCTGACCCCTCTTTTTTTTAGTTGGTACTTGAACACACAATAACTTTTAATGACTAAGATTGAGCGTTAAAAAATAATAACAAAAAAGTAATCTCAACATTTGAATGAAAATTTTTAGCAAAACTTAAAATGTGAAAAGTTAAAAGGTAAAAATTATTCTGAGAAAAATAGAAGCTATTGCATATGGATGTTGTGCAATTCTGATCTCAATCCCTTTTACTTATTTATACTTTCTTTTGAATTTGAACCAACTTTCCAATTCGAATGGACATGTTATTTTTTGGTTGTTTTGCATTGAATCGCGTAAGTCTAATTTGCTAGGCCACAATATATATTCTTTATTCCGCATCACAATAAGTCTTAAAGCCCAAACTAAGCATTGATATTTTTTCCTGGAGTCTGACTGATTTGCTTAAAAGAAGCCCAATTATCTCTTATTCAGTAATTTTTTTTGGGGCCAGCAGACTTATTACGAGAAATTGAATTGCATTAGAGTCTGTATTAACATTCATGATGGATAAAGCTTAAACTCATCCAATCTAAACGCCAGAGAAATACAAAATCAACTCAATGAAAGAGACAAATCAGTTCAGATCCAATTGGTCATATCTTCAAACCAAGGTTATTCATATTCTATTGATGCACACGTTACAAATTTTACAATCTCATAAATATTTTAGCTTTTTTGATCGAGTCAAAAAGCACTAACACCATATTACATATCCATGCAAAATAAAGACATAATCTCTATCCATTCAGTGTTCATGAGAGGACAAATAATGGTGAATCAACTATTAAACATTATGCCATTTCTGCCATTTGTGTCTCTGCCTCGTTGGGAGTTAGCATGGGAGATCCATTGAGCGTTTGGGAAGGTGCTTGCCATATTGATTCAAGGATTTGTGGGTACGAGCTATAAAGTATATATACAAAACCAAGTGCACATATAATGAACATAAACCACCCAAAGGGAGGGACAAGTATCAAAATGAGCAAGTCACAAGCAAAAGCTCCACAAATAAGACACACAAATTCAACTAAAAGGAGAGAACTATTGTGGGAATTTGGTAGTGTCACCATTGCCAATGCTATAGTGCCGGTACAAACATCAACTATTAATAGCACCATGATCACACTGTGTTCGTGGAATAGAGCACCATCTGAGTTTTGATACTTCAATCCAACGAGGGCGAGCAAAAAACTGAAGGAAAAACCGAACATAACAAGAAATTGCTTGAAGAAACAGAGTTTTTGCTCAGATCTAGACATAAAAACATTAAAATGCCTCAAATTATGTACAAAAGATAGTTTTTTTTTATTTTTTTGGAATAATATGCATCATATTGTTAAAGGCTGACAAGAATTAAATGAACATTTGTCACAACCAAACATAGCAAGAAATTGCTTGAAGAAACGGAGTTCTTGCTCAGATCTAGACATAAAAACATTAAAATGCCTCAAATTATGTACAAAAGATAGTTTTTTTTTTTTTTTTTTGAATAATATGCATCATATTATTAAAGGCTGACAAGAATTAAATGAACATTTGGTACATTCCAATTTTTTTTTTTTTTTTTTTTTTTTGCCTTGGTTGCTAACAAGTAACAAGTGTGCAACATGGCATGTTTTGATATGTATAGCATAGGAAAATGTTTTGGTGTATATAATAGGGTCAAGATAGCCTCAATTTTTAACTAAAGTTGGACAAAAATTGCGAAACTTTATCCCATGTTCAAAGATGTTAGCTACTTAAGCGTATAAAATCTTATAATGTTGCGCCAAAAGTCTAAACTAACCCTTGGCTTAGTAAATCCCACTTTCTTGAAAAATTGGGATGATTTTACCAACCATCATGCATAAGGAAACTCTCTGCATCTTAATTAAGAAATGCGAGAATAAAATCTAATATTTGTTTTGGATCGACAGCAAAAAAAAGTTATGAGAAAGAAACAAGGCAAAGAAAAAGAAATCAGAACCATTAATAATACTCTGGCTTGACTCAAAACTTAACCCGGCTTAACATCCTAAGGTAACATCTTTGGATTTTATGTGAAGTCCCAAAAGTTTTCACTTTTACAATTACAAACCTAACAATTAAAACAGGGGAAGAAGAAAGAACCAAAAAGAAAAATACTTTGAAGGAAATGACCAAAAAAATAAAAAAAATAAAATCAGGGCATTAACCCATTAAAAGCCAGAATATATAAGATTAAACTACCAGTTCCCAGCTTATTTACTTCAAAACATCATGATCATAGTTTATGCACCATGTGTTACAGGCTTGTAGCCTTGTTGGGTTGCCGGGTAGTTAAACACACTGACTCCAGGTCTTAGAAACACACATTCCACACATACACAACACAACACAACACAACAGAGAAGATGGAGTTTAGGTAGCTGATTGTGCGCCAGAGGTGTCTTTGTACTTGAACGTGGAAGCTCCAATTCAATGCTTGGAAAAACAATAAAAAAAATCACATCCAATTTCTCTTTCATTTCCATATCTATCATTGAGTGCAATTTAATGAGCATTAATTGAACGCACATAAGCAACCAACCTTATTTAGTTAAACACTTAAAAAGTGAAAATGATCATGTAGGTTTAGGAGCTAAAAACGTCTTGTTTGTTTTAAAAAAATTAGTACTAAACCATGGAGCTTAAGTCTTTGCACTACTAGAATTTATGGCTAAACAGAGAAATGTAGAACCAAAAAACTAAAGCTAGGAACTTTGTACTAACCTTTCGGAAAGAAGATTGCTCAAATTGTTGCTGTCCATCCTGAACTAAGCGAGGAATTCGGGTATGTTCGGAACAGAGGGAGATGGAGAGGAAAATGGAAATGGTTTATCAGCTCTGTGTTCTGGTATTTTGTGCTTGCTTCCATTGAATTGAAAGAGTTGGTATTTATATTGCTTCTTGGTCATGTGGTGGACCACCCAAAGAAAACCAATAGAAAATTCCTTTTGATTGGGCATAGTCTGCATAGACATTACAAAATCCGAATTGAACGGGGGTGTAGCAAATGGATTCGCAGTATTTTTGAGTCATTCGGGAAAGAAACGGACCAGTCCTATGATTGTCTATTTGTTTAATGTATCCTATGATTCTTTATGATGTCAAAGTCTCATGGTCTGATACACAGCTTTTTTGCCTGCTACTCTCTCTATTTTCTATGTTAAATCTACACAAAATTTCCAACAGATACATAAATTGACTTTTATTTAATGCAAAATGTCACCTGTATTCTCTCAAAAAAAAAATGATATTTCCATATCATTTTAACAACAGATTTTATGTGGCAAGTTGTTATTAGTTGTTATGAATAGACCAAAAAGTAATTTAAATTGTGAATTCAAATTAGAAACAAGCAATAACAAATTAACAACTCTTATAATTTGTTGTGAAAATGTTGTATACATAACATTTTTCATTTTCTCAAGTAACATGCCTTCTAAAAAACGTACATTAGGCAGAAACTATCATTATTTCCCCCTCTAAATTTGTCCCAATGCCTGCCTTACCAAAGTACAAAATGTTTAAGAGTATTAATTATAATATAAGTAATTGCATGGATTTTAATTATTTATCACTAAATCACTCACTACCGTGACGTATGTGACATTCTATTTTCATTTTTAAAGATTTTTTCTTTTAAAAAAAACAGCATCCAAATTTAATTTTGTATTTCTTTGGTGTAACACAATGCACTTACATTCAGTTTTTAGGATCAATTTGGCAGGTTTGTTAAGATTTGGTATTGGTTGTTAAAGAGTACATTTTTTAAAAAATAAATTCTAAGCCTCGAATAATGTAAAAAGAGTCAGCTATTCCATTCTCATTTTTAAGCTGACCCAATTTTCTAGCTATCCTCTTCTAGTGCGACTTCCCTGGATGTTTCCTTAGGGACAAAATTGGGAAATGCCCTGTTTGGGCAAAAATAGCTGCTTTATGCCCCCTCTTCCAAATTAATTAGGGAAATGCCCCTGTTTTGTAACTCGACAAACGGGAAATCGAGTTATATTGAAAAACTCGATTATCCAATGATCGAGTTTGGTGCGAACTTTGTGCCACGTAGACAAAACAGACACACACATAACTCGGTAAATTGTAAATCGAGTTTTGTGAACCTGTTACCATTTCAAACCCCAAAGTCTCAGAAACTGTTCACTCACTCTCTCCTGTATACTCTCCCTCGCTCTGCCATCACTCTCTCCTGTACTCTGCCTCAACGTCTCCCTCTCCGTTAGTCTCACTCTCCCTCTACACGTTCCCTCACCCTCTCACTCTCCCTTTACACTTTCCCTCACCCTCTCACTCTCCGTGGTGCTTCCGTCGAACCCTCACCGCCGCCGTTGATTACCCGTTGATTACAGGTACGTTGCTCTTCTCTTTCTCTTGTTTTGTGTATCTCAACTGACCATAATTAGCCTTGCATGCATCTTGTTGGTTTAGAAAAAGTCATCTGGAAATCTCTGTTTCACACATACGAAGCAATTTTTTGTTGTGTGTGGGTGTTTTGTGTGGGTATTTTGGGCTTTCAATCAATCTTGTGGGTCGTGCTCATTTACAGTTTCCTGTGATCTCTGTGTGTTCTGGGTTCATGAATTTTAGCTTCAAGTAGAGATATTTGGATGACAATGGTGAACGATGATTTTTGTCCGTGTCTGTTGGCAAAGTGCATTCTTTGAAACTTACTCAAAAGTAGTAATTTTAATAATAAAGATGAGAATTTTGTTGTGTTATATGCTGCAATGATGACATTATAAATGCAATGTGATTGTTTTGTTTAAATACTTTGCATAGTGTGTGAAAATTAACTTGTAAAAATTCCATTCTCATTCATAAATCTAACTGCTTAGGGAACCTAGGTGTGAGTGCCTATACTTTATCCTTATTTGTATAAGGTTCTAGTCACTGTTTTAACACCAAACAGGCAAACAATCATCAGACTCATTCAAGATCCAAAATTTTTATTACCCAACCTACTAAGTGAGGGCATGATGTTAAAAGAGCTGAACCAGACTTTTTGTCATTCTGATTCCTATAAGACAACATCCCTTAGCACTGTTTCTCAATGCACACTGATAAGTTTGGGTATTTGCTGGTCCCATGGGCATGTTCAAATATTGGTCTAAGATGTGATATAAATCTAGAGGTTTTATGTTCAATTTGTCACACTATCAGTTCATGAGATTTTTAAAATGTCTCGTGCATTGAAAGTGGAGTAGTCTTACCAAATGCTGAGATATTATTTTCATTTTTCTTGTTTTTATAAAAAATTTGTTTTATTACCCAGAATTAGTGCTCAAGGTCGCTGACCACAGTCGATTGGTGTCAAGCAGTGATTGAATGTGATAGAATAGTAGTTGGTAGTGGTGGACTGCAGTAGAATGGTAGTTGGACTTGGAAGTTGTTTTGAGTTTACATGGACTTGAAAACAGATACATTGTAAATGTGTGTTTATTAACCTTAATACACACACATATGTAACTAGAAGAATCAAGATTCAAATCCCCAACCACTGAATCATTGAAAAAAAGGGTTAACACACAAGCACTCTTGACTTAATTACTTATGTCACTCATATATATATATATATATATATATATATATATGAGTCCATATTATATAGTATATAACTACATTGAGCAAAAAAAATTCAAATAGAGAAAACCAGATCAATCAGTTTAAATAATGCTTTGGAATTTTATTACTGGAGTAACACAAGTAGCACTACCCTAAACCTGGTATACACAGTTGCATAGCATGGGCACCAAATATACGAATTCTCACCCCTCATTTACCACCATAAAAAATAAAAAATAAAAAGAATAATCACCCCTTTGTTAACTTAAAACACTAATGGAAGTGATAAAGAAACACCTAGACTCACTAGTTCAAGAGGCATTCTAAGAAATTCACGAGGTAAATGGATATTAGGATTTTCTTTTATCTTAGTATTACCTATTGCCAGTGATGAAGTCAAGATTTGACTTGAGAGAAAACACAAATTTATATATATGATGCACATATTTATGCATGTTTATAAGTATTTGAGGCCAATTTGAAAAATAAAAAGCCATTCATTTGATCATGGTTTTTTTTTTTTTTTTTCTTTCACACGTGATTTTTTTCAAAGTTGGAATTCCATTTAGGAATAGAAAGGTTTTTTTATTATTTATATAACTACCGGGAGAAATTTACATAAATTGTTGTTTTGGTAAATATAGACTCATAAAATGTTAAAATTGTAATAGTTGCAACCTCACTGCCAAGTGAGCAACAAATTATCTTTATCACACATGACCAATGTTGAGTGTTGAATGTGCAACCCTCATAGTATGTGGACAGAACTTTGGGTCATTTGGTTCGGCCTCCAAATATTTTGGCAAAGGAGTTTTCGTTTAATTACAATTGGGCCAAAAAGAAAAAAGTAAGAAAACGAAGGAAAATCTTTTTCTTTGGGTCATGAAACTTGGGGAAACTGGGAGATCTTAAATACCATTACTCATATTTAGGCCCGATTGTGATTTCTCAATCTTTTAAGCCTAGTCAATAAACGGCTAATATCTTGGCCATGTGACGAATTATGAAATTAAAACTTTAAGGGGGATGAATTTGAACTTAGAAGCTAATTTCATTGCCCATGAGGAAAAGAAGAAAAGAGACTAATATTTCTATGATAATGGATTATTTTTTCCCAAAACTATGGTAAGTTCGTATTTGTGTTGTGTTGAGATAGATGTATTCGACTTAATAGGTTAACTCTAACTTGATTCATTTAATAATTGAGTATGAAAACCTCCAAACCTTAACATGACTCATTTATTAA